>JAOUQZ010000035.1:15288878-15308472 GCA_028564935.1 Neosilurus hyrtlii
ACACACACACACACACACACACACACACACACACACACACACACACACACACACACACACACACACACACAAAATAAGTGGAAATTTGGAACAGCCAGTTTCCCTAATGTGCATGTTTTTGGACTGTGGGAGGAAACCGGAGTACCTAGAGGAAACCCATGCAATCATGGTGAGAACATGCCAACTTTACACAGAAATGCCCAAACCTGGGATTTGAATCCAGGACCTTCTGGCTGTGAGGAAGGCATGCTAACCTCTACGCCACTGTGCTGCCCTTTTAAGAATTAGCTTCTTACTATTATGACATCTTTTCCAAAATTAACTTTTTACTGTAAATAGGCCATTCCTATCGTACTGTTTGTAGGCATTGCCTTTTTACTTAATGATGTGTAGGTGCTCCAGGCATAAAAAGTTCCATCTGGCTTAGTGCATTAGTTGCTCCTTTGAGAGCAATCCCAAATGTTCTTAAATACTGATTGCTTTTAATTACCAAATGCAGGTGTAATGCATGATGAATGGTTGTAATTAATCACATTGCACATGCGATTTAATCTGAGCACAGATGAGGCTGCACAATGCTGTACTGTCTGAACCATTTTCACCTTGTATAAGTAATCTGGTATAAGTACTCTTTATCAGGAGTCATTCTCCAGCTGATACTACTCTGGACTTCTCCCAAACAGCTCTTTCATCTCCACTTCTTCTTACAGCAATCAGTAAGATTGATTTAAGGCTGACTGAGTCTAGGAACTGCAACCTTTATAATCTAATGAACACTCTTTAATAGATGTGTCTGTAGAAGTCTGGACAATCTCACAGTCTTCTAAGGCAAATGTCTATTCTAGGTTGATTTTCATTCTTTTCTTCATCATCTGTTCTTATACACCCTTTTATACAGCACAGCTTCCAATATTCATCTTATGACAGTGTATCAGATTTTTCCTTGAACTTGACATCCTTTATTATATGTAACAGTGAGTGACAATAGTTAGGTGATCAAATACTTAGAATTATCAGATAAGATTTAAGATAAAATGTTGAAAAAGACACAAGACACAATCACTAGCATATTAGAACGTTTATATTTTTTATAATATTTCATAGTTAATAAACAACCCACATACATGCCCCACTTACTTATAAGTCTCTTCAGGTCCTTCTTAGGTAATTATTTAATAAATAAGCTAAAAGCAGGGATGTCAAACTCACTGCAGGTAACAAGCTTTATCAGGTTCAAAAATCATTTTGTGACATTTTGTGACATTTCACACTGGATATTAGCAATCGTGCATTCTGATTGGCCACTTATCAACTAGGATATCAGCTCATTTGTGAGTACAGAAAATCAAAATGGTGGAATAATTTGCAGAACCTACTTTACTTTATAAAGAAACTCCAACAAATACTTAAAAAGCAACAAAATGTTTCAGGAAATTAGTTGATGGTAAGAACATCAATATTATTTTAATTTCCTAGAAGTATTATTATTGAATTTTTTTACCAATGAAAATGTTGTTGTCAGTTTGCCCAATAATTTGGCTTTATTAAACCGACAGTTCACAGATATTTCACTCAGTCTTGTCACACAATTAATTAAGTGCCTCATCCGCTATCCTGTCATTTGCTTTTATGGAATCACTGTTAATTATCTTGTACAAGCATTACACTTTGTCTCAGTCGCTTTGGCTCATTTTTCTGTTCAGATTTAAAATTCTCAAAACTCCTTGTTCAAACTCCACATAATTAAGTTACATGTGCAGAGCAGAAAAGCAATTTCTCGTTCTTTTGATCAAATTGCAAATGCTTTCGGACATTGATGCAAATTTAACTTTTTACAGTTTAATATATTATTAATTGCTTCTGTCATGTTGATCAAAATCGATTGATTTGCTTCTCTGTAGAATATTCTCACCCTGCAAATCATTTAGTCATTATTCCACTCTACGAGTCTTTACCAGCTGAATTAATTAATTAATTGATTGATTGATTGATTGATTAACTAACTGCCAGCCATATATATATATACACACACACACACACACACACACACACACACACACACATATATGTAAATAAATAAATCCTCTGATGAGTGGGCAACCACGAAACAGGCTTGTCGGGATGAAATTGTAGTACTGTTATTTTTTCCCACATACTATATATTTAGCTCTACTTCGACGTATCGAGCACTGTTCTATGGAAAATCGACTCAAGATCTTATAAAAAATAAAAAAGGTAAAATATATTTAGTTGTTTATTTATTTATATTTTTTGCTGTAATGCTATGCAGTGCTGCCTGTTTCTGTATCGTGGGACATGGTTTGTCAATACAGTAAATTGGAATGCAAACAGTAAAAGTGAAAATGTGAATCCTTTCCAGTTACTTGAAATTAATTTTCATGTGCAATTCATGTGAAACTTCATGTGCTATTTCAGTTCATTGTGATGAAGTTCTGAGCCATAGTTTCCATCAGGAAATACTTTTTATATTGACACAAGACTAAACATTTTGACTGGTTTTTTTTTTCGTAGTCACAGACACAAGTACTTGTCATTCTGATGCACTGACATGTTCACTGACAAAAATATTTACTTTTGAGGGAGAGACTAACAATTTTGGGAGGGTTACACGCGTCTGCTGGCAATTCACTATGTTGTGGTGTTTGTACATGTTCTGAGAAATGAACTTAGTGTTCTGCAGATGTTAAAGATGATGTGAGAAACGAGCCAAAGAGCTGTAAAAAAAAAAAACATTTAAAAAAAGGGAAAAAAGGAAAATGTTGCATACATATTCACTTCTGTTACTGTAATTTTTTTCTTATTTTGCATTATTTTTCTCTAAAATAACAGTCTGGCACCTTTTAGTAACTTATAAACTGCAGTGTAGATTATATGTACATCACATGTTATCTATGTGAATTAACCTTATTTATACTAAAGCCTATTCTTACATTACCAGAAATAATTTAATGTCTTAAAATAGCTTTTGCAATAGCTTTTTTATTCAGATATAGTTAGCGTAATTATCAAGTACTAAGGCAGATAGGTATATAGTATAATTGAAAAGCTCAGAGTTAAAAGTACATTACAATAAGTCACATTTTTGGAGATTTTTTTGGCATTATTTGATTAATGCCAGTGAAAAATGCTCAAAAGTTATTTTTTAATATTGATTTTTTTTAATATGTAATGTTTCAGTGGTAAAAGTTCCAAATTCTGAAGGGACCAGTCACTGTTAGAATGAAAAAAAATTTATGATGATAGTGCTGGTGGTGAGCCTTCTGAGGCTATACAAAGGCTACCCTATGTTTACAGATCTACAGTTTTTTAAATATACACAGATAAAAATATATTTGATTTGTGTAAAACCTCAATCTACTCAAGTTTCCTTCCACAGTCCAAATATCCCCTAGGCATGAGTGAGGATGTGTGAGTTCCCTGTGATGGTCTGGCGTGCTGTTCAGCGTGTACCACACCTTGGCCCAGAGTCGATTGAGATAGGCTCCATCCTCCCTGCGAACCTAGTAGTAAGATAAATCGTTTGGCAAAAGAATAAATAAAAATCTGTTTGTCAATAAAAACTAATATAGTCACAGAGTACCTATGCCTTCACTGGCCTGAACAGCTCACCAGACCATCAAAGGGCCAACCCACACACAGCCATTCAGACTCACTCCTTGGGGCAATTTGGAACCGGCAGTTAGTCTTTGGGCTGGGGGAGGAAACTGGAGTACCAGAAGGAACACGCAAACTCCACTCAGAAACACCAGAACCCAGGACTCAAACCCACAACCTTCGTACTGTGAGGCAGATGTGCTAACCACTGTGCCACCATCCTGCCCAAGTTTTGAAATAGATGGTGGGGTTTTTTTCACAGACTTTGCCAGAACAGGTATAGCTAATTATAAACATTATGAATATAAGTGAAATGGATGGATGGATGGTTCAAAAAAGATCAAAATCAAAGAGGTTTTGTAGATGTTGAAAACATGCTTATGCACTCCTTTAAAATCAAGGAATAATATACATAAAAACAGCCAAAATAAAAAAAAAAAAAAAATTATTAAAATTGTGACTTTTGTTACGCCAAGAACAGATAGACCCAAATGCAGGACAGAGACGATAAGATCAGCTTAAAGTGCAAACCTGTGCAAAAAAAAGTGCAAGGATCCTTTATTAGGAACACGGAAAACATGGAGCATGAACACAATGGAAATAACGGCTAGATCGCGGTTTGTACACTGAGATACGTCTTCTCTCTAAGATGGCACAAGGTCTCTCCACGAATACGCAAGCGCTCATTCACTGAGGCCCAAAACGATCTGGCGATCGGGACAAGGTAAGCGCCCCCCTTTTATCCTCCGGTGGGAATGAGGAACAGGTGAGCTAATCAGGGCGGAGCCTGTGATCAGAAACGCATATGGGAGAGGAGAGAGCAGATCAAACAGAATAGACATGACTACGTCCTACGGCGGAACTTCACAACTTTAGTACTTTTAGCACTTGCCTGTTCAATTTTAAACTCTTAGTTTACTGTCTCTCATTGATGATACACACTGTGTTAACACTTTTTGAGCTAGTAGTTTTTTTGTGCATTTCTGTGTGCTTTGCGTGTTTTTGTATTCGATTTTTGGGTGTTTGTGTGCACTTTCGTGTGTTTAGAGGTCTATTACACATCTTTTTTCTTCCTTAATTATACATTATGCAGAATTGCTGTTACACCGATACTTATGATAATTATTTTTCCTAAGAAGGATACCCAAGCTCTTAGCTCTCATAGGCTTATTATGGGCTTCACTTTACCACATTGTATTCTCCTGGACTTACATCTAGCCAGCTCTGAGAGCATGCACATTTCTCAGGGAGCCTTCTAAAGCCAGACAGAGGGTTCAGTGTAATGTCTGACACCATCAACAAACATTGCTTGTGTTGGACTCCAGTTTCTTTGGCTCTTACATCACTTCATAAGATTTATGTGTGAAAGTTAACGTGTTCCTTAATGAAGAGACTTAATCATTTATGTCTGAATCTTATAACTATAAGAGAACTACTTCACATTTTGGTATATTAGAATCTGTGTGATTATATAAACAGTTTAGACATTTATCATACAACCCCATTTGAAAGCTGCAACCCTCAGAGGTATAATACTCTGACACTACACAGGACTCTGTGACTTGTGTAAGTTCAGATGATGTATTCCTCTGACATCTCATACTCATAAATGTCTGGTAATATAGCAGGGAAATGAGACTCCCACATGTGAACTATAGCAATCAGCTAACATTAGTGATTTGTCAACCCCGCTGGAAAGAGCTCTCTTTTAAAGACATGTCTTCGTGCCATAAAATACAGACCTAATTATGTATGAGGAAAATCACAATTATGAAAGTCTCTCTCTCTCTCTCTCTCTCTCTCTCTCTCTCTCTCTCTCTCTCTCTCTCCCCCCCTCTCTCTCTCTCTGTTGGCATCTCAGTGTAAAAGAGCTATGTGACATGTAGGTTTGCTTCATAACACCAGGGTGGCACTTTTTGAAGCAACAGTACATTTATACATTTAATGTGCCCTAACTACTGGGATTTATGGTTTCTTTTGTGTGACTGTGTGTACCAGTTAAATGTTTTACACCGCACACACACATCATGAAGACAACATGCTATTTATAGTGCAACAGTAGTCTGTAAAAGGCTATAAACCCATCTAACTCATTGCTTCTAATGCACCTTGGCTTCAAGAGTAAAGAATTAGAGCCCCTTTTTTTTTTTTTGCTTCGTAGAAATCTTCCAATTGACAGCCTATAAAAATCTTGAGAATAAATACTCAGATATTGTATTTTATTAGAAAGAAATTTCACCCAACTTGCATCATAATGCTAACTGTACATGTTGCAGGGAGTGAGCAGCTTATCTTCAGGGTGTTGCACTGGTTCAGCTTTGATGAGGTGTGTTTTGCTCTGTAAACTTTATAAACTCTGTAAACTCTCTAAACTGGCAGAATTAGTTAATATGTATCTATAATGTGAAACAGACATTAAGAGTTTCATCGGTCCCTCGATCACCCATTGCCAGATGTTTGCTTGATGCAGCCCTGGCATGAAAGGACGCACATGTCAGAGCTTACTAGTGAATGGAGCAAAGCTGTGTGCTTGTTGTTTTGATCGTTGATAAACCTTCCACATATGAATCACATCAGACATTTATTTTGGGTATATTTCTTTCACCTGAACAAACATATTGCAGCATTACATACATGCATTCAGCATGCATGTCAGGGATGTGGGGGGTTGATTTCATGACAGTCAACTGTACATTACAAAGTGCTTTCTGGTCAGATGTGCAGATGACATGAGCGTTCGGTTCAGTTTTACTATAAACAAGCTGAACAAGCCAGCATAGTTAACCATTGCATGGAGCATGTATACTCATCGTTGAGTTTTTTTCTCTCTCTAGCAGAGGAAGTCTTTTCTATACAGAAAGGAAGTTGTTTAGAATTTAGATGTACAGAAATATAAATACATCCTCTTGGCTTTGAGCCCTTTCGGGACAGATCTCATGGGTATTGAAGTAAAAGGCAAACAATACCCTCCATCTGGAGAGGAGTGAGTCATTGCTTTGTGCTTGGTGAGTATTTCTGAACCATTTCACCATCGCTATTAGCTGACCTTTTCAAGCAATTTACGTTCTGAGTCTATTATGAAACCAACAAATGATGTGCCGTAGACAAAGCATATATTAAACTGCTTTCCTTATTGCCTGGAAAAGACCTGTATTTGCTGAGAAAATAAAAATGACAGCATTTAATAGCATAAAGGCATCAAAATATTATTCATGATGTAGAGGTATCAACAAAGCACCCCAAGGGGTAAAATATATCTCTAAAGCAGAGATGTCATGAATACCAAATGAATGTTGAATTCTCCTGGGTTTGTTTAGGAAAAGACAATGCATAGGGATATGATAAGGATTTGTCCCTAGTTAGTACTACAATAGGTTTACCTCCTGAGTGAATAATTAATTGACTGATTGATTGCTGTAGTCACGAAAATTAAATGGGACATGACTGGGCATGCAGAAGTGTTTTACTATTCTTGTATCATAGCAAATTTCCAACAATTGCAGTTTTTTAAATTGGAAAACATACTGACGGGTAAAACAAACTGATATTTAACAGGAAACTCGGGAAGGCACCGTGGTGTAGTGGTTAGAGCTCCCGCCTCACAGCAAGAAGCTCCTGCTTTTGAGCCCTGTGGTTGAAGTTTGTATGTTTTCCTCGTGCTTGTGTGGGTTTCCTCTGGGTGGTCTAGTTTACTCCCACAGTCAAAAGACATGCACATTAGGCTAATTGGCTGTTCCCGATTCCATCTATGTGTGACTGTGAGTGTGAAAGGATGTTTATCTAGAGAATAGGGGATTGTAGGAGGATTGCAACCCCCTCAGGTAAAATCACAAATTGCAATAGAGACCATGAAAGTGGCCCAGTGCCCCCAGTGGTGCAGAATGGCACGTAGTAGTAGTAGTAATAGAACATGACACTATGAAATTTTTTTTGTTGTTGTTAAGTAAGACGACTTTTTAAATTACTTTAATGTTAGTTTTACATTACTTTGAGCATCTAACTATGCAAGTCCTAGTGAATGAATAGAAAGGATCTTGCATTTCAGATCATTCGCATTAATATAAATCTCTGATTTTAGTCAGAGTTGTGGCTCTTAGAAATTCAAATCCATACTTTCTGAATTTAAGAGCTCTGTGGCATGAGGTATATAATCATCATTAACAAAATTCAAATTAACATTTTTTAATAATGTACCCACAGGAAGCAACATTAAAACTCGGTCAAATTAGATATAGGTGTATTAACTTGCCCTTCCTCTTCTTTTTTTCTCTTTTCTTTTCCTTCTTGCTGTTTTTTTTTCCTTTTTCCCCCCTTCTTCTCCATATGTGTGTGTCTCTGCTGCCCTCTGTTCCGTCTGCTGTCTACTCCAGTGGCTGCTCCTCTGCTTCTAAACTCCTACTCTGGTTCTGCAACACTAAGCCTGTTCCTGTCTAGTGCTGTGTGAAGAACTCGCAAGTGAGTCACACAGATGCACACACGGATACACACAAACAGACACACACACTCTCTCTCTCTTTCTATATCTATATATCTATCTATCTATCTATCTGTCTATCTATTCTGTCTTGTTACTGTCCTGACACCATTGGTTCACGGTCTGTAAAGTGTCTGATTGTATCTCTGTATGCAGTACAGTTCATAACCTTTTCAATGTGTGTAATGTGTAAATCTGATATTTTCATTAGTACAAACTGCAAAGGAACGTCAAGATCTGATTGATTCTCTATTTAGAGGTTAATAGGCTTTATCCCAAGTGGATAATGCAAGAATCAAATTGACAGGCACCCATTGTGTGTCATGGTCACTTGAAACAGGTAGTATCATCATTATCACGCTTTAAAAATGGAAGAAAAAAAAACGTAAAAATTTCCATTTAGATTGATTTTTGTTTGTTTTTGTGTAGTATATACCAAATCTTGGAGTAAGTTCATATTTTCTGATTTTTCCCATATTGTATATACAACAACAGTGATTAGCCTCAGACTTGGTCAGAGTCAGTGAATTGAATAATTTAGTGACATCCACCTCACCTTCTGCAAATAATTGTTTAATATTATACACATTTCATAGCTTGTTTTTTTATGTTGTGGTATAGTATTAGTATACTATTATAGCAAGTATAATACGTATAGTAAGGCACATGTAAATCGAAAAAGCCATCACATAAAGGTTATTGTGTATCCATTTATGTCCTAGAGTGGGAATGAGTGCATTATATATGAGCTGGTGGGGCTTGGTCCTCAATGCTGAGGATTTTGCTGGTCCTTCTGTTGGGTCATTATGGACAATTTCATACCAGGATACCGGTAACGGTATATATCATGATATAGTGTTTGCCCATTTTCCCCCATTAATTCAAGTTATGGCTTAAATGACCATACTGTGTTTTCATCATGTTTGATTATTTTTTCTTCTTCTTTTTAGTCAGTGTCATAGTTCAGTCTGTCAGAGGAATTTAAAAATCTTATCACCAAAATGGATAGATTAAAAATTAATAAATAAACAGATAGAGAGATAAATAAATAAAACACATTTGAGTTTTCCTGCAGATTTGCTATTGTTTAGTTTTAAAAAGCTGTCAAAATATGAAAACTATTGTGCAGATATCTGGTACTGTTACATATGTGTTTTGTTTTGGCATTTCCTTCCATCGTTGATATGTATTGTCATATGGATTGCCTCTGGCAAAGGACTATGTGTGGCGTTCAGTTAGTCTCCAGACTTGCCCAAGCACGTTTTTGCTCCATGCTCACAAACCCTCACACATTTTAAATTTTGTACAAGCATGTCTATACTCTCGCATCAGTGCCTTTTTCTTATTCAGTGATTACAATATATATATATATATATATATATATATATATATATATATATATATATATATATATAGATAGATAGATTTAGATAGATAGATTTAGATAGATATAGATATAAATTATGAGTTAATTATGTTTATTAAATTAAATTAAGTTAAACCTATTTAACCTCTGAATATCCAAACACGCACTAGTGGGAGTTGATCGGATTCCTACTGCAGGATCTGTTGTTGATTGGCAGAAGAGGGTCACTATATCTGTGAACACTGTAATTAAGCACATCCCACTGGTACTTCCTAAAGTTAAAGGTCATTGGATGTCGACCACATTTTTGGACAATTTTCTGTTTTGCAAATCTGTTGACATCTAATCTGCAGTCAGAACAGAGCAGAGCTTCTGGCAGTGCTGGCACACGCAACCCTGTCAAAATCCAGTAACCACCAGTTGCACTAATGGGACACTTAGGGATTAAACATAGTTGGTTCTTATTTTAAAATGTGTTGCAGGTTGTTCTCCATTCTTTTATTTTTATTTGTCACTGTAGCTCTTAAGTCCATAATTGCTTTTCAATAAATTAGAATGCTGGTGTGTGCAATTGCCTCCTCACCTCACACCTCTGAATAAGGCTGAAGCTTTCAACTAGGTCTACAGAACAGAAATCATTGCTTGCTTGTATTGAAAAATGTAGACAGAAAAATATTTATGGACATATTGTTTAGACATTATGTATCTGAAGGATGCAATCTTAGCTTCCAAAGAAGTATGCGCAAGTCAAATATCCATGGAATAATAGATTATGGGTTTGATTATCAGTATTATAAACATTTAACCCTCCCCCTTTATGGTGGGCAAGCTCATCACAGTTAATTCAAGCTTGTGTGATACAGAGCTTATTTTAACATAAATGACTATACTGGGCAATTTTAGCCCGTGGATTACTAGCAGGGGCTGAACCAACGCAGTAATTTTTTCCCACAAGTGATGTGAGCTCGTTGGGTCGGGTTGTCCAGCGCAAGTAAACAAGCCACGAGCACCTCTTACTGGTTCCTTTTGTTGAGGCGCTGCTGCCCTCCATTGTCATCCTTTGACTTTTTATAAAGGAATTCCATTGAAACAGCGATCGGTTTTAGACGTAAAAGCTTCTGCCTGGAGGTCACGCCGATGCAGGTCTGGTTGAAGTGGTCTTCTCAGACTACTGAATTGCCTCTGAAAGTAAACGTTTTCAGGGTATAGCTTGTGCCGGTGTTATGTTTTCCACGATTTCTGCACTTGTTGTTTGTGCAGCCGTATGCTTTGCACTCCGCCATTTTCCTGGCAACACCACTCAGCACTGGCTAATAATGATTTATTTTTCACTGGTGTCTGCTGCACGCAGCCCAGCCAATAGGACAAAAAACAAATTTGTGTCACTACCAGGGCTGGACCAGCCAATGAAAAAGGCATCAAGTCGCTGCACATGCCTAGTAATAATAGTAGTGTGGCAGCACTTGCGCGTACTTGACAAGAAGCAAGGACTGCCATTACCTGACTGAACCGCTGATGTCATACGTGATTGTTTTAAAGAGCTAGTAATACAAATTCACCACAGGTACCTTTAAAGTTTAAAACATTATGCTGTTTTAGATGCTGATGTCTTTTAAGGGTTTTATTAAGAATTTGAAGGATTATACAGGATTTATATCACAATATTTTTCTTAAGTTTTACTGCGATGCTCCAACATTTGCATGTAAAATAATAAGATCTCAATTTGTAGTAGTAATTGATAAATTAATGAAAGTGGTGCGAAAAGCAAAATCAGTCCTATGGCTGGATATGATTTGTTGATGGTAGAGTTTAGAGGAGAAAAGCCAGACTTGCTTAAGCTGACAGGACGTCTACAGTTAAATCAATGAATCACTCTTTTCATCCATGGTAAAAAAAATTAAATAAAAAAAACAGAATGCATCTAGGAGTACTCAATGCAATGAAGAATGATTTACACCAGTAGAAGACCACATCTAGTAATGCAGCACCGTCTTACTGCCGCAGTCTGAGTTTTTTTTTTTAATTGACCACATGCATTCATTTATGGCCACAATTTACCCATATCCTAATGATTCTTGTGAGCATGACAAGGCACCATGTCACAAAGCACAATTATATTAAACTGTAAACATGATAAGGGGTTCAGTTTACTTTAACACTGCCCCAATCAACAGATGGGATTAGATCTGTTGGATCATGTTTGGGATATGGTATAATGGGCACGATTAGATCTGTTGGGATTAGATCTGTTGGAGCATGTTTGTGGTATGGTATAATGGGAAGACTTTAACTATTGTCTATATCATTGTGCACCTGACAAATCTGCAGAAATTATGTCATGCCATTATGTCTACATGGACCATAATCTTAACGGAATTAAGCCACTTTATTGAATCTATGAAGCTCAGAATAAAGTAGCTGGAGAGTCTGTGTAAATTGGAAGCATTAATATCATGACTAGATGCATTTAAAATAAATAAGGCTTGGACAGTTGGTGAATGAGCTTGTGAATACAGATGTTTGTTAAGGGGTTCTGAATTTTAATTAATAAAATAATGAATAACTTTTAAGGATGCTTGAAATCTATATGGCTCATTATTTGGTCTTGGGTACATTCAGGGGGGCAATGATTAAAATTTTTTAAAGCACAAAAACAATGAAAATTCTTCTAAATTTATAAATTTAGGACACCAAAGAAAACAATAATGTTCATTAGAAGATAATATTATCCACAGAATAAATTCTAAAGCCACTTTAAATTAATGTCACGTAACACTGACGGACACATCACGTCACATTTGGCTTATATCAAGGATGTCGGAAAAGTGTCCACTGAGCATGTCCAGAAGTGATAAATATTCATGAGACTCAGTCTTGGCTTCAGGGGTTTTTCCACTGACTTGTGAACCAATTTATAAATGAATGTACCATGTAACTGGTTTAACAGACATTTCGCCTGTGTTTTATTCATGTTTATAGAACTACATTCATGGATTTTAGGACAATTCTTTTATTGAGTGCAACCAATGCTACCTTCTTTTCAGTTTACTAAAACCAAGTACACCCTTTGTCACCGGTTCTGTTCATAATTTTTATGGATAGAATTTCTAGGCGCAGTCAAGGTGTTGAGGGTTTCTGGTTTGGTGGCCATAGGATCTCGTCTCTGCTTTTTGCAGATGAGTTTGGCTTCATCGAGCCAGGACCTTCAGCTCTCACTGGAGTGATTCGCAGCTGAGTGCGAAGCGACTGGGATGAGAATCAGCACCTCCAAGTCCGAGACCATGGTTCTCAGTCGGAAAAGGGTGGAATGTACACTCAGGTTCTGGAATGAGGTCCTGCCCCAAGTGGAGGAGTTAAAGTATCTCGGGGTTTTGTTCACGAGTAAGGGAAGGATGGAGTGGGAGATTGACAGACGGATCGGTGCAGCCTCTGCTGTAAAGCGGAGCTTGTGAGTGGTGAAGAGGGAGCTGAGCCAGTAGGCAAAGCTCTCAATTTACCAGTAAATTTACGTTCCTACCCTCACCTATGGTCACGAGCTTTGGGTAGTGTCCGAAAGAACGAGATCACAAATACAAGCGGCTGAAATGAGCTTCCTCAGCAGGGTGGCAGATCTCTCCCTTAGAGATAGGGTGAGAAGTTCTGTCATCCGGGAGGAGCTCGGAGTAGAACTGCTGCTCCTTCGCATTGAGAGGAGTCAGTTGAGGTGGTGTTTCGGGCATGTCCGACAGGGAAGAGGCCCTGGGGCCGACCCAGAACACGCTGGAGGGACTACATCTCTCGGCTGGCCCGGGAACGCCTTGGCGTCCCCCCGGAAGAGCTGGAGGAAGTGGCTGGGGAGAGGGACGTCTGGACCTCACTGCTTGGGCTGCTGCCCCCACGAACCGACCCCGAAAGAAGAGGAAGAAGAAGAATGAATGAATAAATGATTTATATTAATTATGTGAGGATGGTTTTTACATACATGCAACTAGTGGCAGCTGATTTAAAGAGGCTAGCAGGACTAACTCTTTCTCAAATTATTCTAAAAAAAAAAAAGAGTTTCAGAATCTGTATAGTCAATCATTTATTCACTGCTTAACTTTATAAAAAGTGAATTATTTAATGATTTGTTTATTTGCTGCCAGCACGGTGGTGTAGTGGTTAGCACATCGGCCTCACAGCGAGAAGGTCCTAATTTTAAGTTCAACTCGGATGTTACTGTTTGGAGTTTGCATGTTCTCCACATGCTTGCATGGTTTTCCTATGGGTACTCCGGTTTCATCCCACAGTCTAAAGACATGCACAGTAGTTTAAATTGGCTGTTCCAAATTGCCCCTTGGTGTGAGTGTGAATGGTTCAATGTGTGTTGGCTCCGGACTGGTGAGCTGTCCAGGGTGTATAGATTCACAAATCATTTTGAAGAAAATGCTTATGCTGAAAATTCATAAAAGCTTGTTTTTCAGTATACATCACATACCATCTGCAGTGACTAAGAAAGCACAAAGAAAATCAAATTATTTAATTATAAGCACAAAAGAAGTAGATTACCTTTCTCAACCTCTGATTTTTCAAAATTAAGTGTTCACAATAGGGTTTCCAGGCTCTGTGTGGGGTTTGCATGTTCTCCCTGTGCTTTTTCGTGTGTTCCTTCCAGGTGCTCTGGGTTCCTCCCACAGTCCAAAGACATGCACATTAGGCTAACTGGCTGTTCCAAATTGCCCCTGGTTGTGGATGTGAGTGTAAATGGTTGTGTGTGTTGACCCTGCAATGGTCTGATGAGCTGCTCAGGGTGTATCCTGCCTTCGTGCAGTGTTGGCTGAGATACTAGCCTCTCTGCAACCCTGAGAGGATTAAGCAGTTCAGCAAATGAGTGAGTAAGTAAGGGTTCACAATAGGTTAGCATTTAGCATCACCACCACACATTGAGTATATTGGGGATTAAAATTTTAGCTAAGGGCCTTACTGTTGTGGAGTTTGCATGTACTCTCTTTGCTTCTCCCTGGGTTTAATCTAGGTACCCTGGTTTCCACTATGCTCCAAAGACATGCACGTTAAGTCAACTGAATATTCTAAAGTGCCCATACGTATAAATGATTTTGTGTGTCTTTGCTAGTCCTTCAAGGAAATCCAGCTTCCCCCACGACCCTGACGGATTAGCAGTATATATATTGGATGGATGGATGAATTGCTTTTTTGATTAATCATACCCAGCCAAATGTAAAGCCTTCTCTGCAATCTCACGGATCACACTCAGCATCAGGAAAGTTATTATAGAAAAGAAATAGGCTCTGACTGGGGTTGTTCATAACAACTAAATAAATATAGGAACTTGTGTTCCCTGCATTTCCTGTTGACTGCTAGACCTGGGGGGAAAACCCACAAGCCGTATCAACTGCCTCTCTGTGCACTGATCAGTCTCATATGACCCACAGACTGATTACTTAATACTATTCAGATACTAACTTTGTGCAAAAGAGGACAGACACAGGATTATTGTAGTACTAGAGTTTTAGAGAAGCTATGAGACTGGATACTTCACACACAGATGCACTTCAGTATCAGAAAGTAATCTGACGAATGTAACCTCATAGCTCTTGACTGCTACACTTCACCTGATGTGTCTTTTTGCAACTGTCTGTCATGAATCTTTTACGGTGTCTAGGTCACGCCAAAATGCAGTGATCATCACCTGTTTAACCTGAAACACTAGACACTAACTATTATAGATAAGGTTCTCCCTGAACAGCTCACTTGTCCATTGCAGAGCCATCACACACATAACCGTTCATACTCACACTCACACTTAGGGGCAATTTGGGACAGCCAATTAGCCTACTGTACATGTGTTTGGACTGTGGGAGGAAACAGGAGTACCCAGAGGAAGCCCAGTCAAGCACGGGTAGAATGTGCCCCACCCTTGCACAAACTTGGCTAAGATAGGTTCCAGCCTCCCGCAACCCTAAAAAAGATGAATTACTAAGATGCTCAGTTAATGCTAGCTGTTGTTTTGCATTTTGTATTCTGTCAGGGAAAACAGTAAGGGGCTTTTCAACCAATACTGTTTTAGCAGTTCTATTTTAGCCCTTGCTTAGAATGCTAACTAATTGATTGTAATTGTTATTAATTATTAAAAGAGGGTTCTACACTCTTCACTTAGGATGCTACAGCAGTGCTAGTAATCTAGAATATCCACCAAAATGTCCTTGTCTGAAGATCAAGGGTTTTTATTGCATCGTGAGTGTATTGCTCTCCTTTTGTCCGTACTCAGTCCCAAAATCAGTGCATCAGACAAAGTGTCTAAAAGTGGATGTTTCATATCCACATCTGTATCTTACCATATAAGATTCAAGAAAAACACAAAATCATGGTATGTAGCAGCTACAGTATATTAGGCTTTAGTATCAAACTGTTGCCCTGTTTTTTGTAGTGCTTGCTGACAACAGTTATTGAAATTACTTCGCTTCTGCATAAGCAAAATTATGCACTGAATTCTGCCCATAAGGGAGGGAGGAAACCATCTATAGCACAACATTAAGTCATGCACATTAATAAACCTACACATTAGTTTCAATGAAACTTACAATGGAAAGGCAGAATAACTTGAACTGACAGTGCCTCCCATAATGATCTATGATCAAACCAAGTACATGGCCTGCATGTTTCACTTTTAAGCAGCAAACTGCCATGTTGCACCGGTAGCATTCCCACTGATATGCTAGAAATTAAGGCTATAAAAAAATATGTCTATTATAATTTAGTTAATAGGAAATATGCTTGTAAAACCCATCTTTACTAGAGATATCCTATACCATAAGCTATCCTTAAATTGAACATTATATTACACTGCATATCCTGTTAGGCCCCACTGCAAAGAAAATATATGCCACTGGTTATATAAATAAGTCCAACCTTGCCCTCACCTGTGATTTTGGAAATGGTTATATCATCACTGATCCACGTAGAGTTTCTAGATCCCTGATGGATGAATTCCACGTCCAACCTAGTGATGTTTCTATGGTTTCCATTTTTGTCTATGGCCTCTTTGGAGTCTTTGGTTTGGTCCCCAGCTTTTAACCATGACCCAGCTGTTCCACTGAACCACCTGTCATGATCTTTATGCTTACCCCCATCCTCTTCAGGCAGCAATACAATGCGGTGGTTCAGTTGGGGACTGGGCAACTTGGATGACAGTGGTGACATGACAGGGGACATACTCTGGAGGCTGTTGGATGGAGGGTAGGATACATTAAAAACTTTAGAAATTGAAGGAGATACAGGGCTTTTGGTCTTAGGCCTAAGATTGGAGGTTCCATTTTGAGAATCTTTGAGGGGAAATGTGATTTCCTCAGAGGATATATCTCTAACATTAAGTTCCACATTGTTCTCCTGAGTAATGTTCTGGACGTTCAGCTTTTCTTGTCTCAAATGTTGGTACGTGTTTTGCCCCATTGCAGAGCTACTAAAAGCAGCATGAGGTTCAACGTCATCAGCAGAATTAATATTGCTCCCAAGGTTGGAATTAGCCAAGTCCATTCTTTTAGCCACCACTTCAACAATTACGTCTCTCCTGTTCATGTTTTCATAGATTGGAGCCACAGTCTTACCTCCAGGATTTTTTTGCAAAATGTATTTACACGCAGAACTCATTTTTCCACTTGAAGCAATGTTATTGTCACTAGTTGTTTTCTCCTGATGAGTATCTTGCTGCCTACCTTCCATGAGACTAGAGGAAAATGCTCCATAACGCAGACAGAACTGGTCCTCAAACTCTGTGAACTCAGTGCAGAGGTCTATCTCTGAGTCAAATAAATGTGAGTCCTCCATGAAGTCCCAGGCTTCCTGACATGTCTGAAAGGGTTCTTCCATTGGCAAGAGTGGCTTGGTCCTGACACTGGCATTAGCGTCTGAGGCAGGTTTGTGTGACGCATACATCAAAGCAGGGGTTCCAGGTAACTTTTGGTTTTCGATTGGCTGAATCAAGTCTGCATCCTGATGATTTTTCAAAATTTCTGAAGCTGTGATGTTCTGTACTTTCTTTTTCAACTTAGTCTGCAACAACTCCTCAGCAACATCCATCTTCTTGCTACCCAGTTTCTTGATCTTCCTTATGCGAGAAGCTGTTCTCTTATGCTCAGGGGACAAAGAAATGGTATGTTTAGTGTTGCTGCTGCTAACACCTTGAACAAGATGTTTTTCTTGTCCTTCAAACTGGGCCTGTAGCTTGCCTTCCTCATTACCCATTCTGAATCTTGATGCACAGTCACCACACAGAGACAGGAGATCCACCAGCAACTGGCACTGTTCTGCAGACAGCCAGTGAAGACCAGTTAAAACTTTGGTTGCATCACAGGACTGCACTTCACTTGATGGCTTGTAAGACTGGCTTCTTTGTTTCAGCACTGCAGGAACTTCAACCTTCTGGTCAAGCTGAGTGGTGTACGTAGGCTGGCCGTAAGAAGTGCTGAGGCCACTGCGTGTAAAACCTCGCACCCCTCTAGTGGGGAAGTAAGGGCTGATATAAATACATTCCTCAATTTGTTTGTGGAGATAGAGCACTGTGTGTGTGCCTTCCATTATGGGAGCCATCTAATTAATCACACACTTACTTTAAATTTACGGCCATTCCAAGGCTCTTGGCTTCGGTAATGGATTGCTTGAGAAGAAGAATCCATTCGGCAACTGAACATCTGTAATGGAAAAGACCCAATACTGACTGTTTAAATACAGTTTAATAATCATTTAAATACATGAACCTGAATGCAATATTATACAACTACTTATGAATGAGCCTTCTTAGTGAGAAATACTTCAATTCATTAGGGCCAATTAATTACCTGATAATTAGTTTAATCAGATATGTTGGAGCCGATAAAAGAGTAAAAAGAGCATGACAGTAGATAGTTTAGTACCAGAGCTGGTATCCTATAATGAACATAAGATTTATTATTGATCCCTGTTCCATTAATTCATAATTTGTCTTATTCTGAATACCAGGCTCAGAATACTTCATAATCCTGAAAAACAATTAAATTACAGTAAATTACAGAATAAAAATAACACTGATCTGGTGAATATTGTACATTATTTACATTTGCTACACTGACGTTGGTTCTTCAATAGTTATAATGAAACAATGTGTAATGCACTGATTATGCATGGCTCATATGAACATGTCTGCTTCTATATGTTCATTCATACATGTAACACACCAGGCTCTGATGCAATGGGTCTGCAAGTCAATTTTGGATGCCCACAAAACAGAAAATTGTTTTTAAAAATTTAACCCCTCTCCGAATGTGAAATATTTTGCTTAACTATATTAGACAGATAGAAAGACAACAAAAGAATGCTTAGGGGCTATTTTTTCATCTCTATATTCAAGAATTAACTGGAATGACTTTTATAGTTCATTATAAATGACATTGGGGAAATATGAACATATGAACACATGATATGGTGCAAATGTTCTCACGATCATATCTACACTAGCTATATGAACTGGCCCAGACTTGCTTTTTCATTTTACACAGAGCTGTAACAAGAGTTATGTTCCATGTCAGAATATTGTTTGGGGTTTATGTCTTAATGTACCCTGTTTAAATAATAATATTATTATTATTAATAATAATAATAATAATAATAATAATAATAATAATAATAATATTAATAATAATAATAAAAATAATAATAATAACAATATTAAACTAACAATAATAAGTATAATAATATTAAACCTAACAATAATAATAACAACAATAATAATGATAATAATAATATTAATAATAATAATAATAATAAAAAAAAAAATAATAATAATAAAAATAATAATGCTAACAATAATAATAATAACAATAATAAAGCTAACAATAATAATAATAAAGCTAGCAATAATAATAATATTAATAAAGCTAGCAATAATAAAGCTAATAATAATAATAATAATAATAATAATAACAACAATATTAAAGCTAACAATAATAATTATAATGATAATAATAATAACAATAATAAAGCTAACAATAATAATAATAATAATAATAATAATAATAATAATAATAATAATAAAGCTAACAATAATAATAATAATAGTTACAATATTAAAGCTACCAATAATAATAATAATAATAATAATAATAATAATGATAATAATAATAATAAT
>JAOUQZ010000035.1:15311242-15332687 GCA_028564935.1 Neosilurus hyrtlii
CCCCCGGAAGAGCTGGAGGAAGTGGCTGGGGAGAGGGACGTCTGGACCTCACTGCTTAGGCTGCTGCCCCCGCGACCTGACCCCGAAAGAAGCAGAAGATGATGATGATGATGATGAATTTATTATTTATTTAATTTCCTCTAAGTGTCATTCAGTGCCTCATGTGATGGACACAAATAAAATCTAGAGTTTGTTCTCTTTATTTTTCATTCTAACAACTGAGGCATGAATGAAGTTTTCATGTTATTTCCATTCTGTTTAAAAAGAACCTTGTGTCTTATTATAATATGTCTTTTTCCCCTTGACTGCTCACAGCATACCAACAAGGCAGGAGAACCCAGAAAAAATCCCTAAAGGACTCGATATGTGTGGTGCAGATAGCAGCGCCATTTACAGAGCTATAAGCATGATGGTTGTCATAGCTCTTTGAATGGTACTGCCATATGTACTGAACTACCACCCCCATGATCCGAATGCATGATGTTCATCTCTTTACTTAAAATTTAAATGTATGCAAATTAATTTGTTTGTCGTTGCTTCTTGGTTGCTTGTGCACTGCTCTGCATGTCAAGTAAGTATGTAACAGGGGGAGGTTTTACGGCACAGGATTTTCAAAGTTTATCACTGAAAATAATTAAGGAGTAAAGAAAAATGGATCAACAGACAGAATGCTTGCAAAAAGTGCCATAGAACCCTGAAGAGGTTCGGGAGAAGTGAACATTGCAAAAAAGACATCAAGATCAGCAGACTGTAGTGAAATCAGATAGGACGGGTCCAGAAGCTTGGCCTTAAAATTTATTGCTGATTGGTGTTTAAGTGTCTTTTAGTTTTTTACCTGTCTGCATAGAGACATTAGGAAACTGAGGTTATTACCTTATGGCACAGTCACAGCACAAGATAAATCGAGCAGTTGCAACAGTCGGGTCCCAACAATCTCAGGGTTTCTTTGACTTTTTTCCAGTACAACGTTCAGAATTTTACTTTTCGAAAGCATTGTTGCTCTCAGATTATTGTTTAATATTTTAACATTTAAACTTTGCTGTGTCGGCTCCAGACTTCCCACGACCCTACTAGGATTAAACGGTTCAGCTAATGAGTAATGAGATGCATGATAAGTTACATATGGTATGTTGGGCGGCATGATGGCGTAGTAGTTAGCACGTCCGCCTTACAGCAAGAAGGTCCTGGGTTTGAGTGCTGGGTTCAGCGAGGATGTTTCTGTGTGAAGTTTGCCTGTTCTCCCTATGCTTTTGAGGGTTTCATTTTAGGGCATAATTTTATGCGCTCTGACAAGTACTGTTAGAACTTTACTGACATTACCTGGTAAATAGTTACCATACTGTTGATAATAAAAAAAGTCTTCTTTAAAAAAAAATAGCTTGGTTACTGTCATTTAATGCAGACTTTATATAGCAAATGATGTCTGCCATTATGTGTTTGTTTATAATATTGTCTCAGGGTTACGAGGTGGAATTCTAGTTAAGTGCTAACTGCAATTCCCAGGGTGAACTCAAGGAATGAAGAAAAAAGCTTTTATTTTTCTCCCTAATGTTCCTAATATGGGCTCCAGCTCCAAAATAGTTAGTGAAGTGGAATGAATGAACCAATCAGTGAATGAAATTTATCTTTGTATGATATTTATATGAAGACAAAAGACCTAATGAGCTACCGAAATATACAGGCATCCCAAGGACATGGTATTTTAATTTTTAGATTCTTGTCCTGCTTCTGAATAAGCTTTAGTGCACAGATGTGTTTTAACCAGCTTCAGACTCAAGTGTTTACACTAAGTGGAGCGTGTGGCCTCGTTGTGTTGTAATGTGTTGTAGTGTGGTTGCTCAGTGGTATGTACTCTTTCCACACTTCTCTCATTCATGCCATACAGAAATTTTTTAGCCACTGCTTGTATTCAGAAAAAGTTTGTGCAAGTTATAAAGCAAAAAAAAAAAAATTAAATGAATTATCTTTTAATTTTTTATTAAACTTTTGAGTTATATAAACATGATGCTTACATGATGACTGAGGAATTTTGTGCTCATAATTCTTATAATTTTCTAACCGTTTTATTTATTTTAGTATATTGAGAGTTTTTAGCTGTACTCTGTTACAAATTCACTGTATGTACTGTCGTAGAGTATAAATACAATACATACTAATGAAAAATAGAAACAAACAAACAAATATATATATGTGTGTGTGTGTGTGTGTGTGTGTGTGTGTGTGTGTGTGTGTGTGTGTGTGTGTGTGTGTGAGAGAAATGGAAAATACTCTTAATCTCCCACATGCATGTGCATACCAGTAAATTTCTTTGGAATCATGGGTAGTATGTTTGGATGACACTTATTTGATTGGTCATGTGGGGTCTATCAAGTGGCATAATGAAAATAAATGTAATCACATATAGCATGGTGTCATCACAGAAGTTATTAACCCAATAAATGTTACTGATTTCTTGAGGATTTGAAACCTGACATAAGGACAGGCATAAGTTCATGTCATTTCATAATCACATCAATATCACTGTGTAAACATTTTTCGGTGATGAAAAAAATTAAAAATGACATGCTACCAGCTTAATTACTAAGTATTAAAGCAACAGCCTGTTGACTGATTGCACGTAAATTGGAACTGTACCTCAATCATTCACTCGCTCATTCACCAAACCACTTATTCCCACTAGAGTCGCGGGGAGGCTCGTGCCCATCACAGTCGACACTGGGTGAAGGCTGGGTACACCCTGAACAGCTTGGCAGATGTTCGCAAGGACAAGACACAAAAATGTTCACACACACACCAAGTGGCAATTTGGAATAGCCAGGTAGCCTGATGTGCATGACATTGGACTGTGGAAGGAAACCGAAGTACTCAGAGGAAACCCACGCAAACACGGGGATAACATGCAAACTCCACACAGAAACACCCGAGCCCGGGAATCAAAACCAGGACCTTCTTGCAGTGAGGCACACATGCTAACCACTACCCCACTGTGCTGCCCTGTATTGCATCAATACTTTCAAACATTTTTTACACTCACTGGCCACATTATTCAACCATTCTGCTACCAGTCAGCCGTGTTGCAGTAGTGCAGTGCATACACTCATGCAGATACAGGTCTTCAGCACTTCCGTGATGTCATCTCAGTAACTTTGACCATGGCTTTATTTGAGTATTTTAGAAACTGCTGATCTCCTGGGATTGACACAGACACACACACTCACACTTGCACACACACGCACACACACACCATTCTCTAAAATTTACACAAAATTATGGGGGGGAAGTTTCAACAAAGAAGTTTCATACTCACACACCCACAACAGGCCTAAGAATGTGTTTAAAATTTCTGTCATGGACCTGTTGTATACCTGTTGTATCTGGCAGGGACTTTAGACCAGGACAGCAATCTGAGGCTACAGTGGACACAAGTTTATTAAAAAAGAATTTCTATCATATCTTCAGTGAGCCTGTTTAGAATCAACTACTATGCTACAGTCACTAAGATCACTTTTTTTAATCTATATTGATGTTTGATGTGAACAATAAATGGCACACTTAACCTCTAGTTTATACACCTGATTGTCTGATTAGAAAAATGCATGAATTAGCAGTGATATAGGTGTTCTTTTTTAAGTGGAAAGTGAAAATCTATTTTCATCTTAGCTATTTTTCATGGCCAGGCAGCAGGAAAACTCAACACACTGGTGATGGACCTGATATGTGGTGAAAATATCGGCAGATAGAAATCCGTGAGACTGCAGACTGTCTCGTTTCAGGGAGCCCAGATTGATTTCCAAAAGTGCCATTAAAGTTCATATTCTGCCTCCTACGGTATTCATTTCTGTGAAAAGCTTTCTGCCGCTCTGATGCTGTACGGCAAACAATGAAAGGTGCTGGCGGCCTTAATCATGTTGCAGTGTCCTCTTTACCTGCTGGAGTTTGTTGTCATGGTAAACACATCTTTTATCTGAGGGGATTCATCACCTTTCTGCTATGTGTTGGGCTATTTTTGGCACTATAGGGAAGGGAACTCGACCTCCCCACTGCTGTCTATATAACATCTATATATAAGTCTGGCCTGGGTTATTGTCAGGGCAAGCTTGTAAATATTAACTGCAATATTAAGCGTGGCTTATGCACTGAAAATACTAATTAATCAAATTTGAGTTACATGGATGTCTCATCCTGCTAAATGAAGAGTATACCCCTTAGGTAAACACAAGCACTCTTCTAACCCCTGTGGCTTAATTGTACCTTTTCACTTCTCTTTTGCACTCTCCTGACATTTCTATCTTCCACTTCAATTCTGTTCTTCATTTCAGATAAGGAACACTTCATTTGTGCTGCAGCTCACCACTTCAATAATCAATCCTTTTATCTTTGCACAAGTGTGCATGGAGTTAACAGCCAGTCTTGGTCAAGAAATTGTTCGATTGCAGATTTCTCATCACAGAGCCTTTGCAGTAAAGATGTCATTTTATGGAAGATATGGTTTATTTGCAGTATACTGGCCATCAGAGAGACAGAACAGTGTTCAGATCACATCTGGAATGTCTCTGCTGCCAACTGCTCTGATGGAAAAAGGCTATATTAGGTACAGGACAAAGGAGCATGCTATGAAGTAGACAGACTGGGAAAGGTGATGTTAGATATTGCTATTGGAATATGACTCTATTAAAAAGGTTGAACTACACCGGGAAAAAAAACTTCAGCAGCTGTGAGACTATAGTACACTAGTCCTTTATTAAATATGTTGCCTTAAAACAACACTAGGAACAAATCAGAATCCAACAATACACACAAACAATTCCATGGTGGCTTGATGACAGAATCCAGAGTATGAGCGGTTGTATGTGTATGCTTACTGTTTGCTTAGGAAAGCGTCTTTCTGCTGAAAGTGGTTACACCTCTGTCTAATCTGTGGCATTTGTGCATATGCTAAGCTCTGTACTGACATAAACACAAAACATTCAGCTTTATAAAAGTTCAATAATTGACATTTAATAATGACACAACATTTGTGTAATCATACATTGATTACATACGTTGCATAACAAAACAAAATCTGTGTATTAGAAAGTAACACAATTAACATGGTTAATTAAACATTAGCTCGCGGGCCAGGCTTTCACTGAAAACGAGCTTTTTATTTCACATTCTCATGGTAGTTGATTGTACTGTCAGAGATGCAGGCATGGTTTGTTGTGTTCTCCGCAAACAAATCACAAGCCTGCCGCTATGAGTGTCCCAATCGCTGCAGTGATTTATGCTGTAAAATACTTAAATCACAGAGGAAATGCTGCATGTGTAAGTTTGCTGTTTATTGCTTTGTTCATTCTCTAATTTTAGGGAGAGACACAAAAGAGTGATGACTGACACTTGATAATACCAGAAGTGCACTAAACTTCTATTTAGCAGATATTTATTATTATAGGAATTTTCCAGTTCCTGCTTACTGCGATCCATAGCCTTCGCTGTTTACCCAAGATAATATAATAGCTGCTTGTTTACACAGCAAAATCTCCAGTGTTGAATTAACACCCAGTGTGTTGAATTAACACCATAAATTGGTGGAATAACTTGGGGTTTATACGCAAAATAGACAATTGTTATTAAAATCCCTTAGCCTCTGTATTGATTTTGGATAAGGAGTAAGATATTTTTTTCAGAACTGGAAATGTGGGTTTGATTACATTTAAATATTACACTTTAAATTGCACTTTATGTAAAGCGAGTTGTATTTTATAACACATAGTGCTTTATTATGTAGTTTGTCAAAGGTATTGTTCTGTACATTTATGTATCAATTGGAAAGTCTCTTATCTAATGATATGATATGATATGATATGCCATATTGTTCCACCCATAATAAAATAGTCAATTCATATGTTAATAGTGAAGGACATTCTTTATTATATTGAAACCCCACATTCCTGATTCAGGCTCTGAATCCCTGATGCCAGCTGCTGTAGATTAGGTTGAGATAGCTCGCCCATTCCACTAATAAGCTTGAAATTGCAGATGGTATCATATTATGGAGTAAGTTATCTCCGGCTGCCTTGCCTTGCTTAATCCCAAAGCCGCCAGACGTCCACATTGGTTCTCCATTTTAGATCGCATGCTTTCTCTCTCAAACATGTAACAAAATGAAGATCACGCAGTGAATCACAAGAGAGCCTTATGGAACCCTTGGCAACAATCATGGAATCACCACACTTGAAAGAAAATTTATGAAATATGGTTCATGCAAAGTCAACTGTCAACTGCTATTCAAGGGACCAGCTTGATGGAGAATATTGTTGTTCATTAGTAAAGTCCATGCCTCAGAGAATTTAGGCTGGCATAAAAGCCTGAGGAGGAGCAAAAAATTGCTAATGTGTACCAATTGCAAAATTAATAATTGTGATTTATTATTTTGTTGATAATTCCAAAATTTTCCACCCCAACATTAGGTGATTACTTTTTTCCTTTATTTAGATCTGCAAATAATAATAATAATAATAATAATAATAAAAATTATGTCAGAATACTCACTAAATGATTCTTGTTTATTTGATACGAAGTAAAAAACCTGGGTGAGCTCCTCCAGGTCTGATGATTCCATATTTTTTGCCAGAGATGGTAAATTACCTGTACAGACCACACAGTAATTTTTTTCTTCATTCCACCTTGTCAGTCTGTAATGATGCTAATATAAAACTGTAACTTTAATTCTGAATTGGAATTTGATTTATATTTAAAAATTATATTATGCAGATGAAATATGGATGCCTGTTTTTACTATCTCTGTGTAGGTCTGGAAGAGCTAACTGATTATTTTTCAGCATGTTATGGTTCGGTACAACTATTTTCATGGTTCTGCTTATTTTCCTCGTGAAAAAGCCAACGTTATGCACATTAAGTAAATGACAGCACTGAGTTTCTTCTCCCTATCCAATGCAATGCCAATCCAATGGCAACAGTATAATAGTAAACATATTTTTATTTTTGTGTAGATATTTTATATTAGTACATTAGTTATATTAGTGCCTGAGTTCACATGCGTCCGTCATGATTTAAAAATGTAAGAATTAAACCTTTAACATCTTGGTGGTTTTTTTGTTGGTTTTTTGGGGGTTTTTTTGTTTTTGCTTGTTTCCACAGAATATATATTTAAGTGGAGGTTGTGAAATTTTATAGTCCCCTTGAAGTTCCCTCTCTGGGCCTATTACGTGGCATTCAACTCACCATTGGCTCATTTATTTAAGATTGTGGGTTTTTTTGTTTGTTTGTTTGTTTTAAAATTGTAAATTAGTATTCATTCTGAGGGTTGTGGGTCATAGTTACTAAATAATGTCATTTAAAAAACAAGAGTAGTAAACTGATGTTTTAAATTTTACATAGCAACTACAGTTTATCTTAATAAATAAATATAGTACAATGAGTTTAAAATACACTGAAAATGATCCTTGGTTTTTAAGGGATGAAATATTTATTGGCAGTGGATGGGAGAGAAAATACATATGTAGTTGGAATTATTTGATTTGCTGTTAATCCTTAGACTCAACCACCACACTAGTGCACTTTGATCAGTCATTTAGCATCAAAATATGCTTCAAGAGTTTTTTAGATGAGAATTTTAGATGAAAAGAGCATTTGGCAATCAACATGAACTACACACCATATAAAAGTCACTGCCATCAGCAGCAAGTGCTCAGCTTTCAAATATGATTTTTCTGCATTTAAAGTTTGAACTTTTGCTTTGATTTAGACTTTTTCGTTACCCTCTACTACTCATTGTAGAGTGTATACACAGAGAAGCTGTAAAAGCTGACAGTCTATTGAGGAAGAGTTTTAGGTGAGCAAGATTGAAATAAATGTGATCTTTTAGACATGAACAAGAGCAGGGCAAATCCCCCAGAAAGCTGTTCCCATTATTCCATACTAAAAGCAGCTCCCTGGGGAAAGATGAACATGCTTCCCACACTTTTGTGCCATTGTACATCTAGCCCAAAATGAACTATTGGAAGCTCAGCTAGCAGATTTCAAATAATTATTGGTGAAAATCTGTGGGGCAAAAGTGCAAAAACACCAGTAGCACTTTACCTTTCTTCCTCTTTTTTTTCTCTCTTCCTGTCCACATCCTTTCTGTCTGTTTCCCTTTTTCTGAAACAGCTCAGTCCTTTACATTATTTATGTTTCTCTCTCCGAGGCCGCTTAATATTCACGTTATAAATAAGACTAATGTGTCTGATTAAAATTTGTGCTACAGCTACTCAATCTCTTCCAGCAGACATCAAATGTTCATGCTGTAGGCCAAAGAGGAAAAAAAAAAACATGGAATGTTTAGACTGGATAGTCTGGCATGTTTATGTCACAGTTCTGTATTGTATTGGAAAATTTGACATTTCAGGTAACATTCATTTATAAGCAAAGATAGAGCAGTGTTTCCTCAAACTGACACTCAGTTGTATAGAATAGAGCCACTAAAAACAGTGCACTGAGTAAGAGAGCAGCAATGTGGCAACAATCCTGCTTTGTGCTTGCTCCACTGAAAAGCTGTAGTACATTTCCTTTCAGAATCCTGGAACATTAGCAACTTTGGAGTGCATGAAGGGTTTCAACGCAAACTTCATGTCCAATTTCACCACAGGAATCGTCTCCGGTTTGCTCGTTTATAAACAAATGCATTTATAGTGATTTTTGGAATGGAAGTGCAGTCGAAGCACCACAGAGAGAGGAAATTTAGAACATAAGGAACTAAACAGTCTTTTATTCTTATACTCTGCCCCAGTAAATGTACTGTATCCAGGAAGAATATTGACTGTGCCACACTTGATCTTTGCTGTATATACTGTATATAAACAAGCCAATTTTTCACTGGTGTGTTCCAATTCATAATAATGAGTGTCAATAGGCCAGAGGTACATCAGAGATGTTTAAACGTTTGGATTTTTAGGCGCTGACTTTTGAAGGTCCTGATATTGCAGCAGCTTCACTGATGTGAAAAAGACTGGCCTTTTCTGATTTCTTCCGTGGTCAGGAGTTCATGGGAGCTAATTGGCCAAGCTCTCAAGGGAGGGAGGGATGGCATATCCCTGTCACTTACAGCAATCACCAGCCAATTATGGGTGTCTGTGTGTTAGGCCATTTGTGATGATGTGGGTGGCAGCATTGTGTGTCATGGAGGGGGCACGTGCTTGCTTTTGACTCTCTGGTTGGTGGTGGTTATGTGATAGTAAGACAATACCTGACGGGTGGGGGATGAATTGGCTACAGCTAAATTCTTGGAGAAAAATTAGGGGAAAATCTGAAAAAAAAAACAGCATGCAGAGCTCACCTGACCTGTAAGGTGGAAAATATATAAAAATACTATTATAACTATAAAAATTTCATTTGAGTTTACTTTTCTTTATAAATTGATGTAGTATATAATAAACTCGTGGTTAGTATGTCCGCCTCACAGCAAGAAGGGCTGGGTTCCATTCCCGGTCTTGAGCATTTGTGTGGAGTTTGCATGTTCTCCCTGTGCTTGTGTGGGTTTGTGTGGTATAGGTGCCAGCCTCCCCACGACCCTGATAAGGATTAAGCAGCTAATAAACACTGAATGAATTTTAAAAGATGTTTTATCTACACAGCACTTAGCTTTGCTCTGAGTACACAGAGCTCCCCTGACCTGACCTTCTGTAATAATTAAAATATGTAAAAGTGAACTATAAAAATGTTATTTCTGTTCCTTATAGTATATACTAAACCAGTCATGTACTTTGGGTTTGGTGGATGAAAGGTCAGCATTCCATCTTCAGCAACATTGTTAATTATCCCAAGATGGCAAACCAATCAGATGGCACCATTCCTGTGTGGAATATACTAAATCAGCATACCATATATATTTGATGAGCACAGTGGAATAGTACATATTTTCTCAAGCACTGAGGAAAAATATCTTTAAAATACCTTATGAGACTTGTGTGTCTGCAAGTCAGATATATTGAGTTACCAGCATCTGTCATCATTGCCACCAAAGTGCACATATTGCCATGTCTTCCTGCATTAAATTCATATACCGTTTTATAAATATGTAATATCCATAAAAGCAGTGAAGAAAAGCATGTCTGGCTCTTGGCCACAGACCATGAAGCCCTATGAATTAATTAAGACCAAAGACAGTAGTTTTTGGACTATTACTGTAAAAAGTAAGCAGTTGTGTGCTACACTGATATAACAGGGAGACATTGCTAATGCAACCACAGTGGTGTTTAATATAGAAAATAAGCCAAAAAAATTAAATAGTCATAATTTTCTAAGTAAAGAGCAACCACTTAATTTCTGAGCATTTCCAGTGAACTAATGTCATAAAAATATTAATTATAATACTTGCACCAAGACTGGCTCAGACAGTTGACAGTCTCTCCGAAACTATACTGCAAACTTACTTCCATCACAAATTTTTTTCTCATTGATAAAATAGTCCTTACACATAATGCTCCCAATTTTCCAGCTTTGGAAACTGTGATTATGGTGCCATTTTGAACACAACAGCCTATAAGTCTATAAGATTACAAGTACAATAGCAGTGAAGGCAGAATTAGCATGAAAGTTGAAGCTTTGTGCTGTTTTTCGTTTGGGCAGGGTGTAGAGATGAGGAGGTGAGAGATGTAGAGATGAATTCCTGTTGGTGCCATTATCAGTCAGTATTAAAGGTGATGAGAAAACCATTAGCCAGAGTAAAAGTAGACCAGCTTTCAAACTCAACTTAGTTATGCTAATCAAATGTGTTTATTGTTATTATTTTTATAAAGAAGCATTTGAAGAAAAATCCCTCTGGCTGCTGACAAACTACAAAAACATGATTTGGGTTATAATTATATGACCTTAGGCTGGGGGGGTAAACACGCAGTGTGCAATTTTAGTGGTTTTACATCGGTAATTATAAAGTCATTATATAATTTCAGTGATACCTTTGAAAAACTGTGATTGGCCATTCAATGGCTCTCTGATTCCGTTTTGCTCCCTAGTTGACACTGACCTGCTTAACTCTGTTCTTTTTCATTAAAAAGCAATTCATGAGGCATACAGAAGAAGAGATAGATATTCAACTAACAAGCCAATTATTTTTCCATTAAAAATATTTCCAGTGTAGCTTCTGACATAAAATGTTGAGTAGATATTGGTATTAATAAGACTACACAGAAAAATAAGTCATATTAGTCTTATCTATAAACAGGTTATGTGCAACTAAATGTAATGACAGAACAAAAACACTGAACGTGCCGACCACAATTATGGAAATACGTGGTGGAGCCTTGTTAGCCCTGTGATGGATTGGCGACCTGTTAAGGGTGTACCCCGCCTCAGGCCTGAACTTAGCTAAGATTGGTTCCAGCTTCCCCGGCGACCCTGACAGATAAGCGGTAGATAATTAAAGGATTGGGTTAGTGGAGAAGTCTTTGATTGCTATGGCAACTTCATTCCTGTATGAAGAAACTAATCTCTCACAGTGTTCAAGTGGGATTTTGGCTCATTCTTCTACACAAACACTTGTTAAATGAAATGGTGAGTCATAATCTTCAGCTAATTCTACAAATTTTCTATTAGGCTTAAAGCATGATGTCTGACTTGGCCATTCCAACACCTTTATCTTCTCGCTATGGAACTAATCGAAGAGAACAAAAAAAGTCACTTCCATATAAAATAAAACAAATTAACATTAAAAAAACCTTGGCTAACCTACCCCCATTGTTGCAGATACGGATATGTTTATGGTGCTATAAACATGTCTCTATTAATCAGTTAATCGTAATTAGGGTCATGAGGAGGCTGGTGCCCTTAGCCGACTCTGGGCAAGGGCAGAGTACACCCGGGACAGCTCGCCAGGCCATCACAGATCCGAAATTGGAATTTCAATTCATTTGAAGAATTAGAATTTGAATTGAATTGGCTGCACCCCACAGGATGTTGAATTGGAATTTGAATTGGAATTACAGGAAGTGGAATTAAATTCATTGCAATTCCAAGAAATTCCTTATAGCCAAGTAACAGGAAGAATGTCACTGTTAACAAAGCTTATGGCTTAACTACTAAAAATACTTTACAACCACTAGAGTTAAACACAAATTCCCTCCATTTTGAATACTTTGTAATATTTTGTTTATTTGAGAATGAAAAAATGACACAAATTGTGGTAAATGCAATAATCATTTATTACTTAATTTATTACTTAATTTATAGCGTAACACTGTTGCATCTAATTGTAAATACGTTCCTCAAAGGTTTTATCATTGAGATGACGTCTTTCTGGTCAGAATATCTTTCCTGCAACACTAAAGATCCTCTTAACGTGTGCAGAGGATGCAGGTATGGCCAGATATTTGCAGGCAAGTGCAGCTAGGTTTGAAACACTGCTCCGGTTTTCTTTCCAAAACACCAAATGATCAGCAGCCTCTGTCGGGCATGGTTTACTCAGGTAGACATGAAGTTCTTGGTAATAATATTTGTATGAAATATGTAAAACAGTCATGTATGGAATATACTATAAAGTATTCTGGAATACACCAAAGTTATCAATTGGAATTTCATGGAATTCTACTTCCTTCAATTTGAATTTGAATTGCAATTCTACTTCTTCTTTGCAACCTCAATTCGAATTTAATTCAAATTCATGGAATTGAATTGGAAATTGTGAGACAGTCTCGGTTCAATTCAGAATTGCACAAGCCTGGTCTCTACCCACAATGTGACTTAACTTTCTTCTTGCTCTGACCCATTCAGTTGAGAGGCTTCTTTGCAGTATATGTTGGATCATCCACCCATTTCTCATTCTCAGCAGAATGAGAATTCAATAATTTGTATTCCATTGGTACCCTGAAAAGAGAAAAGGCCCCATACCATGATGCTTCTACCTCTGAACTTTTCTGTGGCTATGATATTTTTGAGTTATATGTAGAGCCAACCATGGTCCTTTCAAAAGATCTATTTTTTTTCCTTTGTTGTCTCATCTGAGCACACTACATTTTCTCTATTCTACAAGCTTCATCATGCTTTGCTTCAGTGAGGACTCTTCTGAACTAATCAAGAATGGAGACTATGGCTGTGAAGTGCATTGCCTATTGTTGTCTCTGTGACAACTTTTCTCCACGGGGCAGTGGTGGCCTGGTGGTAGGGTGCTGGAGTATAGATTCAGAAAATGAATGAATGAATTCTTCTTCACTGCATCCAGCTATTTCAAGTGGTCCTTAGCTCTTGTGCTATTATTCTGACTAATGTTCTGACTGACCGATTAGAAATCTTTCAATCTTTGAGCTGGTTGATGGTTGAGTGATGTTGCTTGCACTTGCATATAATGGCCATGATCATACTTATACAAACATTTCGAGTTAGAGAAATCCATTCATATCAAGTGCCATCACTATGCTGCTCAACAATCTTGTTGTGAAGATCTCAGGAGAGTAATCTGACTCTACACATCAAAGGCTGTTTCCTGCATGATTGCTTGGTGCTAAATAGTTTGTTTACTTGCATTCAGGTGTAGATTTCCCTACTAACCTTCCAACATGCACAAACCCAGCTAATTTAATTAGTTAGCCTTTATTAGATTGCATGCCACCTCACATCCAGAAGGTCCTGGGGTTCAAATCTCAGGCTCAGTGAGGGTGTTTCTGAATGGGAATTGCATGCTGTCTCCGTGTTTGCGTAGGTTTCCTCTGGGTACTCCGGTTACTTCCCACGTTTCAAAGACGTACACATTAGGCTAATTGGCTGCTCCAAATTGCATGGAGGTGTGAGTGTAAATGGTTGTGTGTATGTGTTGGCCCTGCAATGAACTATCAAGCAGATCAGGGTGTACCCTGTCTTCGCCAAAAGTCGGCTGACAGAGTCTCTAGCCTCCTCGTGACACTAGTAGGATTAAGCTGTTCGGAAAAATGAATGAATGCCTGAATGAACAGGTAGAAGAACTAATTAGTGTAATCTTACTGTGCTCAGTGGGTTTTCCTGGCATTCCACTTTATTGCACAGAACTTTTTATGGTTTGGGATATTAGTTTTCTTTCTGTTTCCTTTTTTGCATTAATACCATTGTCTGCTCCTCATTTGATGTGTTTACTTCCATCACAAATTCTGTTCCCTGTGATATGTTAGTCCTTACAGCACAGGAAATAATTATTATGGTGCCATTTTTAACACAGCGGTAGTGGGCTAGCTGTGGGATATGGGAGACGTCAGTGTTTTCAATGCCCTTGCAATTCACCTCATACACTGCTCCATTACAGTGTCATTATTCTGACTGCAGTGTCCTGGAGTGAAACATCAGAGCCACTCACTCGACTGGAAGAGAACAGCTGTTTCAGCCCAGAAAGAAACTGATATTTTTGTTGTTGTTGCTTTTTTTTCTTTTAGGTACTCAGTTCTACACAATGGAAGCAATGGTGAGCAAGAAAAACTGCCAGTGCAGAATGACACAGAGTCACAGGAATCCTGCTTCTGACTACACATCATCAGGGCAGAAACTGGAAGGTGTCATTGCTTAGCATCAGCATCCTCACACCCGCAGCGTAAACTCACACAACAGAGACCCGAAACAAAATACTGAGTGGTGGACTGAGCTTAGTTATATGCTCTTCAAATCTTGTGAACAATGTTGCCAAAGGTATTTCATTTATATTCAAGGATGTAATTATTTCTAATGTTTATTGACCAGATCCGTCAACAATTTGCTGATGTTCCCTGTGATCATTATTATTACTGTTATTATCATTAATATTATTATTATTAAGTATCCTGGGATTTCTTAAACATTATTTGTGATAAATATTTAAGCAGAATTTATAATCAGGAGATCATTTCTACAGGCCAGGACATTGTGTTAAATTGCATTGATTTTAATCTGAATCTCACATTGCTGATACATTCATATAATTTTTTCCCCCAGTATCCATAAAAATGTTAACAAGCATAGGTACAACAAAATCTTTCTATCAGGTTTTTGATCACAGGCCTGGTAAAAATAGACTTAACAGTAAACATGCCTTTTTAGAGTAGGAAGATAAATTCATTTCATTTCATTTTCTGAACCGCTTAGTCCTAATTAGAGTCGCGGGGAGGCTGGCGTCCATCTCATCTGACTCTGGGCGAGGGCACAGTACACCAAGGACAGCTTGCCAGGCCATCGCAGGGCAGAAACACTGACGGCAACCCAATGGCCCACTCTTTACAAATCACAGCAATGGTTCTTTTACATGCCTCTCACCACAGACAGTGAGAGACATGGCCGACCTTTGATAACCCAGTTAGCTGCACTAGGGGGACAGCAGTGACAACTCGGTGATAGTGGGGCTTGAACCCCTGACCTTCAGATCAGTAAGCCAGCACCCTACCACCGGGCCACCACTGCCCTGGAAGATAAGTTATTTTAGTTTTTAAAAGATCAACACTACACAGACTTCCTCTTGAGAGGCTTGTAATAGATGCGTTAACGAGGTCATTTGTTAGTACAGGAATGGGGCTAATTCTGAGCTTGCTTACATTTGCATTCAGTTATAGTTCAGTCCATCAAATCAGTGCCTGTGTGTTTGTTTGTTTGTTTGTTTGTTTGTTTGTTTGTTTTTTTCACAGATGAAATAGTTCCACTCAGTAATGTTAGTTTCTCTGAGCATGCTTATCTGCTTATAAGCATGAAGTAAGTTATCTGTGTTCATTTGGACCAAGGTTCTGCCTTACGCCCTTCAAGAAACATTCCCATCCAGTGCACTGACTGCTTAAATCAAGGATGCCTCTGATATGGCTGCATCCTACATCATCTCCAATTTCCTATAGAACAAAACCATATCCATTTGCTTCAAACATTCATATTGTCTTCAGGAGATGAGTTCTACTCACAAATCTGGCCATGGTTTAAAACGATTTTTTAACCATTCTGAAATTAGCAGCTGGCATACTAAAGATTTTGTCAACCTTCAACTGAGCTTCTTGTTAAACAATAAGATTAGAGATTTAAAAAAAAGTCAAAAACAGAAAACATTTCAGTATCCACTGTTCTCAGCAGAGAAAGGCATTTCAGGTGGAAGAATGGACACAGGTCCTTACAGTTTTCATACTGCGGCATAGAATGCAAATGGAAACCCCTTAGAAATAAGCATTAAGTCATGCTTTACTTTTAGTCCTACATAATAACCTCTTCTGCAATTAAAGCACTTCTAGCACTTTTAAAAAGATACTGATTACAGTTTTCATAAATAATGCAGTATTCTGGTTGCTAATATTTTATCAAAGACCAGATTTATAACAGAAGAATGAGAAGAATTCCTTAAATGTGACAGTTTGGTCAAGTGTTAAGTGTGGTACTGTGTTGTTTTACAGAAAAAGAGCAGAAATCTCATGAAGAAACATTAGCATATGCTCTGTACCACTGAACATGCTCTAATGGGGGAAACCCTCTCAGTGTGTTTTCTCCTTTTGCAAACTAAGCTAACCCTATTCACAGGTGAATAGCAAAAGGTATAATTTTGTGTTTTTAGCAGGTGGTCTTTATATGCTGAAGGTCAGAGCTTGGTCTGTGTGTTTGTTTTCATTTTGCTGTAAATAGGAATATTTATTATTCAAGAAATCTGGTAGTGGTCTGCTTCAACCCTTGCTTCAGTTTGAGGCATTATTCTTGCAGAATAATGTAACAGTCAGTGTCTATGCTGGAGTGCACTGTGTTATACACGACAACATCCTGCTGAGATATTCATTCGAAACATGTACATGGTAACAAACCTGCTTGTACTCATGCTCATGCACTTAAAAAATACTGCCAGAACCCTCACTCATTTGCCAAACCGCTTAATCCTACTAGGGTCGCACGGAGGCGGGAGCCAGACCATCAGACTGAATTTCATGTTGACTGTGAGGCTGAGAAGTGAACCGAAAACCAACAAAGTTCCCATGTTGTTTAATGGGAATGTAGTAAACCATTTAATTAGATTTTTTTCCCCTGTGGCATTTGGGTACAGAATATGAAATTTCCCAAGATGTCATAGGAATCCGCTTAGTTTTAAAGTACATACTTCAGTTAATGGTACTCATGATGAGTAGGTGCATCTTCAACCTCAGCTGTGTATTAATAAAATTATTTTGGGGGATGTTAATTAACAACAAGCAGTCTGGAAAATTATTTTAATGCCTGGTTCCACTCTAATACTTCAGACTTTTTAATTATGTAGCACCCGTTGACCATGAGTCACTGAGCACTCAGCAATTTTAGTAGCAGATGCAATCATGACAAAAAAATCACTTGCATAATTTTACTAGTGTCAGTGTGAAGTTTGCTGATGAGAATGCATTTGACTCTCAGCGTGACAGACACTGACATGAAGAGACACATGCGAAAATGTGTGGAAATCTTTCCCACAATGACTGCCAAATACCTACTGAAAGTCAGCATTGCACAATGTTTTACTGAATTGTGCTTCGTAGTTTTCTGAATTTCTGATCTTATTAACGATAATGTATACCAGCTATTTTAGAGTATGATATAAAAGCTGGAGTAGGCATGAGGAACAAGGATATATCTTCCATGTATCCCTGCACTAAAAAAGACCTATTCTCTGAAATGCTATATTGATCCTTCTCTATCTTACAAATAAACACAGAGAGAAAACTCAAACACCACTGTGTATGAACCTGAAGGCAAATGATCTGAACATGAATGTGTTGTAAATCTCTTCATAAGTTGTACAATAACTTTTGTAAACTCAGTATTTATTTTGGTGGATATTAAGATTGATATTTTTCATGTAAGGCTTCTCTTTCAGGGAGCTATATGGATAACTTTTTCTGTTGCTATGTGACAGCTCTAATACATGATGATAATTAAAGATGATGGGATATAATGTAAAAACTGTGTCGTCTGCTTCATCTTATACCATTTATGTTATTTACTGTTATTACACTTAGTGATGTAGATATCACCACTCAGCAATTTTAAATGTATTCATAGAATATTCATGTCCGCTGATCTCTTCACCATTGATCCTTCATGGAATTTTAGCCATTTATTTTTGGTTTTTTTTTGTAAATTATTTATTTATTTATTTTGAGGCTTGAAGGATGCAAGATGGCTGGGTGGTGAGTGCAGGAAGACCAGAAGACTTCTCCATATGGCTCCACTTTGTGTTTGCAGACATTGACGAACGTGGACAAAACATGCTTCCTAAACATGTGTTAGTCAGACTAAATACAAAGCCACAATCGAATTGAAGTCAAAACAGCAGGCAGCTGAAAAAGCAGGAAGTTTTATCTTTTTTTTTTCTTTTTTTGTCAGTTATCTTCATTATTATGGTTTTTCTCATCCATTCTTCTTTCCAATTACTCTCAAGTCACACCAATCTTTTACTCATTACTTCAATCCTGGTAGGTCTAGGTTTCACCTACACCTAAGTGTTACGTTTAAATTGGTTCATTTAGTTTGAACTTTTCTGTGGAGCTAAAGATGAATAACTACACCCACATCTGTCTATGTCAGTGAATCTATTTGTGTTTAGTTCAGTCTGTAACGTTTCAATCATCTTTTTGTTGTTGTTGTTGTTTACAGTATAATGGTGAACAACTTTAGCAAATTTATTAGCCCACTTGTAACAACTCAAAGAAATGTGAATTATTTTTGGTTTTGCATAATATCATTTTCCGTTTTGCTGAATCTGGAGCCATTTTAGTGTGTAAAGGGGACGGGCCCAAGTCTATGCCGAACACCCATGACCGTCAATCCCTCAGACAGCACTACATGAAGAACCATCATTTGTCTATAGCCGATATAACCAGCATTACACTATACACTTAACTGTGCAAAAAAGAAGCCTTATACTAACAGTGTCTATAGGCACTGTCGACTTCTATGGGTTTTCAGGCATCTTGGCTAACCAGTGACACATTATGGAAATGTGTACTGTGGTCAGATAAATTTGTATTCAACTACAGATATATGAGTATCAATATTCAGTTATGATGTGCTAAAATACAAGACAGTGATAAAATACCAATGTTTGCTAGCTTTTTTTAATGTAAATTCTCAGGTAATGTCAGTGGATGCCTTGGGGCATCAGTTCATGGTGGAGCTCCTAAGCAGTCCCCCAGAAGCATGGAGCATGCCTTTGACAACTGTTTTTGAAGCTGATTGGTAATTTAATAAATAGCAATGTTTTTTAAATTGTGTCCCGTTCATGGTTAATGCAAAAACACCGAGTTCCTTTAAATAACTTAAAAACAGTTGTCTATGCTGCACTTTATGTAGTGTAGAGATGTCATATTTTTCTACATTAAACACCTAAATTTACAGGGTTTTTATTTTGGGCATCAGATTGCAGAGATGCACGCTGAGATTATGGACGTTTGAGAAAAAAGGTATTCTGATTGGCTCTCGCTGTGATTAGTCTTCCTGCTCATCATTACTTTGTCCCACAACACACACAAACACACCCTCACACATACAATCTTTGCTGGAAAATGGAACATGGATTTGTTTAACAGATAATTAAACAAGACAGCTAATACAAATGAATGTGGAAATCGGCTACTGATGGGTAGAAAACTTAAGTCTTAACCTTTCCTTCTTTTGCTTCAGAATGACTTCAGGAAACGAAGGGGAGAATAATTTTTTTCTCTTTAAAGGCGCCGAGCTTCTCTTATAACACTAGTCTTGGACACCTATCAAGTAATTTTCTGTTGGTAGCTCCGCCTTTAGGTAGAGCCTAGATCTTTATAATAACAGAGGCTGAGCTGCAGAGGTGCTGTTATCTGTGAAATGTCTGGAGTCCTGATTGCTATTTGGATTTCCTTGCTGAGTTAAGTGCTCATTCATCAGCCTTTCCCTGAAAGCCTCTGGCCTTTTTCTTTTGCTGTGAAAAAGCCACAAACTTAATTCCTCACTGTGAAATGTCAAGTGTTATAATAGGCTTTGTGCATAGTGCAATCACTTCTAATTACGACACTGAGCGAACCCCTTTTAGACACAAGACAATGCACTTTCAGCATCAACTAACCATTCCGCTCATTAAGATCTGTCAGTGTTTCTAGGGGTACTTTAAACACCTTTCTTTTACATGAGGTTTCTCTGTTTAGCAATTAATACAGTCACAAACACACCAGAAGGTCCAGAATGGTGCACTTCCATAGGACTAATTGAGCCCCTTAGAGCAACAGTGGGCTAAGTCCAAATGTCCAGGAAATGTAGCAATATTACAAAAAACAATGAATAACATTCAGTTACATACTAACAAGTTGATGCAGTGGTGTCCTAGTACTTAAAATAATACATACTTCCAGAATCCTTTATTAATTGAAGAAATTCTTTTTCAGGTCTGTTTTTCCTGGGTGGCACCACTTTGGATTTTGGACTTGGCCCACTGTTGCAGTAGTAAAGCAGTGAAATAGCTAAGAGCAATAGTGAAGTGCCTCATATATGTTAAACTTGGAACTCTACCTGGATTTAGACCCGTATTCATCTGAACGATTTAACTTTTCTATATTCATTTCTGTACTTACCTCAAAATTGACAAAAATCAATTTAGCTAAAAATTTTATTAAAATATGCTATCCCAAAACAACAGACCTTTTGATTAAGTAATGCAATACAGTAATATGTACAGTTATTGTGCAGATACAGTGCCTTGCAAAAGTATTCAACCCCCTTGGCATTTTTCATATTTTGTCGCCTCACAACCAGGAATTAAAATGGATTGTTTGAAGGTTTGCTTCATTTCATTTACAGAACATGGCTACAACTTTGAGGATGTGATTTATTTATTCTTTTTTTTTTCCAGGAAACAGTCATCTATTTATTCACTAATGACCAGTGTGTGTGCTGTGTTGTGCCTTATGCATTCTCCTATGCCCTCTCAGGGATTCATTAATACATTAATTTATTTTCTGAACTGCTTAATTCTAATTAGGGTTGCATGGAGGCTGGCACCCATCTCATCCAACTCTGTGCGAGGGCAGAGTACACCCTGGACAGCTCGCCAGGCCATCGCAGGGCAATAACACGCTGATGGCAACCCAATGCCCAAGCCTACTCTTTTCGAATGACAGCAATGGCTCTTTTACATGCCTCTCACCACAGACAGTGGGAAACATGGCCGGCCTTTGATGACCTAGTTAGCTGCACTAGGGGGACAGCAGTGACAACTCGGTGATGGTGGAGCTTGATCCCCCGACCTTTGGATCAGTAAGCAAGCACCCTACTACTTGGCCACCACTGTCCCACTCGCAGGGTTTCACTCTAGTTACTGATGTGCTGGAGGACTTTCTAGGCACGTTTGCAATTATTCATATTGAGAAGATTTGGATTTAATCCCCATCTCATGATGCTCATCTTATCCATATTAAAGATGTTTCATCCAGTTTTCTCAGTAGAGTTGTTTCGCATTTTATATTACATTTGCATTATATATATATATATATATATATATATATATATATATATATATATATATATA
>JAOUQZ010000035.1:15373409-15394452 GCA_028564935.1 Neosilurus hyrtlii
CCTTCAGTGTGAATCTACAATTTTCATAGTCATGAAAACAAAGGAAACTCATTGAATGAGAAGGTGTGTCCAAACTTCTGGTCTGTACTGTATATGTATGATGGGAGGGGCAGTGGTGGCCCAATGGTAGGGTGCTGGATTACTGATCCCAATGTCGGGGCTTCAAGCCCCATTGTCACTGGGTTGTCACTGCTGTCCCCCCTGTGCAGCTAACTGGGTTATCAAAGTCCAGAGTGGCATGTAAAGAACCATTGCTGACTTTCGTAAAGAGTAGGCTGCATTGCCGTCAGCGTGTTTCTGCCCTGCAATGGCCTGGTGAGCTGTCCAGGGTGTAGTTTGCCCTCGCCCAGTGCCGGCTGAGATGGGCGCCAGACTCCCTGTGACCCTAATTAGGATTAAGTGGTTTAGAAAATTAATGTATGATGGGCTGAGAAAATGGCTTTTAATTTGATGGTGAAATTTGTTTGTAGTGCTGGCTTTCCTGTGTGTGCATTATAGTGTCTCCTCTGACTTTATCCCCAATCACAAGTTAATATCAAGGCAAGTTACTGTACTGTGTACTGTATAGCTATAGGCTATCACGGGGAAAGCTGGAGCCAATCCCAGCTGATGCAAGGCAAAATTTGGGGTACACCCAGAAAAGGGCCCCAGTCTACTGCATTCTATTGCAGAGATACTCATAGGTGTGTTTATTAAAGTGATGTGGTTTAGAGTAACCAGATGAGCTGTTATGTCTTTGTCCATGTCGTGCCACCCCCCGAAAAAAAAAAAACAGTTTCCAGTGTTCCTAAAGTGCGGCGCAGGTCTGCCTCACAGAAAGAAAGTCCCTGGTTTGAGTCCCAGGCTCAACAAGGCCATTTCTGTGTGGAGTTTACATGTTCCCACCGTGCTTGCGTGGCTTTAATCCAGGCACTCCAGTTTCCTCTCACAGTCCAAAGACATCTACATTAGGCTGATTGGATATTCTCGTTTGCCCCTAGGTGTGAATGTGTGTGTGAGTGTGTGTGTGTTGGCCCTGCAATTGATTAGCGAGCTGTACCCTCGCTTTGCCCAGAGTCGGATGAGAGCAGTTGTCCCCAAAAGCGAAAAGAGTGGAGTAGTTGCATCATGGATGTTTTGACAGCTGCTCTGGTAAACTGAATTGATTACACTTGAGTAGTTTTCAGATCTGCTGTTGTGCTGAGTTGTTCTTTCAGACGTATTCTGACCCTGCCATTCACTGTGTGAGGTAGTCACATGTTGCTAGCAAGGTTTTATCATAATTTACTCTTTAAACGCAACCTTTAAATACAGACATAACTTTTTGCCAAAATTATGTTAACTGCTTCTGACACAAATGATAACATATTGATATAACCCAGCATTTTGTTTGCTTTTAAGTAAGTAGCTTATTTGAGTAATGTTTCTAAGAAATATACACTACCCTATTATGACAGCCAACAAAAGGACAGCCATCTTTGCATGGGGCAGCCGTGGCCTAATGGTTAGAGAAACGGCTTTGTGACTAAAAGGTTGCTGGTTTGATTCCTGAACCAGCAGGAAAAATGTGTGGCGGTGGGGGACCGAACTGCACCTTCCCTTCCTCCACCTTCATGGCTGAAGTGCCCTTGAGCAAAGCACCTAACACCTGTGTGTGTGTGTGTGTGTGTGTGTGTGTGTATGTGTATGTGTGTGTGTTCATGTTGATGGGTTAAATGCAGAAGTCAAAATTTCCCTTGTGGAATTAATACAGTAAAAAAAAAAGATGGCAGGAACATGTGTAACTGTTTTATGCATTCATTTGCTGAACTGCTTTATCCTATTAAGGTTGCAGAGTGGCTGGAGCCTAGCTCTGCAGACTCTGGGCTAAGGTGGTGTACACTCTGAAGAGCCTGCCAGTTCTTCACATGGGGAAGCACACACAACCAGTCACAGTCTCACCTAGGGGCAATTTTTCTCACTCACTAATTTGCCAAACTGCTTAATCCTTTTAGGGTTGCTGGGAGGTTGGAGCCTATCTCAGCTGACACTGGGTGAAGCCAGGGTGTATCCCGAACAGTTTGCCAGACTATCACAGGGCCAACACACACACACACACACACACACACACACACACACACACCCCCCATTCATATTCACACCTAGGGGTAATTTGAAGCAGACAATTAGATTAATATGCATGTCTTTGATATCTGGGAGGAAACTGGATTACCCAGTGGAAACCCATGCAAGCACAGGGAGGGCATGTACACAGAAAGGTCCTTGTTGAGCCCAGGATTCAAATTCTGGGCCTTCTTGCTGTGAGGCGGATGTGCTATCCACTACGCCACCGTTTGTGTAACATGAATATCACAGTAGTTCTGCTTGTATTCTGAATCCAGTTTAGAATCAGAAGTGAACTAGTGATCAAATGTTGACATTTGATTTATAGCTGAGCTACAATCTTGCTTAACTCAACGATGCAGCAGTCTGATGTGGCTTAAAAAGCAGCAGTCGGGTGTGGACATCTAATTCAGTCATATCCATGAATTTTATTCCATGAATGCAAGTCATCTTTACTGGCACAAAGGACACACCTTCCATCATGCCCCTCAGGATTTGCATAAGGGTGAATCTTTTACATTGTTATTGATGTTGTTGTTGTTGATGTTATATTAAAAATTATAAAGTGGTACTGGTAATTTCCTATATTAAATCTTTTAAGCTGCTTTTTAAATTTCATAGAAACTCCCTATCAATAGCGCGCAGTCAGATGAAGCTCTTCCTAAAACAATCCAAGCTTCCTCGTGCAGTTATCGTCCTCCCCAAAGGAGAGTTAATAGACACTGACAAATTCTGTACTCATCTCTTTTTTTCCTTTTGAATTATTTAGGTCTGCAATTATGAATTATTTACTAATTGAAAGTGCCTCTGTGGTCACCCCATTGTTTCTGTGATTGCATTTTACTGCAAGGCACTGCTAGTGTCCAGGCGGTGGTGGCTACAGCAGCGGTGAATGCTGACAGACCCTGAAAACTTTGTATCTCCTACGCTTTGTGGGGGGTTACAATAAGTGCTGAATTGAAAGTTGAAATGCATAATTTTTGTGGTTGTTGTCGAAAAAAAAAAAAGGATTTGTACTTGCGTAGTATAGAGTTCCTGAGCAGCTGTGAGTTACCTTGAGAGTCCTTTTACAGTAATTAACAATCAGCATTGTATGAAGGGTGTCATGTTGATATTTATGGGGTATCTGCACAGTGTGATTGGCAAGAAGTGTCCAATCAGAAGAAAATTGTTCTGAATATTTGTTCTCTATAAGATACTAAAGAGAATGAGCTCCATTAATACTGAGGCAGGTCTGTGCTTTTGCTCTGTAATACCGAGCAAAAGCCGTACCTAACATACTACTACACTATGTAGTGTGTCGTGAACCCACTGTTGTTAGTACTTCTTAAGCATAATATTACTTTGTATTCAAGCCTTATATCTAAACCCTGAGATTAGTACAAGCAGTGAAGGGAGAGTGCAGCACAACCCATGTTCCAGCGTGTTCTCATGCAAGTAACTTCCAACAGCATTTTTCTACCAGAGAGGCTGAAATTCTAAAATCTTGTAGCTTTAACATAAGATATTTTAAAAGGAACTATTGCACAGTATACATTTGGGTGTTTCTGATTGGAGATAGGGTTTGGCTTAGAATGGATACAGGGCTGTAATCTTTGCTTGCAATTAAGACTCACTTTGCAAATGTAATTGCACACTTATTAACAAGAGACTGTTCAGATTTATCAGCAGCGCTTAATCACTGTCATTAAAAGCGGTACTTGATGTTACTTTCTACTAATATTAGCTCAACACATGCAGACTGTGTCGGTTTGGCTCATAGAGCATTCTTATACAGCACGACACAGTTGCTGACCTAGAATCTGAACAGCCGAGCTCAGTCAGTCATTAGGAAGCTAAAAGCGCAGAGCGAATATCCAGAGGGCTTTGTTAGGATGGAGAGCCTTGACCTTTTTAGAGGGCGGAACTATAGTCCAGCTGAATGTTCATTACTGCCAGCCTGTACATCCTATCTCGTTCTGATGAATAAATTAGAAGGTATGAATGAAGCATGCTCAGGTCAAAGTTTTTGCACAATAGTGAATCACATTGTATCCTATTACAACAGAGTCATTTTGCTCTGAATTATATTATTGAATCCATTGACTAGTCATCACTTTGATATCAGTGATTGTTGGTAATATATGAGATGAGTCATCATTAGTGAAAAGGGAATAAATGAATAAACAGTATTAGGCCTGATATCACTTTACTAATGATAAAAACATTTGAATATACAATAATACCAGGTAGAGCTTGAGGTGGTGTTTCTTCCATTATCATCTTTTAACAAACTCATTCCAGTTTAGTGTTGGAATACAGTCCTCTAACACTGTTTGGCAGACAGTGGCATAGTGGTTAACATGTCTGCTTCACAGCAAGATGGTCCTGGGTTACGGTCCCTGGCTCTGGCATTTCTTTGTGGAGTTTGCATGTTCTCCCTGTGCATGCATGGGTTTTTTCCAGGTACACTGGTTTCCTCCAGCAGCCCAAAGACATGCACATTAGGCTATTCCAAATTGCCCTTAGATGTGAGTGTGAGTAGTTGGGTGTTTGTTGGCCCTGCGCTATAGTCTAGCAAGCTGTTCACGGTGTACTCTGCCTTCGCCCAGAGTCGGCTGAGATAGACTACAGCCTCCCTGCGACCCTAATGGGGTTAAGCGTTCAGCAAATGAGTGAGTGAGAAAGTAAATGAATATTGGTTTTGTTTAATGCCCGTGTCAACATGCTTTAATTATTTTGATCACTTATTATTAACTCACTATCCACTTTATTAAAAGCACCTGTACACCTACTCATACATGCATTTATCTAATCAGCCAATTGTAGCGGCAGCACAACTCATAAAATCATAAAAAGATGCAGAGTCAAGATGAGAGCTTCAGTTAATGTTCACATCAAACATCAGAATAAAGAAAAAGAAAAATCTGATCTCTGATTTAATCTGTGGCTACTGCTAGCTAACTACTGTTGAAAAGTTTTTTTTTTTATATGTTTGTTTTTTGTTTTTATTGGAATGTAATCAGCTTAAGTCCAGTGAATGTCCTGAAAAGGAATAAAGTTAAGCACTGCAGTACATCAAAATTTTCTTAGAAGAAAAGAAAATTCAAGTCTTAGTGACTTAAACCCCATCAAGCTGGTTTGGGATAATGTGTACAGAAAGGTAAAGGCAAAGCAACCAATGAGTGTTACACATTTGTGGGAAGAACTTATTTTATTCATCAATTTACTGCTTTATCCATCAAGGGTGGTAGGGAGGTTAGAACCATCTCTAGGCGAAGGCAGGGTACACAGAGCCAACATGCACAACCATTTACACTTACACTTAGGGGCAATTTAGAACAGCCAATTAGCCTAATGTGCATGTCTTTGGACTGTGGCAGGAAACTGGAGTACCCAGAGGAAACCCACACAGTCATGGGGAGAGCATGCAATCTTTAATTATTATTATTTTTGCTCTATGCTTTAAGTGGAAATATGGAGATGTTCTAAAACTTTTGATCAGTAGTAAATAAACTAATCAGGCATTTGAATGTGAACTTGTTTGACTTGGCTATGACCCTGTGACACCCGATCTCTTGTTGTAAGGCTCTCACAGGGTATAGAGTTTCTCTCGTTGGGTTCTGTGACAACAAGAGTATTAGTGTTGTCAAAACTGTTGAGCGACTCTCCATTGTGAACATGTAACAGATATCCATCCTGCTGGTTCTTCTTACATGCTAGAAAAAATAAAGGCATGTTTGCTTTTGTTGACATACTTAGAATCTGATTTTCAAAACCACAAACTTTCTATTCTGGAAATGAGGTAAATAATTTTGGCTGTTGTTAAGATTTATTTTTGTGAATGTTGTTTCTTGTAGTTTCCCAAATGGTTATTGAGGAGGTGAACGTGCTTCAGACTCAGCTTGAGATTGAGAAGTCCTGTCGTGAAAACGCTGAAGCACTAGCCACAAAGGTAACCCATTTTTATTTTTTCTTTAGTTTATATACCTGTTTATCACCGGTAATCACAGTCCACATATGCATGTTCTTATCAGTCCACCAAAGATAAAATGATCACGTGTAGAGATTGCAAACTTGGTTATTCTGATACGTGTGAAATATTATTTTGACAGCTGAACTGTGAGAACAAGAAGCTGAAGTATCTGAGCCTGTCGTCTCGACCGTGTCTGGATGAGCTCCTCCCCAGCATCTCAGACTGCATCTCTCTGGAGGAGGAGAGCGATCCACAGGATCACAGTCCAGACCCCTACACACAGTACCAACAGCAGGTCAAAGGTAAGCGTGACAAGGTGTTTTATCAGAAGAATTATCAGTTACTCTAACGTAATATCATTAGGAAATATTCCTTATAATAATATTCTTTATAAATATATATGTGACCCTCTCCTGCATAATATGGATTGAGTAGGAAATTTAACATACTGAAATATTCATATATTTGGAAAGGGGATTTAATATGCTTTAAAATGATTATAGCAAATTGACGGAGTTACATCACTTTGTATGTCGTTAATCAGGAAATGCTGCTTTTGAGAAAATAGCAATTACAGTTACAGAACCATTTTCTGAATGTCGGCATTTGAAACTCCCTGTATCCATAAACTAAATGAATCCGGCTCTCGACCAATCAGTGCGATCTTCCTAGCGGCTTCCTAGCAACAGATGAGTTCTATTTACACCGAGTCATGTCTGTTTTGAGGCTTCTCATTGGTTTACCCTTATATGATTCGGGGAATGCTTCTGGGATTCTGTAAGTAGGGACAGCATTCTGTTAAAGAATATGAATAATCAGGAAATACCCTGAGCAATCATGAAAGCAAAATAATTACATATTTCCATTGTTTTATAACAACTTGAACAAGTTGGTCATGTTGAAGATTATCCTTTGAAGGATGTATTTTTGGTGATATTGCATTTTTGTCCAGGTGAGTCACTTACTTTGTCTCTTCAAAACACTACCTTGCGACTTGATCTGTGTTATTCTATCAGTACGGTATCAGGGTGGAATTTAGCAAAACTAAGCTACTGGCCAACAGGACTAGTGAAATTATGAAACTACTAGTACTCCTTCATATTTACTGGTCAGGAACACTCTATTAGATTTGTCAGGTCGCCAGCAGGATGACTAGCTAGCTAATTTCACTCACCCTACAGATTTTTGACTCACCACGGGCCAGCATTAATTTCCACCTCTGCAGTATATCAAAAATCAAAAACTATTTCATTATATAAGAATAAACACTGATGTCATGCATCTGCTTAAATATAAAAACATTTTCCCCCGTAGATCTTCAGGAAACAATCAACACGTTATTGGAAGAAAAAAAGCAGTTAGCGTGTCAGTTACAGGAGCAGCAAAGACAGATTGAGGAGCTGAAAGCACTTGTAAGTATACTGCTTATGTCACTGGAGAACAAGTTCATTCATGATAACCAGAGCTCTGTAGGGGTTTTAGGGTTGCACTACGAACATGAACATTCTGAATAAAGAATGCATTACTAATGAAGCCTCATAGTCACCTTGAGTATCTGTCTTCATGCATTACAGGAGACATAGGAGAATATTTCAGTGAATTTAATCACTTTACATTTTCTAATTATTATTATTATTTTTTCATTCACTGCGTGACTTGTTATGGTGGGTGTTATAAACACATTATTGTTTACTAGACTGAAAAAGGGCAAGGAGAGATGAAGGAGCTTCACAAGACCATCGAGGAGCAAAGCAAAACCATCAAAAGATTCAACCGAGGTGAGCACTGCTCTGATGCCCATTGGACAAGAGATACATCAGCTGCTGGTAGCAATAATGTCCTTATTAAATTTAGTGAAGTGCTATAAGTAATGTGGGTTTCTTTTATACTGTGCATGTGAGCATTCGACTCTCTAAACATTACAACCGTACATTTAAGTTCAGCATCTTTTCCTTCTAGCCTCCTCAGACCTGGTTCCCATTACACACCCTCATGGAATTAACAGGAGCAGATCCAGTACAGGAAATCCCTTAGCTTTGGCTAGGGAAATGTAATTTGACCTGATGTTATCTACTGAACTCCCTCCCTCTGTTTTTGTATTAACTTTGGCTGTGGTGGTTTAGCTACAGTATTAGCAGTACAGCGCTCACAGAACAAGATGCTGGATTACCATTCACATAATGTCTTTCTCTTCTCAGTGTCCATGATGGCTGCGAATGAATATGAAGGACTCAAGGAACAGTTGGATCTGGAACAGAGCCTGAGACAGAAGGCAGAGACCTATGCACATGAGGTATGATACATGTAATAGTTCTGACTCCAGTATTACTGCTATAAACTGCTTTTCTGAAGACTCAAAACGTGTTCCTTATACTTTCGATCTGATGAACTTGAGACCTCATGAAACGTCATCCCTCACAACTCAAGTATTGTTCCAATTCAGAAGTTCACATTTGGCCAAGTCCAGATTGAATAACAGATGTATTCTTGAATATCAAGCAAGCACCAGGAGGACACTTGTCAACTTAGGTAGTCAAATAACTGCAAATGGCAGCAGATTAGCAAACACATTTCATTATTATTAATTGTAGTTTTCAGGTGAGAAAATAATCTTCCATATTTTAAGTAAGGGTTGATATAGCTCTGAACACCGCTTTTGGACATGTGACATCTGCTAACCAGCTCTGATCATCTTGGCACAGCTATGGTATATATTGTTATATATATATATATTGTTATATAAAATATGTTATTTTTTTCAATAAATTTCACACACAAACTGATTAATATTCGTCGGTAAAATGTTAAGGTTATGTTATTGTATGCCTCAGAACATGGCATGAATATATAATTTCTTATTAATATTTTAAACAATATTTTTAAAATGAAAACAAACATGCAATTTGGTATATGGTATGTTATTTTAGTGTAAATACCATTTACAGTTTGATAAAGGTGGGTCTCAGCCGAGCTGAGCTGAGCTGAATTGAGTTTTATATCAGCAAGAACACTGCAGTTTCGAATGCAGAATGAGCATCCTGCATCCTCCTGGTCACTGAATTCTAGAATCCCATGCTGAATTTATTCACGGAAAACACACCTTGTTTTGAGACACATCCATTATTGCCATTATTTGTTGTAATGATATCAGATGATATCGATTTAGGAACAAAGATAAACACTTTTTTTGTTTCAGACGTCATTTGAAACTTGAGCTGGAATGTTCAGAGACAGAATATGAGTGTCTTGTTTTTCCTTCTTTAGATGCTGGTGAAACAAAAAGAAGCTAACAGGCAGAGCATGATTCTCCTGCAGCAGGCAGACCCCAGTGTTCAGCTGCTCCAAGCCTTGGAGGATGTAGCAAATATAACCAAAACACTGGAGCAGGAACGGCTGCAGCACCAAGAAAAGGTAGCCCATGTCGTCGTCCTATCATTGTCACCAGCTGAAAGCACTTAGACCATGAAATAATGTATCACAAGATAGTATACAGTATGACTGCAACACATTGGTTGGTGTGAAAAGAATGAAGACTCAGTAGGCAGGCATGACAGAATGCCAACTTTCATTTATTATTCGGCTTTCAGCCTGTTCTTTCAGCATGGGAGACTTCTAAACTGAAAAAGCTTCACACAGGCTCTGCAGGATGCTGTTAGAGGAAGTGCTCTGCACCACTGTGCTCTCTACTTGGCATGCAACACCTCACTGCAAGACACACAGTGTATACATAGAGCATGGTTAATCTCACACACAGGTGTGTGCTCATTCATGAAATTTCCCACTCCTCCTCACAGACTCCGCCCTCCATTCACAAGCAGCACTAGGCCACATTGTTTAAGCTCTATGTTGTTAAAAATGTTACTTTCAGAATATGGAAATTAAACTAAGCAGCTGATATAAATATAGGAACAGGTGATCAGTTACTTTTTATTAAACAGAGATACCAGGAAAAAATACATAAAAAAAGCACACTATGTTGTAATTTCTTGTGATTTCAATACTGTATTGTCATAGTGACAAGCACTCACATGAATGGTGTTTAAATAAGAGGTGTGTACACACATCTACACACATGTATGCCTTATTCCCTATTGTGAGGGTAATGGTGAAGAGAAAAAGCACCATTTGAACAATGGCGTGAAAAAAAAATGAATAGGTAGTGTCCCAAATGTGCCATAAGCCTTGTGGATCAATTATGAGCATACTTCACCCAATAGGACAATAATACAGGTGTGATACTTTTATTTCCTGTACCTCAGTTGCCCTGTGTTTGCAGTCTCAGCAGATTGAGTATTTGCTTAAGTAGCAATAGCAAATGGCAGGATGTGATTAGGAGGCTTGTCTTGCCTCTACTTCTGGAGTGTTTTAAGTACAGCTTTAATGTATCAGAGGCAAATCCAGCAACTCACAAATAATATAGAGCAGAAAATCATACATAAAGTGCACTAGTAATTTCAATTTCGCTGATATATTTCACATTGCTTTCTAAAGCATTGTAGGACAAGAGACCAACATGAATGAAAAAAGAATTAGCTGTTCCCTGGTTAATGTCAGACTGTAGTTCTACTGACAGAACTGCTGTCCTAAGCAGGCAGGTGCAGGAAGGATTCCAGCTAGTGGGCCATCAATAAACCCGCAGCTGCCCAGGGCTTGCATTCAAATTTTGGACAAGGTTGAATCAATATTCCACAATGATGACAGACCACCTACAGTATTATAGTACAGAACTGCAAGTAATGAATGCTCATTAAGCAATCATTTAAGCCTTTTAACATCTTCTATACAATAACTGTTGAAAATTTGCAGTGGTTTGCAAAAGTATTCACCACAGTTGGCATTGTTAATATGCCTCTGCCCAGTGAGCATGACGAACAATATGGCCACTATGGCTGCTATATTGAATTTGTATTTAGTGCATTAACTCGAAAACACTATCAAAAATGATCACCATTTTTGGTGTTCATTTTGGGAATGGGCATACTTTTTATAATGTGGTGCATAGGCTGATGGGTATTACCCGCTTTGTTTTTTTTTTCCTATTTTGTTGTTACAACCTGGAATTAAAATGGGCATTTGGGGTTTTATCAGTCAACTTGCCAGCAACCTTGAAAATGCAAAATAATGCAACATTCCCCAATAACTATTCACACACCAAAATCAGTACTTTGTAGTGCCACCTTTTTGCAGCAATTCCCGCTGCAGTTCTATTAGGGTACGTCTCTGTAAGCTTGCCACATATAGCCAGATATAGTCTTCAACATGCTGTTTGGTAAATGTGCAAACGTCATCCAAAGGTCAGTGGTTCAATCCCCACAATCACTGTTGGGCCCTTGAGCAAGGCTCTTAACCCTCAATTGCTCAGTTGTATAAAAATGATAATTGTAAGTCTGTCAAATGCTGTAAATGCGTGTTCTTATTTATTCTCATATAAACAATGAATACTTTTGCAAGCCACTGTACAAAGGAGTTTTGTTTTTAATTTGACTTGTTTACCATAATGTCAAAGGCTGGATGTTCTATATGTTGATGGTTTACGGTTGACTGCATCTTCCAAAGGTTGTCATGTTAACATAGGGAAAACAGAAACCTTGATGCCCAGTGAAACGTCTTTGTAGTTCTTACATGTTCTCTTTTCCTCTCTTAATGTAGGTAAAGGCTTTAGAAGATGAGCTGCATCAAAGTGCCTTGAGAAAGCAGCTAGAACAGCTGCAGAAACAGCTGGAGTTAATGGACGAGGAGAAAAAAGACACAGAAGAGCGTCTCCAGCAGGAGATGAAAAAGTGTGGCGACTTGGAGAGCAGAGGTGAGATCATCATCCTGTGGGAAAATAATTTCTCAGTGGCAACCCCATCACTGAGACCCGTTGGTAGATTTTATCCTTGTTATTTTTAGAGCATTGCAGCATCTTGATCAGAGATATACTAGAGATAAATAAAGAAATCAGGCTTAACTAGGCAAGTGAAGTCATGAAGAGAATTTCTTCAGGAACCGAACTACTACATAAATTCATATACCCTATTTTGTTGCCACATAACGTATAACTTGTTTTGTTTATAGGTAACTTGGTAACACTAAATGATGATTTTGGTGATTTAAAAAAAATTATTGCCATCTGACTGACAAGAGACGATCTGAGATGCTATAAATTTATAAATAACATTGTTGGTTATAATATGTCTGTAAAGTTTTTGCTTCAGGTATGAGTCATATATTTACAAATTAAATTGCATTTAGAAATAAGCAGTCCAATATATGTGGGAGCATTGCTGAGGAGTTAGAAACATTATTTTAACACTGTTTTAACAAAGTCCAGAAAAGTGTTGCAGTAACGCCTCCCTGCTGTCTGCAGTGAAAGAGCTGCAGGAGACTCAGCGCAAAAGTGAGTCAGCACCAGCTCCATCTCCGGGGACAGCACCTCCTCCTGCTCCTCCACCTCAGCCTCCTCCACCTCCCCCACCTCCTCCACCACCTCCTCCACCACCACCTCCCTCCCGCTGCAACCCACTCAGGTAATGTTTCCGCCAGGCCAAACTCTGACTGTAGTGTTTGTCCCTCCCTGGTAATCCACGAACGTACTTCAATTATTCTGGGACATTTACACTCAATAGGCACTTTATTAGGGGAAAACAAAAACAAAAACAAAAAAAACCCTGCACACAACACCTATCCACGGATTTCTTGACTGATGGTATACCTAATCTGTGTCCTGACGAACAAGTATAAGAATATATTCACTGATAGTGACTTTAAAGCACTTCTGCAAGTCGCTCTGGATAAGAGCATCTGCTAAATGCAGTAAATGTAAATGTAAACATGCCAATTCATGCAGCTATTTAATCAGCCAAGTGATAGTCTGAGATTGGCTGACAGGAGTAGAACCTGATATGTAAACACTAACTGAAGCTCTTTATATGTATCTGTATGATTTTATACATTGTGCTTCTGGTACATGAATGATTGGCTGGAAAACACTATGTATATAAGGTCTACATGTGTTCTGAATAATATTGGTGGTGTGTGTATGTACATATACTGTATATAATAATGTCAGTAGTAGTACCTTCACCTATTAATCACAAAATATTAGAATAGTATATGAAATACAATTAATATACACTTCTCTGCCAAAAAAAAGGTCGTACACATGAATATGTTGTTGTTCCGTCTTTAGCCTTGCTTACAGAATGTAATTGTCCTGCCATTGTTTCAACAACCTTAAGCAACATAACATCTCTTTCCATCCAGTGCTGAGTTCATTTCATGAGTTCAACGTCTTAAATTAATGAGGGGAAAACTGAACCACCCCATAAAATCTTCTCCAGCACATCCCAAAAACTTTCAATAGGGTTAATGTCAGGACTCTGGATAGACATGAATTTGAACTCTTGATTTTCCCACTAAACACAATTCTTTATCTAACAGCTCCCTCATTGCAATCATGAGGAAATCTTCCAAGACTGGAAAAGGTTCTCCGAAAATAGAGCAGGCTCCAGGTGACATTTGCTATGGCTCCACACAGTCCAAACAGCACATGATTCTATGTTGTCCTGGCTTTTCTTATGTTCTCACTTGACGTACCTCATCCTGGCTTCTCTCTGCGCAGTGCCAGAAGCTGTGGATGATGTCAAAGTAAAGGCTGTGAATGAAATGATGGAAAGGATCAAACATGGGGTAGTTCTCAGACCTGTGAAAGGACAGGACACCAAGGTGATGCTCATGGTCTTCAGGAAGTGAATTGTTGGTTGAAGCTTTGTGTCTTGCTGTATGTTCTGATTGGTGATTCACAATCTTATATTGTTTCTGTATGTCATCTTCTGAATTGATTGTCACATCTGCAGAGATTTGTTGCAAAGGTAAGCCTGATGAATGAAGCTCTTTTAAAAAAAGGATTATTTGTTCATGCTCCCAGAAGAATAGTGTAGTTATTCAGCACTGACATGTAGGCAGACACTTCATATGGAGTGAGTAAACTGACTGTTTAAGCCATTGATTGATGAAGGCTCCATGACGACACTCTTTCTCACTAGGGATGTCGGGGTTGAAATCAATAGGTTAGACTCGCGGTCAAGATTTTATTATATACCATCTGTTCTGTGCTTCAGTGCCAGGAAGTGTGTATGCCTTTCTTCTGCATAATGCAAGCATAAATAATCTTGAAGTTTATAAGGAACAATTTTATGGTTTTATAGCTTACCAGTGGTCCATGCTATCAGATCACTGTGTTGTCCTAAAAAGTGCCACATAGTCATGCCTGCATTTGCTGTTCAACAGCCAGTACCGGTTACTGATGAGAAACACCAGGAGAGTGCAATGGAGGAGCTAAAAGGCATCCTGGTATTTTACTTTTCTTCATATATACCACGCCTAAAAAAAATTATTGTAATAATAATGTAAGACTGTGTACATGCATGATATATACGAGCATGTGAGAGTCATAGCCATTTGCTTTCCCAGGATGCAGTAAAGAAGAGTCCCAGTCGCGGCTTCCAGGAGACATTGCCTGTTAAGAAGGACAGTGAACTGGAAGTCATTCTCCGGAGGAGACGTAAGCAGGCCTGTGAGCCAGCTCCATCCGGTTAGTCTCATGTCAAAAGCCAATATTAGGCAAGATTTTAGTGTGCTTGGGCAAAATAGCGTTAATGTGTTAGCTTGTGTTAACTTAACTTTGTATTATATATATGTGACCCATCACAATGTATTACGTCGCACGGGCCAGTTTTGAGCTATAAGAAAGAAAAGGGCTGCAGCCTAAAAAAGAAAAGTATTATTTGTCAAAAATAAGCCTGCAAAGAAAATGAAGAAATTGACTCTTGCTTGCAAGAGCTGAATTTTGCCATGTTCAGTTCAAGTGGGCTTCGCTTTATAAATCCTGACCACACCCACTCTTGTTTGATCAGTTTTAAATTAATTTCACCAGTTTGGAAAATGTGTAGGTTTTCTGGATCTGGTAAAAAGTGGTGGTTGTTGTTGTTGTTTTTGTACATCAACCTTTATATAATTTTTGATACTATAATTTTGCATAAATATTAAAAATAACTGTTATTATGATTCTTTCAATGTATTTGAATAATTTCATGGTGTTATTTATAATATAGATTGGTGGTTGCTACGGACTTTTGAAGTTCACTGGTTCTTAACTTACATCTTTTTGTTTATTTTGAAATCTCCTAAAATTCCTGCACAAAACTGACCATATCTCAGCAACCAGACATACTGCATGAATGCTGAGTTAGGAATATGGCCATAACTAATATAGCCCAAAATGTGACTTAATACCTGATTTGATGTGATGGGTCACACATGGATTTTATTTTGTAATATTATTTCTTTGAAAGTCGAATTCCTTAAATGTAAAAAATCTATTTAGCAATTAAGTGCAAGTAGACTTGGACATCAAGCTCGTTTACCTGAAAATGAACCGCAAGTGAATGTGCTTTAGCTGTTTATATCTAATTACACACCACTAAAACAGCACTTAGTTCCTTAAAATAAATCTTTAGCTGAATTTGATTGGACTTCTTATACCTTTTATAGATGAAATGGAAGGTCAGATCAGCAAAGTGTCCTCAATTGATAGTCTGAATGGCCGGCACAGTTCAGACTCGGGAAAAGACACAGACAGGCCGAGCAGCAGCTCCCTCTCAGGGAGCGATTCCAGCCCTAGAAGCAGCTCTGATTTAGGCACCGAATCCAATGGAAACAAGCAAAATGCTGCTGTGCGTACATCTCTCTCAGAGAAAGAGCCCTCAGAACTGGTCATCAATGGTTCTTCTACACGGTAAAGATACTTCAATGGTTATCAGTGTACAGTTTTTTAGCTTAAAAACACTAGGAAATAAATGCTAGGAGGACCAACTGAGTATGTGTATACAGGGTATGTGCAGTCATGTGTAAAAATAAGTACACCCCATGGAAAAAGATTTTTTGACATATTTGAACAAGTAAACATTTCCCCCTCTTTAATACAGTACCTTCATATTTATTACTTTGCTGGACAGCTTAGATCATGGGGAGGCTGGAACATATTTCAGCAAACTTTGGGCAAAGGTGGGGTACACCCTGAACAGCTTGCCAGTATATCGCAGGGCAACACACACCATTCACACTCACATTTACATCGAGAGGGCAATTCGGAATATCCAGTTAGCCTAATGTGTATGTCTTTGGACTGTGGGAGGAAAACATTGTGCCAGGAGGAAACCCACACAAGCACAGGGAGAACGACCTTCTTGCTGTTAGGTGGATGCACCAACCACTACGCCACAATGTTGCCCCACAAGGAAAAAAAAAAAAAGAGGAAGTGGCTGGGGAGAGGGACGTCTGGACCTCACTGCTTAGGCTGCTGCCCGCGTGACCCAACCCTGGAAGAAACGGAAGAAGATGAATGAATGAATGAATGAATGAGCGAACAAACAAATAAATAAATACACAAGATATTCTTTTGTGGTAAAGGTAAGCACATCCTTGGCCTTAGAAGCTATTAAAAAGTGTTCATTCTTCCATGTGTACACAAAGCCTGTATATACAGAGTGAGAGACAGAGATAAGGGTACAAAATACACTGCCAGAAGTGGGTGGCACTAGTGCACAGTGAGAGCAGTCATGCCAGCGAACTTAGATACCTAGCTTCTCCTGGCTGAATAATTTGGTTTACCTGTACCTGCTGCTTTGGAAATTTAAGGCCAGTCTTATCTGCAGCCCTTACCCAGACCCAGGGTAAGCGTAAAAGCAAAGGAAAAATAGAGGGGCACACGTAGAGTCAAGGTACCTGTGCGACCCAGCATGAATAATGTAGCGAATAGGCCATATGTGGGTCCTGGTTTTAATTGCCTTTATATTCCATATCGTGTAGTATTGTACAAAACATGGACAGGAACGCAAAAGTGACTAAAGCTGCTTTTACATGAGCAACAGGAACAACTTGCACATGGAGCCTCCTACTTGACAACAATTGTGCTCAGATGGCAAGTAGCACCCGGAACAAGATCTTCTGGAACAACTTGCGCCATCTTGAAAAATGGAAAAAAAATAGTTTTTACATGAGCACTTATAATGGGGCATCTTGTTCTGGGTGCAGGTTGTTCCAGTGCAAATGCCCCTGTAAAATCAGCTGAAGTAAGAGATATAAGACACAGCTGAAACCTTTTTAATGTGCACAAATCACAACCAAACAGGTACCTTCATCATACCTACTTAAAGAAAAAAAAAGCCTTCCATGCCAATTTACACATCAGCGTTTTTTTCACTCTGCACTTGGGTCCACACTGAATAACTATAAAACTTAAAGATCTTTGATGGTGTGTTTCAGAGAGCTTAAGTATGAAGAGCAGGAGAAAAGTGAACAGCACACTGATCCTAGCCACCCAGCACAGCGTGAGGATCCACAGGTGACTATATGCTCCTCAGGAGATGGTACGAACACAGCAAACAGCAGCTTGGATGCCGAATGTTAACAGCAAGGAATGGCACTAGCAGGGCAGCTGCAACCTTTGCACAGAAACTTCCCTCTCCCCCAAATTTATTTATTTCAATCTCCAGATACATATTCCCCAGTCGTACTTACCCTAACAAACCAATTTCGGAATGCAACAGTATTTTGTTTTCCTTTCGGGATGTATTATGACACTTACAATTGAACGGGCTCAATGCCTGCAGTGGTATTATAATTTGATCCACTTGTGGTTTTATTTGCAAACAAGGCATATCCACAATGATCTCAATTGAACAACAAGAAAAATTTTGAAAGCGTTCCTAACCAGTGACCTTACAAAGGGGATGTTAATTCTCCTGCAAATTAAAGGAAACCGGTCACCTTAACCTTGCTCGAGCGCTGACCGCATGAAACCCCACCTTAGTCAACCACGGCACGCATTTACCCGAGTGGAGTATCTATGAGGAATTGTGGTGCCCCATTTAACACCACCTACCCACCCAAGGTGAAGACTCCATTCCATATATGCTTAATTAAAATGTTGATGTGAATGCGTTAAGGCCCCCAAGGCCTTTACCTGAGGTACCTGAGGTACGCTTTCAATCTGTCGACTGAATCGACAGAATTTTTTATTTAATTAATTTTTTTCATTCTGTGACCACTTCTTTTAAGGACAGTTAAGTCTTTTAAGGTCAAGTCTCTATCAGTAGACAGTTTGGTGTGGAGTTATTTATTGTAAGTAACTCAGTGCTGTATGGTGGGTTATGGTTATATTTCTTGATCTTATTTTGGTCATCCAAATACAATTTAATTAGTGCTGCACAATATTTCTGAAAATAATATATATGGTTTTGACTGTAATATTTTGTCCTGATAAACAACACTGTAAAAAAAAAAAAAAAAAAATCAGACATTTTTGACAATAATTCGTATCTCTTTCCAGGTAGCAGCATTAACAAGAACACTGCTATATTTATCCAGTAAAGATCATTGTTTATAATGTGTAACCTGAATTTTAAACCAGTCTGAGACCAGTACTGCACATCAAGGCACTTTTGTTGTCCTTTCTGCTGTTTTTCGGTTCTCTCTATGAACAGTCCTCTCAAGATGCAAACATAAGCCATGTAAGAGCAAATCGGCTCTTGTATAAGCATATGGATCAGAATGAAGGAGAAAAGAGAAGGTCTAGTCACTCTACCTCCTATACGACAAACTCACCTCCTAGCTATCTTTAATTGTACAGCTTCTCCACATATAATGTGAACACCCTTATGGAGTGAAGTGGTTTCCTCTAACGTCTTCCACCTGTGTTGCACTGCAATGGACGTACTGTTCATGGGTACTACATTTAGTTATGCTTTACTACAATTAAAGGGTAGAGCTAGGTGTGTTGAGGTTTGTAACCTCCAGAGACAATGCGATAACATCTGCAAATTGTACTGATGTCCACTGGACCTAATGCACGTTGAGGCACTTTTTTTTTCCATCTGAGGCACTGTGGTTACAGTCTGTGTCCCATCCTCATAAAATAACCTTTGTGAATCAGACGTGAAGTAATTTTCCTGCTGGACCTTGTTCCTATACCCATTGAAAACTAATCCTAATGTACATGGCACGTTAAAACACTCGAAAAGAAACTGACCTATGAATTAGTCAGCACCTTTGGAATGTTTATTGGCCTTATTGCAAATCCCATTCATTCCTCTACAGCATTATTTGTTTAACTTTCTAGGCTACATTGAAGTTAGATGATCTGACAGTTGTGATCGTGCGTGTGTGTGTGTTTTTAAAATGAGTGCACTTTTTCATCTGAAACCATGTCTTTCTGCTGCACCACACCTTTTAAATTGGACTAAATAAAAATAAGATACACAGAGAGAAGACTGTGGTCTGTGATGACTCCAATTTCTTTCTTTCTTTTCACCACAAAAAAAAAATATATCAATAGCTTCATAAAATTACAGTGGTTTGATAAAGACCATTTGGAAAATAAAACCTTTCCAAAAAATAAACTGACTGATAAATGGCCCTCCACCACCCCAATTTTTCATACACTTAAATGAAAGTTAAGCACAGATGTGTAGCAAAGGGAAAAATATTCTGTCAAAAGGGAGTAAATTCTCAGCTTTTACCACATACCGCCAACTCATTTAAAATCCACACGTAATAGGTTAGCAAGTATTAAAGATATGTACAGTGACTTAAATGAAATTTAGAGCATTATTGTAATGTGCATTAATAAATGGGGAATAATTAATTACATTAATGCCTTGCAGGCATGTTATAAGCATTTCTTAGTGTGATAACTGCATTTCAGAAAAATGGCCAGAAAGGACAATCTGATCTTACATTTGTTGACTTACAGTAGGCTACATATGTTCATATATACTGCATGGAAACAGTACAATCTGTTTGAGAAGATATTTTGGGGTATTTTGGGGTAACAGACAATATTAACATGACATTGCTCCAGTAGTTTAGTTTAACTTTCACATAGAAGCCTCTTGGTAATTGGGAAGTACATCTATGGCTAAACAGACATCATTCACCTGTTGTCATATTTTTAATAATATATATTACACAAGAATGGCACAATATGATTGGTCAGGTATCTTGGGATTAAAAAAAACATCCTGAGGATATTGTTGAATCAAAATGAACACAGTCACGTGGGGAAAGTGGCGTCATCAAGATCATGCTCACTTATTCGCTGAACTGCTTCAAGCTATATATATATATACATGCTGGATGTTATCAAACTAGTCTCATATATATATATATATATATATATATATATATATATAATATATATATATATAGCAACATCCTATACAGCAACATGCACCTTGCCTACAGCAAATAATTAATTTAAGACACTTTGGATGGTGACATTTTCAAGCCCAGACTTTGATAGGATAGATCAACAGAGACTCATTTAATTCTAGCCTATAGCGGCAAGGCTCACAGGGTATGATGTTCTTTGGTTGAATAATTTTTGTTTTTGAACCAAAAGTATAATTTAGAATTAAATTAAGTTCTACACTGATTTCAACAGATCATAAGACATTTCTTTTGGCAAAAAGTTAAATTAATAAAGTAATGGAAAATATTAAAAAATGATTAGAAATGAATTCATCATAACCAGGAAAGCCAGTGTGAGGAAAGGTTTTTAATCGTAACAGATGCAGAACACACACACAAACAAACAAAAAAAAAAATCACAACTAGCAAATAGCCATAAAAGGGCTTTGTTCTAATGAAAATAGGGCATCTTTTCAACTATACATATATGAAAATCAGTAAACGAGTACATTATAGAATCAACAAAAATGACAAAAATCCTCCAGAGGGACGGTCTAAGCAAACTAAGGCTCATGTATAACAAACATTTTACAAGACCAATGAGACTCCTCCAAATTTAGTTCTTCTCACGATTACTCTGTGCTTTGGCCTTCTCCTTTTCCAAGTGTTTCTAGAATGCAAAAAAAAGTTAGAATTAAATAAACAACCTGCACTTGTACAATATTTCTGCTTTATTACAGGTTTATTACATATTAAAATACTCATGAAATCACC
>JAOUQZ010000035.1:15394552-15422608 GCA_028564935.1 Neosilurus hyrtlii
GCAAAAGGTCATTGTAGAGAACTGTTAAGATATAGATAGAATTCTGTAAATCCTTATAATGACCTGGAATGAAAGAAAGCATTGCATATTGCAGCCAGGAGAGGAAGACCATGGAGGCATGGACCAGTTAAATTGTAAACATATATGAATATTAGAATCACAGGAGAGAAAACCAACTTCACTTGGACAGAAATGTGCTGGACTGACAGATCAATGCACAGTGATTTCACACCCATTAGGAAATTAAGTTGATAATGTTCATAACTGAAGAGAGACTCATTTTCTGTAAGGTACTGGCTACTTGCAACACTCCACCAACATAATCTGGTGAGAGGTGTTCGGCAAACATGTTTCCAAAGGACCAAAACAAAAACTGAAGAGTAATGAACATGCAGCCTATTGTACATTCACTAAATATTCCCTAATATACACTACTACTCACTTATTTGTCACGAGTTATGCTCATCAGTTCGTTTTTGACATCACTCTACTTCCAAAAGGTACCAGCAACCATTTCATTAGTGAACATGTTGCTGATGGATTCATGGAAAAAGTTTGAGTCTCAGGAATGCTGCATTCAACTCAAAGTAATAACTTGTAATTCCCAACCACAAGCAAACACTTCTTCAACTTTGACACAGCTTGCACAGATAAAAGTGACATACTCTTGAAAATAGTAAACGTTGTGCTGAATTGAGAGGTCAAATCACTCTGGGGCGTCCGGTAAGAACCCTGGTACAACCATTCAGTTTAAGGTAAAGCCTCTTAATTAAGTTGGTCCTATTTACAGGTCGTCGTCAGAGTCAGTCAGAATACCTAGAGTTGAGAACGTAAATGATACAACAGACAAGACAAGCACTTAAAACATCAAAATGGGAAAACACTAACACTACTAAGGTGATTCCTGTGACGTCACAAAAAGAAGCTTAGTATGAAATAACAACCGGAAAGCACTAAAATTAACAAATATCACAATGATATGAGATCACAACAAACTCTGTTTATTGGTCCATGAGTAACAGAACATCAGACTTTAACAATCTCATTAAAGGCAAGCTGAACACCAATGATCTGCGATACCCCAGATGGCAAGAGCGAACCGTCATTCACATATCTGTAGCAGATATAACAACCTTGGTCTGGGATTATGTTGGCAAATCTAGGTCAAGCACTACAATATGGTGTTAGAGCCACAAATGTCAGTCAAATCTGGTCTGTGCAAAAAAGAAGCCTTAATTAGGTACGTGGATAAAAATTTCAATCAGCAAACACCACAGCCAGAAAGAGCTTGAAAATACAAACAAAATGACACCAAAATTTTCTTCTGATGCCTTCATCCAGAGATATGTTGTTCTGAAATTTTAATAATTATCGATACCTTGCGACACCTTACGACTCGAAGTATTGGCAATTTGGGCACTTTGAAATCGGAGTCCACTTTCACCATCAGCATATTAGCAAACCATGGGACAACTTTAGAACATTTAAAATCGAGACTGTTCATTGGGTGAACATCAAATGGAATCCCGGGAAGTCTATACCATTAGCCAATAAAAAGCCGATTTTGGTGGAATACCCATCGAGTGCCTAACCAACTCTAGAGAAAACAAAGATGGTGGCCACAATAAATCATTTATCCACATACCTTTATATGTCCTGAAGCACTGTTAACTTCTCTGGGCTTGTAGGCATCAGGGATGGACCATGACAAAATGTGCAGTGCGGTGAGACAAATCCAAGTCCTTTTTGGAAGAAATGAAGAAGAAGGAAAAAAAGGACCACCCAGTCTGTTATCAAAAAGTCCAAAAGCCAAGGCCTGTCATAATATGGAGCTGTGCCAGTGCCACTGCAGGAGGTAACTTAAGTCAGCTCCATAAGTATTGGGACAGTGTCACAATTTTTGTGCATTTGTTTCTACACCACCACAATGCATCCGAAATGAGCAGTCAAGTCGTGACTGAAGTGTTCACTTTCAATTAATTTATTGGGTTTAAAAAATTAAATAAAAATTGCACTAACCTTTTAGGAATTACGAGCGAAATACACTGGCAATCGTAGCTTAGACCTGTAAAACCTGGATGATCATAGAATTGTTTCCTTGGTCTTTTCTAAAGTCAAGAACACCCCAGAGGAAGTAAGCTTATGATTGTCAACATCTACAAACAAGAGCCATCTCTAAGAATGCAAGTATGCAAACCTCTGGTAACACTCAAGAACAGAAAGGCCAGAGTAGACTTTTCTAACAAGCCTGTCCAGTTCTGAAGCATGACTGTCTGGACAGGTGAACCCAAGTTTAACATGTACTAGAATGATGGAAAGAGAAGATTATGGAGAAAGAAAGGAAGGGCTCAAGAACCAAAGCATACCACGTTCACTGTCAAACATGGTGGACATAGCCATCTTTGGCTGCCAGTGAAACTGGGTCACTGGTGTTTATTGAGGATGTAACAACTAATGAAAGAAGCAGAATGAATTCTGAAGTGTATAGAGGTATACTTTCTACTCAGATTCAAAGTCAAATTCTGCAAAATTGACTTCACAGTACAAATGGACAATAGCCCAAAACATACAGAACAACCCAAGAGCATCTTAAAGCAAAGAAATAGAAGGTTGTTGAGCATGCTTTTAATTTAGTGAAGGGGAAACGGAAAGACCCACAATCAAGCAACACCTACAGGTGGCTACACTTAAGACTTGGTAAAACATCTCAAGGGAGAAATGTTATAATGCACATGGGTTTAAGACTTGAGGCAGTCGCTGACTCCAAAGTATTTGCTTCCAAGTATTACAAATAAATGTTTATATTTAATAATTATTAGTTTGTTCCATTATTTCTGAGTCAGTCAAAATAGAGAAATGGCTATAATTCTTAACAGGTGAATACAATACTTTTGTTAAACCCCAAACGTTTACACTTCTTGAGTTCTCCATTTGCGATCCATTGTGGTGGTGAACAAAGAAAAAAAATTAATTGTTACATTTACCCAGTACTTATGGATCCGACTGTACACTTCCGGTGGTGTCAGAATGAACGCAGAAAAGTATATTTTTAGAATTTTTTGATGCAGCGTACTTTCCAGGAACACCCACACGTATTTCAACAGAAAACATTGTGCTCAGGTCAAAGAAAACATACAAATTGTTGTTTTAAATATTTCTGATTTGTGATAGATGAAATGGCACAGACTTCAAACTGTCCAGGACTGGCCGCTCCAGAAAATTCAGCCCAGAAGCAGACCATCTGGTGTGTAGGGTGGGAAAAAAAAGTCTCGAAAAAAACCCCTCCTAAATTTCATAACAGAATCTCCTAGTAACTCTTGTAAGTGTTGGCATGAAAGATCATACATCTACCATTAGAAAGGGAATGAACATCTCTGACCTGCATATGTAGTGTTCAAGGAAAAGCCCTTTGCTGTACAAGAAAGGACATTACATCCAAAAGTGAGGCATAGACAACTAAATGTTACAGTCTTGGTTCCTTTGCTGTCTCCAGGACTGGGAAGTTTAAAGAAAGCATCACTATCATTATTTGCATACAGATCAAAGACTGCTTGGTGATGATGTGAGGCCATTCGTCTGAAATTTGAAGCTGTACTGAAGGTGGACCTTTCAACAGGATAATGATCCTAAACACACTAGAAAATCCACTAAGGAATGGATCCAAAAAAAAAAAAAAAAAAAAAGAAAAAGAAAAAGAAATTATGTGTTATAAAATGGCCTAGTTAAACACAGATCTTAACTCAACTGAAACACTTCGGGAGATTTGAAAAGTGCAAAACATGCAAGAAAACCCTAACACATCTTGCAGCTGAAGCAGGAATGGTCAAAATATTTAGCCGGTTGAAAATGTGTCCAACAAGTTGTTTCCGCTAAAGGGGGCAAAACGAGCTTGTGAGAGAAAAGGTGTATTTCCTTTCTCCACAGAAGAATATCTAAGGATTTTTTTAAAAAATCCTTAATTGTGGATAAAAACTTTGTGGTTTTGTTCAAAAATATGAACTTCACTTGTAGGCTTGATTTTAAAGCTGGTGGAATGATTCTGTATACACACATACATTAAAATGTGTTTTATTACACATTAAATAAAAATCAACATTTTCCAAGGGATGTAGAGTAACCAGTGGAGCAGAGTGGTATGCCAATCCTGATGCTAACTAAAGATACTATCCCATCAGGATTAATAAGGTATGTTACCTTTATTTTCAAGTGGACTCGAATGCTGTTTAACGGTGTGAAAGCCAAGTCACAACTTTGCCTCGTAATGATTTACTGAGTGCATATGAAGGGTCGTGTCTACAAAAATGACTGACAAAAGGCCAACAGTAAACACAAAGAAATATCCCAGACCTAGCAGAGCTTTCCAAAAATATTTCCCCCCCCCCTAGCTATGTAAAACACTTGCTTTTAGATAGTGGCTTTCTTATTGTACCAACATAACATTTTACACATTATTTAAACAAACAAACAAAGAAACCACCTATGCATATAAAGCCAACACACTTGACATGATCTCTAACAGTTCTGTACAGTGTGCTTTCCATTTTTTGTTATCAAGAATGAACCAAAATCAGCAGATGAACAGAAATGTGAAATGTAAGAGTGAAGTCAGAGGAGGTTAATGATCTTGCATGTGAGAGGGATGCGTTTAGTTGTAAAGCTGTAGGATGTGAAGAGATTCATGTGTGTCAAGGTGAAATTCCTGACTTAAGCCAAGAGAAGCTGCTGCATGTGAAGAAAGCTGAAAGAACCTGATTAAAGGTATTAATGTCCACAGATGGAAATAAACAGGAACAATGCAAAAGGTAGCTATCTCAAGGACGAGCATGATAGAATTCGAATTGTTTTCTTTTAATAATAATCTAGAGGTACTTCTGTGTTCGTAGGTCTGTAGAATGATTACAATAATAGAACTCATCCTCTTCCCAGTTCTGTGGGTGAAAACAGCAGTTTACATTGTATACTTACTGATAAAATCTGTTAACCGATAATGAGGTCATACAGCATAGGATTTAAAAGGTTAAAGGTTACGTTAATGATTTATAAGGCAGGATGTGCATTGTACTCCATGGATATTATTAAAAATATTCCTGTGACGACAAAGGTCAAGAAAGGTCAACCACGGAGTCCCCTAGTGGCACAAGACATGTGCGTAGGTGTGGCGTGAAGACAACAGGATGGAGATGCAGAAACAATAAAACTGGCAGTCGGATGACAGACGAGGTTCACTTTTTCTGGTTGCTAGGAGAAGGTGGTTGGGACTCAGACTGAGTGAAGCCCATGATGCAAGATCACGTGCGTTTTGTACTTATTCTGATTTAACGTCATTAAATTACTAAACTGGGAACTGACTGGATCTGTTTGGTCTTTCACACATCAACGACCACGAAAGGCCTAGAGAAGATGGTTCCTCACAGCATGAAATGAAAACAGAAAGGGCTAGGCTAACTTTCCGAATGTACTGTTATTAACAGACTGATTACTTAAAATCGGTTTTCATTTTCTTTAAACAATTTCTAACAGACTATTCCCCCCTTTTTTTAAGCAATGTGACGATTCTACAACACCAAGCCAAGTCTTCAGTTGGCTAATAATACATACCTAGCATGCTAACGGAGGAAAAATGCGAAAAGGTGCAAATGCTAAATGTCAATATACCTTTTATTTATGTATTTACCTGTTACATTAAAGGGGAAACCCTTATCCGTATGTAAATAATTAACTCATATACTTACTGTTCAAATATCTTTCAACACGCTGCACAAACGAAAACGTTGCAGTCCACCTAACTGACACACTTCCGGTCACCCTTTCTTCCTCTGCGTCATTTTACTTCTGTCCCATATCAGAGGCGCCACACTGCCCCCTAGCGTACCGGCTCTCTATTCTATACCACACTAATATACTGTAGTCTTATCCATTTACTCACTGCCAGTGATCATTTTATCCTCAGGGATCTTAGAGTCGCAGGACCAACACACACACACACACACACACACACACACACACACACACACACACACACACACACACGCAACCATTTAAACTCATACCTGGGTGCAATTTGGAACAGGCAATTAACTTAATATCTATGTCTTTGGACTGTGGGAGAAAACCGGATTACCAGGAGGAAACCCATACAAGCAGAGGAGAATGGACGTAAAAATAAATCAATGATGCAAAAATTTTTTTTAGGCTCACAGGAACAAACTGCTTCAGGCAGGGTGGAAGTTCATTTTGAGAAGTAATCGCAAAGTAATCATGTGATATGCATTTACTCAAAAGTTTTTTTATACTACTGCCAAGTTGCCACTGCTGGAACCCTCAACCCAGAACCCTCAAATGCTCAGTTGTATAAATAAAAAAACTATTAAGTTGTTCTGTAAATTAGAAAACTATTAAGCTGACTGTCCATCTGTGCCTGGGTGCATGCATGTGTTTTGTGGGGAACGGCAGTGCAGATAATTATTGAATTCTTTTATAGTGAAGCAGCCCTATCAAGCTCGAGCTCATCTTTCATACATATCTGGACTTGATTACATTCAATAAAAGGGACACAGTGACTCAGTGGTTAGCAACATAAAAGGGACACAGTGACTCAGTGGTTAGCAACATTGCCTCAGAGCAAGAAGGGTCGGTGTTGGGAGCAACCGTAGCCTAATGGTTAGAGAAGCGGCTCTGGGAATGAAAGGTTGCTGGTTTGATTCCCAAACCAGCAGGAAAAATGTGTGGTGGTGGGGGAGTGAGCTGCACCTTCCCTTCCTCCACCTTCATGGCTGAAGTGCCCTTGAGCAAGGAGGCACCTAATCCCCAACTGCTCTCCGGGCACCCTGGATATGTGGCAGCCCACTGCTCTGAGTGTGTGTGCTTACTGTTTATGTGTGCTCACTTTGAATGGTTTACCTTTAATCCCCTTGCAGGATTAATTCAGTATAGCAAAAAAATAAATAAAATAAAAAATCAGAACCAGGGCCAGGGGCCTTTATGTGTAGTACAGTGTGTATGGTCTCCCTGTACTTGCATAGGTTTTTTCTAGGTACTCTGGTTTCCTCCCATAATCTAAACGGTGAATGGTTGTTTGTATCAGTGTTAGCCCTGTGATAGACTGTTCGTGGTGTACCCCACCTCTCTCCTGAAGTCACAGCTACCACTTCAATCCTGATGGATAAGCAGTATAGACAGAGGATGGATAGATGTTACAGACTTGTACTTTCTACAGATATTAACAAGTATTTCATACTAGTACAGGATGACCCCGCCATCCCAGAAAAAACTCACATTTTTAAGCCAAATAACAAATGTAAAAAATAAACTGAATGAAACTCCATTCAAAATCCATCATTGTTTGCACACGTAAAAATTTGATTATCGTTAACCTTTTTTTCCCATTTACCTTTGAAATGTGGGAGGATTTTTGAATCATCAGGTTGTTTGTTTTTTCCAATCACCCGCTATTAAATGAGTAATCACGGCACGGTGGTGTAGTGGTTAGCATGTCCGCCTCACAGCCAGAAGGTCCTGGGTTAAGCCTTGGACTTGGCTCCAGCACTCATGTGTGGAGTTTGCGTATTCCCCCTGTGCTTGCGTGGGTTTCCTCTGGGTACACTGGTTTCCTCCCACAGTCCGAAGGCATGCACTTTAGGCAAATCGGCTTTCACAAAGCGTCCGTAGGTGTGAGTGTGTTGGCCCTGTGATGGACTGGCAAGGTGTTTGGGGTTTGCCAGAGTCGGCTGAGATAGGCCTCACAATCACTAATAAAAGATATGAATGAATCATAACAGAGGTTTTGCTTCTTGAATTGTCCTCCCAAACACTAGGTGGCGCCTTCATCCCTTTAAGGGGGTGTTTGTGCAGTCGGCTGAGCGAGTCATGAAGTAGCAGATGGCGGCATGGCGTCCTCCTATTATCATGAAATGCACGAGAATTTCAAAAACAACAGCAAAAGCCGTGAATTTCCGGCTCACAGCGCGAAAGTTCATTCTGTCGCCTGGAGCTGTGATGGAAAGAGACTGGCTTCCGGTTCATTCGACAAAACTGCGAGTGTTTTTGTCCTCGAAAAAGACCGACTGGTGGGTGCAAAGTGTTCAACGCTAGCGGTCCTTTCCAAACTCCTGCACCAAACAGTAGGGAAGATTAGCACACTGTACTGTTTATCCTGCAGTACAGTGGAAGGGAAGTTCATACAAACTGCAGAGTTTCTCTACTAGAACAACAACCAGTGATAAAACAACAATCCCAACCTCTTTATTCTACTCATTAGCTGAACTTGGGGTTTGTTGCTAGTCACTGATGCTAACCCTGCAGGTCATGTATGCAGATAGTGTAGTTTCTTTCTCTTAAATGTTTGAGGCAATATTAAATAGATGACAGAAATGTGACTGTTGCTGTTTGTTATTGTTGTAGGATTTTAAGTGTTCTTGCACTCCATACAGGTGAAGGAGAATAACTACAGAGGACATGGAGACAGTGTTGATCAGCTGTGTTGGCACCCAACCAACCCAGATTTGTTTGTTACTGCATCAGGAGACAAAACCATTCGGATCTGGGACGTCCGTACTACTAAATGCATGGCCACGGTCAGCACAAAGGGTACGCAGCGCCTACGGCTATTTTACTTTCTGTAAATAAAATGCAGATTAAAACACAACAGCGCGCGGTGTTGGAGGAAAACCATCCGCACATTACTACACAAAGAGGATCACTGTCGAATAACAGCATGCTCCAACTGGTTTCATTTTATTTTATAACTCACTGCAATTTACCGACTCTGATAACATTTACCTCTACCTGATGGTTATGTTTCACCTCTGTTTGTGTGCAAACATAGCTTGAAAAATGTATGCACAGATTTGAAATGTTTGCTCTCGGGTAGGGTATGGTACAAGCAACAAACCATAACATTTTGGAGGTGACCAATAAAAAAGACCTATTCTTTAATATGGGGCAAAATGTTTATCAAATGAGAGTACAGAAAAGCAATGCGAAAGCACAATATGCGGATGAATGCAACATATGCAAGCAAAAGCAGAGGAGGGGAGGGAAAGCTGAAAACACAGGTATGCAGCAATGAATTTAAAAAGTGACTTTGCACTACATTCTCTGATACATTCTTCTAAGGGGAGACATATCATTATAACTGTGCAAGGTTATAATGATGCGTTTGTGCCTAGTGGAGGTAGCTTGCACTCTACCCCTAGTTATATTATTAAGAAAACAGAAAGCGTCATACTTCTGTATATAGAGGTTGATTTTTGTTATAGTGTTCACTTGACATCCACATATTTGTTCCTGGTATTACTATTTTTTTCCTCCCTTCAAGTAGTTTTATATTTATTTTTAATTTTATTTAATTTTATTCTTCTTGATATTGATAGTTTTTATTCTTATAAATTTTAGATAAATTAATATAGGATGGTCGAACTATGCACTTCACTGCATGTTGTACTGTGTATGTTATTGAATGTGACAAATACATTTGAATATCAGAGCTGCTTTTAGAGAAAATGGACAACACTTTCTGTTGCACAGGCTATTTGAGTAATAATGGAATTAAGCTCATTATGTCTGACCCATGGGTCACTGTGGTGGACGGATTGCTGTGTATCACATGACTTATTTCCGTACAAAATAGTTCTCTCATTTTTTGGAAATATTCAGAGGGAAATAAAAGGGAAAGAATGCTTTTGTGCCCATCTTCCATCTTTGTAGTATGTTTATTTAGATTTTATATGCGTATATGTTATGCGTATGTTTTGTCATGTGTTATCATTGTTGATCTATTTTATATGATGGTTAACAGGACCAGTGCACTACATTACATCAGAGAATGTAGTGCAAAGTCACTTTTTAAATTCATTGCTGCATACCTGTGTTTTCAGCTTTCCCTCCCCTCCTCTGCTTTTGCTTGCATATGTTGCATTCATCCACATATTGTGCTTTCGCATTGCTTTTCTGTACTCTCCTTTGTCTCTGCTTTCACAGCGCACTAGCCCCTGACAGCCACAGTAGGTTCCACATGTTCATAACTGTTTCCATTTTCTTTTTATTATAGTTTTCAAATCTAGGGGGAAAATGTGACGGTATCACTTAAAGAAGTGTTTTCTTTGTTGCCCCCCAAATTTGCTGTCATTATTAGGAGAGAACATCAACATATGTTGGAGCCCTGATGGTCAGACCATTGCTGTTGGGAATAAGGATGACGTGGTGACTTTCATTGATGCAAAGACTCACCGTCCACGTGCTGAAGAGCAGTTCAAGTTCGAGGTCAACGAGATTTCGTGGAACAATGACAATGATATGTTCTTTCTGACAAACGGCAATGGCTGCATCAACATTTTGAGGTAACACAGAGATATTTTGTAGTGAATATTGGAACTTTTTAGCATTTGGGCATTTTGAATTGCTGCATGTCCTTTTTTCATCTTGGATCTAAACCTGCTTTTAGATGGTATTTGGTCTAAAAGTGAACTTTATAGGATTTAATGGCATCAAGTGAGGTTTTTTGTGCCTTTTATGTGTATTTATGTGGACAGTGTTTAGTGCCTTTTATGTGTATTTATGTGGACAGTGTTTAGTGCCTTTTATGTGGACTTAAGTTTTTTTTTTTTTTGTTTTTGTTTTTTCTTTTGCAAGAGAACTAACTGAATGCCAGAAGTTGTGCTGCAGATGCATAGTGTATTCGGTTTCTAATCGCCAGAGGACACGAATTCTGGCTTGGGGTTCACAAAGCTGGTAAAGCTTTGAGATTTTACACTTGAGACTAGTAGCTCATCAGACCACAGCTTTTCCCCGGTTTCCTTATGTTGAGGCAACTAGGAGTTTGACTCCACCTGGATGGGACAATAGTCCATCGCAGGTTACCTTCCCAGGATTTTTACTGGTATTCATTTATACTGCTGGGTGGACAGAGGCACACTTGTGGTTGAAACCCTGCCCAGGGATATTAGCACAGTGGGGGTCTAACAGGGATTCAAACCCCCCCCAGTGATTGCTGTAGTGTGTGCAATACAAAAATCATTACATGCAGCAGTTTCTCTCTAATTCAGACTAATAGGTTTAAAAAGCACCTGTAGAAGGTATTTTTTGATTGCACAATCGTCTGTATACATAAGTGATTATGTGGATAAACAGGTTTAATTAAATCCTTTGTCATTTGAACAAGTGAGTTTTTCTATTCATGTACTTTTTTTAATGTCTGCTGTGTGTTTAATTTCTGTTTCAGCTATCCTGATCTGAAGCTTATCCAGTCAATTAATGCACATCCGTCCAACTGTATCTGCATCAAATTTGATCCCACAGGGAAATATTTCGCAACTGGGAGTGCAGATGCCCTGGTCAGTCTGTGGGATGTGGAGGAGCTGGTGTGTGTACGCTGTTTTTCTAGGTAAAGAGATTTTAACCCTGTTATTCCTTTTGTTGATATTTACTTAACATAAAGCAGCTATTTGCCCAAGCTCACTGAACAATGCTGAAAATAATCAGCTATAATCAGACCTTCCCTCTCCTTCCTTCACTTTAATGGCTGAAGCCTTGAGCAAGGCACCTAACCCCAACTGCTCTCCAGGTGCCGCAGTTTGGCTGCCTACTGCTCCGAGTGTGTATGTGCTCACTTTGTATGGGTTAAATGCAGAGCCAGATTTGCAGAGCAATTTGTTGAATTTCTGTATAAAAATTAGTGGCTGTGATGAACCGTATGCTTTTGTCCTATCCTAAAACCTGGTCTCATTTGGGCTGTAACGACCGATAATGATGAATCTTTAGTTCAGGAGCGAGCATGAGGGGTTTGTGACCGACATCGTCGACTATGTCACTTATTGTCAATGACTGTCCGTGATAAATCCACCCGCAGTGGACAATCATCCCACTTTTTGAAACCTGTTTTCAAATGTTGGACGATTACACACGCAAATCTACTAATTGGTGACTGTCACCAACTATCCACGACTATATTTCTGACAGTCTGAGATCGTTGTGGTCGATCACACAGTCGCAGATAGTTGGGGACTTAGTTGCAGACAGTCTCAGACCTAGTTGCCGACTATCAGAGATTTTCATCTGAGCATTATTTTGAGTCATTTAGGACATCACATACACCGAGACATGGTCCGAGACAATCGCTAAATCAAAGAAACACGGGGAGTCGTCAAAGAATCGCCCAAATGAGATGAATAAATCAGGGTTGTCCTGAGTTTGCAAATCTTTTTGTGCCATTTCCATGAAGTATAAACTAAATATTTTTAGTAGTCATAAGAAAAAAATGCATACGTGTAGATGTATTCATAAAGAGTAACTTCTCTTACCTGATTGGATATCCTACAGGTTAGACTGGCCTGTGAGGACCCTGAGTTTCAGTCATGATGGAAAAATGTTGGCGTCAGCCTCTGAGGATCACTTTATTGACATTGCTGAAGTAGAGACAGGTAAACAGTTTTTCTGTTGTACTGTATTTGGCACATCTACATTCTGTTTGATCTCAGCTGTGTGTTTAAATGGTTTTCTGCATTCCTCCTTCATTAAAAAAACAAAGCTAGCTTTTATTGAGATGTTTGATCTATTTCTATATAGGGGAGAAGCTTTGGGAAGTACAGTGCGAGTCTCCAACGTTCACTGTTGCCTGGCACCCAAAAAGGCCTCTGCTGGCGTACGCCTGCGATGATAAAGAGGGCAAATATGACAGTAATCGGGAGGCAGGGACTGTCAAACTCTTTGGCCTTCCTAATGACTCTTAAAGAGCAAAATAAATCATGGATATGACTGTGTAACTCCTAAACCAGCTAGTGTTTACTCTGCATTTCTCTTCATGCCCATTGCTCTTTTCAGATAAGGAGATTCTTATTCCATAACTGTTTACTGGAACTGTTTTCTAATACAACTTCCTGTTTTGGTAATTTCTCTTGTAGTGCTTGTGGTACATGTTTAACCAGCACTTTTTTGGGGGGGTGGGGGTTGCGGTTTATGCATTAACTGATGATTTTGATAAAGGAGTGAACTTGCACACAGTTGCAGATTAAAGGATACCCTGCATTGTTTTGGATAGCAGCAGCTAGAGGGCACCACCACCATTTTCATATCAGTTCTGTATGTTTGCTCCAACTGAAGGCATCCCACTGTTTTTTATATTGTGTTTTATTAAACAGATTTTATAATATTGTTCACTTATTTGTCATAAAACTGCATACGGATGTACCATTTACAAAAGCGTTGTAATTATCAATCTTCCTGCTGCCAGCACTGAACGTGAATTAAATAAAAAACTAGTGTTTCATAGTTGATTTACTTAACAGTATTTTCACTGTTTTCTCAGTAAACCTGCTATAGCAAACTTATTTAAGTGGCTTTGTGTATGATAAGATATACCTATATGGTAAGATAAAATAATCCTTTATTAATCCCCAAAAGGGGAAATTCAATTATCATGTAATCTGCAGAGAGGGTACGAATTGTTATTAATTGGGAAATACAGCCCCAAGTTTTTTTCAGGCCTGAAAGTGACCAGGCAGTTAACTGAAAATCAGTTCAGTTATAGCCTGTTTCTTCATTATTTCTTGAAGAAAGGAAAAAAACTAAATGTCTGATTGATTTCCAGTATTATGTTGCATTTGGAAACTGTTCATGGGAGCTTGTTTATAGGAATTTGTGAATGCAAGTAAAGGCCATCATTAGGCTGAAAAATAAACACGACTATCAGAGGCATAGCAGAAACTTTCCAAGTGGACAACTCAACATTTTGGTACATTGTTAAATGCAAGGAGTACACTGGAGCGCTCAGCCACAACAAAAGGCCTGCAGGACCATCATACTAAACTGAATGAGTGTGGAATTTGTTGCTCAGGGAGTGATCACACTAGAGGTGAGATAGGAAAGCGACGGATGTGAATGTCAATTCGTGACTTTCGCTTTTCATTCTCAAAATTTCTGCGAATGTCAAAAAACGAGGCTCTGATGCGGAGTAGTCACAAACTCTTCTCAAACAGACCGCACATGTGAAAAGGTCACAAAGTTGTTTTGCTTGCAAATTATTCGTTTTTCATTTGCAAGGGAAAGTGAGAAAGTTTGAGACTTGCTGGCATGTACTATTTACTGTGTATTTTGTCATCATTCATATTTTGTCTGCACCAGTAACGTGAATAAAAAGTGAATGAAACAGGACTGATTCTAGACAAGGTGGTAGGCATATGATTATCAAAATCTACGAACAAGGTAAACCTTCATGAATATACAGTTAGAGCCATAAGTGTGTGGATGGTGTTATGTCATTTTGTCTCTACATCTCTACAATAGATTTGAAATGAATCAGTCAAGATGTGAATAAAGTGTAGGCTTTCAGCTTCAATTTAAGCTTTTTTAAATATATATTTTATTATTGTTTTTAAAAAAGCATTGCTTAACCTTTTAGGAATTGCCACCAGCTTTACATGTATAGTTACACACAGTTTTGCAGTGAAGATTTAGGTGGAAAGACCCGCAAACAAGAAGCAATTGAAGGTGGCTCCCGTAAGTAGAGCATCTCAATTAGCAAACTTAACATTTGATTACGTCCATGGGTTTAAGATTTCATTGGCATTGAATTGTGCATGTGCTTGTTTAGACATGGCAGTTTTCCTGAATATGTCATCAGTCATGGCTTCCTGGTATCTGAATTCTGTTCAAGTGGGAATTATGAGAATTCCTAGCTTTCTTTTTTATGCAGAATATTTATACGATATAAAACTACCAGTGGAAATTTCTTGACAAGGGGACTTTAAATCTCTTAAATTAATGTTGAAAGTTTATACTTCAATCAAATATTAATGGTTTAATTTCAGATCCATCGCGGTGTATGTAGACAAATGTACAAAAATTACTCTCCCGATACTTGAAAACACCCTTTTTTTTTACTAGTTATAAAGCTTACTTTGGACGTGTTGGTGTTTAGATGCCTCTAGAGTCACGTTGTGGTTGAACCCATGAGTTGAGCCCAAGGCCATATCACCCAAATTGGTAAATTAATTGATTGACCTTTAAGAGTTCCAGGAAGGCAAACCTGAATAGTGTTCTTTGTTGTGCCTAGTATTATTAGACCTGACACTGATCATTTAATCATTAAACCAACTGCTCCTCTGTCACAAACAGAAGATTGCGTAAGCTCAGCCAGCCCCCTGCAATGTCCTTTAGGTAGATTAGACACCTGGCTCCTTACCATGACATGCACCTCGATAAGAGCTTTTATTTTGTGGGTATGACTTGGAGCTGTGCTAATACAGCAAGTGTGTGCTGCTGCTATCTCGGCATCTTCTTGCACATTCGCCTGATTATATAAGGGTTACATCAGTACCTTTAAGTGACATGAATGTAGCAGGCACCTGTGATCACTTCCTGTTTGTCCTGTTTAGATTTCTCGTGACATTTTGGCATGAGTATCTGTTATGATATTTATTGTAAGATATGATTATTGGCATAATCCCAATCATTAAACCATTAGATGCACATGGATGAGATCTATTTTGGAATTAAATGCAAGCCATGTGACCAGAAGTTTGCGGATACCTGATCATCACACCAATATGTGGTTCGTTCACTTGGGATGAATTAGAACACTAACTGAACACCAGGACTATGGTGCATATGGGTGTGATGGTCAGGTGTTCACAAACCTTTGGTTTTATAATGTGTCTGCAGAAATTCTCTACACTGACTTGGGGTCCCATTATGCTTTGAAGTTAGTGTTACTTTACAAGATCTAAAATCATGTTTATACACTGCCTGGGCTAAATAAGCAAGCAAGCAAGGAAGGAAGGAAGGAAGGAAGGAAGGAAAAAAAAAAGCATACGACAATATTTTCTGGGAGAACCTTTAGCCTTGATCTCAGCGTGTAATCTCTATGGCATTGTTGCTCCAGTTGGGGTTGAGGCTCAGCAACATTAAAGTGGCAATAAAATGAAGTGAGCTGAATGTACTGAATGAGCAGGTTATCAAATCAATGGACCTTTTCTTCCCTGATGGCACGGACATAAAATGGGTACTCAAATAATGAAAGAGGGATTCAGGGAGCATGAGGAATCATTTTCACATATTTATTGACACCCCAGTGTCCTCACCTTAACCCTATTGAAAGTCATCAGGATGTGCTGGAGAAGAATTTATGGAGTGGTGCATTTTTCCCTTATCAACTCAAGACATCGGTGAAAAATGCACCCAACACTGAATGGAAATAAATGCTATGTTGCTTAAGTTTGTTGAAACAATGTCATGGAGATAAGGTGCTGGGATCAAGGCTAAAGACGCTTCAAAAAAATATTAGTGTGACTTTTTTTTGGGGGGGGGGGGCAGTGTAATTGTTTTATTGGTAGATATGTTGTAATAAGTTGGCTTGTTACATGTTACCAAATGTGTTTGATAGATGGGTAACTAATTTATTATGATTGATTCAGCTGGATTTTTGAGTTTGAATAGATGGTTCAAACCTGTTGGGAAAGCAAAAGAAGTGTGACAGCTGTGCCACTTATCTAGTACTAAGAGACTGCACCTAGTGCAACGTGGCTGCTCCTTTACTCATTGCCCCTTAATGCTGAGGTCAACAGTTGCTGTGCTCAAGTTGTGCCATTGAATAAGAGTGCAGTAGAGAGCTTTGATTAAGTAAACATCGGTTGCCTGTAGACCTAGAGACTCTGGTCACTGGGGAATGAGGCACAAAGTGAGATTAGACACAGACGTGTATTTAATCTTCTTCAGCGGTGACAGACTTTCCCAGCAAGAGCACTGTGTGTCCACATGAGCTGGTGGCAGCTGTCCTCACCCCATTCTCCAATGACTCAGCCCTGCAGGCTCCAGGATGTCTCACTTCTTCACTTCCTACACATTGCAGGGAGCTACAAACACCTTCTGAATACACCTTAATTATGCTTAATTTAGCAAGAGTCATATTTCTTGCCTTATCCAGGTGAGCGTAGGTGCGTGGTTTGTTCCCGTGTTTTTCTGCCTTGTTATTTGCAAACTCATTACTTACAATGTAACTTATAATGTAAGGTTAAACCAATGAATACATCTCATATGCTATATACAGCAAGTTTATATAATTTCAGCTATTGGATGGAATATAGACCAAAGCTTAGGGCTTCGCAGTGTGCAAGTAAGGTGGAACATGAAAATGTCTTCTAGAAAAGTGGATGTGAATTTAGACCAGTGCTTAGAGTGGGTCAGTGTGCAAGTGTGATGGAAACAGAAGGAAATGACTTAAAGGAATTCAAGGGCTTCTGAGTGTAACCATAGACTGTGGTTCAATATAAAACGTTCTCCATTTCACATCCTCGGTTTATCTTTCAGGGATGCATTAAAGGCAATATCATCTTACAGGACTATTTCTTCTTCCTTTTTTTCTCCACACAACCTGGAAGCCTTTCAGTATGACATCACATATATCTGATGTGAATGTTTCTGTCAGGGCCATCAGGAAGGGTAGCCTGTCCAACTGCTTTGTTTGTGTGTGTGTACCGTGTCTCATAGACAAACAGATCAGTCATTTCTTAATTAAATTTAGGTTGGACTTGATGCTGTAAATAAAATTATATTTACTCTATTTCTTTCACATCCTAGTAAATTTTCTGCAGAACCTAAATGTGCCTTCCTTTTCAATGATGAAATCTGATCACTGATAAGGCCTGGGCTAATATACAAATAAAACGAGATTAGACCAGTCTGGATACCCTTAAAAGAATTCATAAAGGTCTGATGTTGCTTATCTAAATGGAATCTCTGGATAGAGGAAGACACATAGTGGAGTGGTTAAAATCATGTTGCTTTACAGGCTCAAGTCAGTTGCTAAGAGGAGCATTAAATCCACTTACAGCCTGACAGGTTCGGATCCATAACAGAAAAATAACATATATAACTGGGATTAGAACTGTATTAATGATGTCAGGTTGGGCAGGAAGATATTTATTGTGGTTTGAAAAATCTGTTTCTATACATTTTAAATATAAAATGTATTATATAAGGTTTATATAATATTTCATATGGTTTGTTTTTAACCAGGGAGCCCATCCCAGCCGAATCTGGGCAGAGGGTACACCCTGAACTCCTTGACACAACATCGCAGGGACAACACACACACACACAAAATCATCCACATTCACACCTAGAGGCAATCGAGAATAGCCTAATGTGCATGTCTTTGGAATGTGGGAGGAAACCCACGCAAGCATAGGGAGAGCATGCAAACTCCACACGGTAGCTCCCTTGCTGAGCCTGGGACTTAGGACCTTCTTGCTGTGAAGTGGACGTGCTGACCTCTATGACACTGCCACCATAATGTTTTTAAATAATGTAATTTTACCTAATAAAAGTGTGTTTTTAATAATCCTATCATACTGTACATCAATGGATTATTACTTCTATTAATTAAGTATTAGTAATAAAGAAATTGTCATCTGTTTCATCTCAAATATTTGAAAATTTTTGTTCATTCATTTCCCTTCGTTATTTGCTGCCGAACCAACTGTCAGTTCTGTTTTAGCTTAAATCAGTTACTCACAGTCTTAATAATATGTCTTTTCTCTTTTCTTTACTCATGCTGGGTTTGAAACAAACCACATTTGACATGCAATTTCTGTCCATGCATTCTGTCTAGCATGTGCTTGACCTTGGAAAGATTCCCTTACAAAAACTAGATTATAATTTACATAATTTACATAATATACATAATTCACACTGTTGCTGTACACTTTTAGCTACTTCCAATAAGGATTATGATCTGATAATACAGCCGTAAAATTTCTCTTGTGTAGATATTTGAACAGCAAGTATTTTAATAATAATAATAATAATAATAACAGCAACAACAACAAAACAACATCAATAATTACAAATAATAATAATAATAATAATAATAATAACAACGAACATGATGTTTGAACAGCAAGGTTTTTAATAATAATAATAATAATAAAAACAACAACAAAACATCAATAATAATAATAAAAACAACAACAACGAAACATCAATAACAACAACAACAACAACAATAATAATAATAATAATAATAATAATAATAATAATAATAACAATAATAATAATAATCATAGCAATAATAATAACAGCCACAACAATAATAACATCAAAAACAACATCAGTAATAATAATAATAATAATAATAATAATAATAATAATAATAATAATAATAATGTAATTTGCATTAGCAAGAAGGTCCTGGCTTCAAGTCCCAGGCTCAGTGATGGCATATCTGTGTGGAATTTGCATGTTCTTTCCATATTTGTGTGGCTTTCCTCTGGGTACTCCAGTTTCCTCTAACAGTCCACAGACATGTACATTAGGTTAACTTGCTGTTACAAATTGCCCCTGTGTGTGACAGTGATTGGCTGTGTGTGTGTGTGTGTGTGTGTGTGTGTGTGTGTGTGTGCATGCTGGCCCTGTGATAGTCTAACAAGCTGTTCAGGGTGTACCCCACCTTCACCCAGAATCAGCTGAGTTAGGCTCCAGCCTCTCCACAACCCTAGGATTAAGCGGTTAAGCAAATGATTGAATAAAGTAACAAACAAATGGATTCTCTTCTAAAGACATACGTACAAACGTAGCAGTTATTCAAAGAGAATTTTATTCAACACTGAAATGTTTTTAAAAATCAATTTTATTTGGATATGATCGTTCCAAAAAGGCTAAGTTCAACTTTGCAACTTTGTTGATGACAATTTTACAGTGATCTGGTATGACAGATGTGTACTGTGGCATGCAATCAAATAAATTTCAAATACCCATTTGAGTTCACACTATATAGTGCCAACGCGCACGCACGCACACACACATGCACACACATACCCTGCATTGAAATTTTACTTTTCCCCCTTCTCTAATTTGTAAATCAATACCTTTCAACTTTATCATTATCTTCTACCATAAAAATTAATATACAGTACACCAGGAAAATCCGCATAAGTGAAGGAAAGAAAATGTCATTGTTGCAGCTATCTTGTTTTAAAAGGAAAATAAAAAAATTAAGGTTTACTTATATAGTTGTTTGTTTAATATCTTATCAGGAATACTGCTTCACACTGTCGTTTAAGCAGTATTGTATTTAGTTATTGGCTGCAATAATTGTAATTGCCTTTGTGAACAGCAATTGCTGTTGGTATCCCCACAATGTCAAGGTTTAAAGGTAGCAGTAGTAATGCAGATTTAAAAAAAATCTTTATACATGCAAGAAGGAATTTCTTTCCAACAAGAAAAAAAAATGCATAAAGAATTTCAATAAATACACAACATTTTAAGATAAGGTACACTAAAAATATTTTATTTGAGATGATAAAGTTGAAAGTTTAACTATATTAGTTAGAATAATTCATTCAATTACTAACCCCGGCAGTAATACCCCTTAAGTGCAAGACTAACTCATCAAGCAGTAAACATTAATACATGTACAGTAGTCTATTCACACATCACATGTTGAGTTACATTGTATAATTGCTTTTTCCAGAAAGAACATTCCAAGCTTTAAATACACTCTATGTGAAAAATGTTGTAATTTTATAAGAAATACAGTATGTAGCAACAGATTTTGAGAAATAATATTATTCCCCTGATTGAAGTTTTTAGGTACCTGGCAACAGAAACTGTTCATATTATTCAATATGTGAATTTATAATTCATGCTTTTATTCAGAAGTACCATCGGAAACAATTAGTAATAAAAATATGTGTGTAAGATAATGACCAAGTGTATGCATTAGTACTAGAGAGGTACTAATTTATTAGTACTATTCTTTTAAGTTTGTATCATGAAAAACATTTGTGAAATGACCTGCGAGAGCTAAAAGTTAAATTATCATATTAACACCACTTAAACAGATCTAAAATATATTCGTTTCTACCTGAAGTGAAATAATTTCCCACAAAAAAAATGCATTAATAAACTAAACACAATGCAGCATCTGGAAACCGAATTTTTAAACAATTTTGAAATGAACAATTTTTGTTAACCCTTATGTTAATGCAGTCTTCTTCATTTCCTCTTTAAAATGGATTTGTCAGCTTAAGTAGCAACTAAAACGTGAAAGAGAAATGTATGTATGTAAGTGTGGTACTGATAGCCCTTAGCACAGGTAGTTTCTATGCAGTTTTCCTTCAAGACTAGACTCACAAACTTCATTTCCACATATCACATTCAGTAAGCATGGTAAGGCTTAAATGTGAAGTGAATGCACACATAAAGTTGAGTAATTCCCTACCTTAGATATAAAATGATAAACCTAAATATGCTCTCATTAAACAAGCTATGTGTGTGTGTGTGTGTGTGAGTGTGCAACACAGACCAAATTCTAATATGTAGAAGCACAAATCCAGCCCTTTTACCCAGTTGATCAGAATATACTGTTTACTATAGAGAAAAAAACCCTAACAGTGGTATGAATTATAAATGTATTAGATGTGTGTAAGCAGGGCTGCGTGAAACAATCTTCAGAATGATATATAAGTAAAGTTTTTTTTAAAGTTATAATAAGTATGGAATGTCTTTGCACGCGTAGAAAAAATTAACTAAACTGTATTGTGTTGCTGAAGCAATACACTGTACACTCAGGCTTACCCTTTTTGTACCATTAATGTATAAATTTTACCTACAAAGCTGCATATGAGGTCCCTTAAAAGCTAAACTAAATACACTCCATTTAGGTACCATAAATAAATATTGAAGGTAAAATTGTATGACATTTCGAGGTAAATACAACAAATTAAAGGTACAAAGCAGTGATTCTACTACTCCAGCAACAATGAAAGGTACAGTTCTGTAGGTACAGTACTATATTTTTTAAAAAGTTAACAATTTTTCTAAGAGCGAATAAGAAAAAAGACAATTTACTCTGAACAATGTACATGGACAATAATCCCAATAAATCTCACACATTGGCTTTAATACAGGATTAGTTTCTGTTCTAACAGAAGAACAAGAACGAATCCTGTTCAGTCAAATGAGCAGCTTCTGTTGCAGGGACTTTTATACATAAACAGCACTGAACCTAGTGTTTTGGTATCAGACAGCATGCAAGACATTGTGCTGTCTCTCTAAGACAGTGAGACTTGTGCACATTCAATTATGAAACACACACAGTTAAACAGTACATGAACTAACAACATGTCATACATTACAGACGAGCACAGACACAGGAAACACATTCACATTGAAAACTCGTAGTACATACAGTAGACATTAACAATGGCTTTTAGTATGTTATCTTTTTTTTGTTTTTTTTTTTTTTTAGAAATGCTTGCATATATACCTAGGTATATACACAGTTTCACATACATGATGTCAGAGAACACATGTAAGATAAGAGGACGCACAAAGCATCCACAGATGTCTACATTTTTACAGGAAATGAATGCATGACTGAGAATTGTTTACCTACATATTATTTTCATTAATTATTGCAATCTACACAGTATGGCTTTAACTAGTGAAAAAACATTCAGCACTAGAAAAAAAGTTCACCCCTATCGTTCTATCTATCCAAAATACAAAACTCACCTGCTGATTTTACATAAAACTACTGTCAATATTTACTTCTAATATGTTTTAAAGCAATTCTGCCAATTTAACGAGTGGCTCAGGGAGTCTTGTAAATTGGGTTTAAATATTCTCAGTAAATCTACAGCTCCTAACTAGAACTACCATCCTTGCCTGACTAACTCTAGTTAAAGATTTTAGTACATTATCCTTAATGCATTGCTCAGTCCAGGCTTTAACCTGATGAATGTATTTTTTTTTTCCTTTTTTAAGATGAGTACACATATATGTACACCCAATTCAAAATGTCTCCTTATAAAAGTCTGCATTTTCTAAACAATATGAAATGTACAGAAATTGTTTTATTTTGTGTTCTGATTATACCAGTTAACTCTTTAAGTCTGTCAGAAATTCTTCTTGCCATCTTTTTAATGTAGTTTTATGTTATGTTAAAAATGACACAGTGGTTAAAATTTAAATGTAAAAAATCTTGCGAGATAGATAGATAGATAGATAGATAGATAGCTATAGCTATGAAATAACTATAGCTACATGTAAACAGAAATCTATCTGGATAGGGAATATAAGAGAACGTAGCATAAGATCTTGGCAGTATTAGAGTTGTCACAGAGCTGGACTGTAGAACCTTATTTTCACTGACATTGTTTCACTGATTCTCCTCTTAATTCTTATCTGGAGGTCAAATATGAAAAGCAGACCTTGAAGGGTTTGAATTTGTTTAAATTAAGATTATTATTATTACTTTCTTTGGTCTATTGATTTAGTATTTCAGGATTTTTCAGCAAGTTTTTTTCCCCTAAAAAGGAATGCACATTAACTAGCAGAACAGTTTCATACTTGAAGCTTTAATATTCATATATTCTTACTGCATTAAAGTGGTTTATTTTGATTGTCCTAAAGGGCAAAAATAGTACCTTAATATATTAATCAACTGCTAATTGTTCTTATCGATGCTTTCCCAGGCTTATTAATAATAAAAGCACAATACATTAATGCGCTCATCATTTTATGCAACACATTTTCCTTCAGGAAAAAGATTTGGTCACTGAAATATTTTGTTGGCTATATGCGGCAGTGTTTTGTTTTTAATATTATTGTTTTTTTTTAAACTTGGTCCAAACCTGTACACGACTTTCTTTCCTAAACTTATGCTGGCAGGACTAATGTGCATATTACTCCTCTTTCAAATATTAAACATTGAGTAATTATTCTCATATATTCTTCTCATATATTAAAAGACAACAATTAAAAAAAAGCTTGAGAATCCAAGAAATGCTAACCTGACATTGAGCATTCAGGTTGTCCAGAATGGCATTACAGACACAGTCATGTTCTTTCTTAGATCTAAGTACGATAAATCCGAAGAATTGACAACGTGTCAATTATTAAGATGTTATTCTCAGTCCATTCTTTACAAGAAAAAAAGAAAACACAAACAAACAAACAAAAACACCCCGATAAAACACAAAAATCTTTTAACCCATATATGTAGAAAATTATCAGAAGGCATCATGCTTAAATTCCTGGGTTTTTTCTTTGCCCTCTCAGCTTTTCCAATAAGTGTTATGTGTGGGGGAGCAAACTAGCTACACATACATACACACTTCATCCCTAGGTCAGACTCCTTTCATGTCAACTGCATGGAATGTATTCCTGTTATATCCTTTAAAATGAAGCCTGATGGCCCACAATTTTCAGAGTTTGAGGCCATGATTGTGCATATAAGTTAACCAATAGAAAAAATCTTTAACATATAAACAATTTGAACCTGAATGGCAGTGACAAGACCAACTTTGTAGGGGAATGGATTGTTTTTATAAGTAGAAATAACAAATAAGACTTTGTTAAGGCAGTGAAAAGCCTTCCACAGTTTGACAAGATTCCCACCATCCCACTCTCAAACAACATCTCTTCTACCCACAAAAGTAAGCTGCCCAGCCCTAAATACAGTCTCATGTTGATTACTTTTTAAACATGTCCTGAAGAGGTCCTGGCAAGAATTTCAGGACGGTGTCTAAAATGCTCTCCTCGTCATCGTCGTCATCGTCCCCGCACCCTGTTGGAATGGCCTTTTTCGGGCGAGTTAGTGAGCCTTCACAGGCTTGCTCCATGGCTGCTTTCTCCTCAGCCTCCTTCTCCTCTTTCTTCTTCAGTCCATACTATATTATTGTAAAGGATTCAGACCACATGCAAGATAAAGTATTCAAGGATTAATTCCAGTATAAATGCTAATTTTTGATAAACGATCAAGAGCACATACATACACTACTCTGTCAAAAAACCCAAAAACAAATATGTTGTTGGACCCTTGATTATAGCATGTACTCTCCATAGCATTGTTTCAACAAACTTCAACAAAAGCAACATTATAACATTTATTTCCATACAGAGTAAGGTCCAGTTTTTACAGACATCTTCAGTTCATATATTCATTTATTTTCCAAACCACCACATCCTTTATTAGGAACCTGGGGAGGCTTCATCCTTTATTAGAGATGCAACCAGCCGACTCTGGGCCTATGTGGGGTGGACCCAGAACAGCTCTCAAGGCTATCGCAGGGCCAAAATACACACAACCACTCACACTCACACCTAGCGGCTATTTGGAACCACCAATTAGCCTCATATGCATGTGCATGCACTGTGGGAGGTAACTGGATTACCCAGAGAAAACCTGCCTTCAATTGATGAGGGGAAAATCGAACCATAAATTCTTTCAAGACTTCAATTGGTTTAAGGTCAGGATTCTGTGGTGCCAGTTCATGTGTGAAAATGATTCTTCATACTCCCTGAACCCCTCTTTCAATATTTGAGCCTCAATTTTATATCTGTGCCATCAGGGAAGAAAAAGTCTATTGATGGGATAACCTGCTCATTCAGTACATTCAGGTTGTCAGCTGACTTTATTATTTTGCCACATAATGTTGCTGAGCCTCGACCTGACCAACGGAAGCAACAATGCCATGGAGATTAGGTGCTGTAATCAAAGCTAAAGGCACTCCTACAAAATATTAGAGTGTGTGACTTTTTTGTCTGGGCAGTGTACGATTTGAATATTCCTGTAAAAAAATTGTCAATATTATTTTTTTTCACATCGTGCAAAACAAACAAGCACAACTTAACCCATAAATGCTCAATTACATACTTGGATTTTTTTCTGCCTCACTCATAAGCTTTTTTGGATTAAAAAAAGTCTTCTGCTGAACAATTGCCAGAAGCTGTGCATCCTCTTGAGAAGCTTATATGCACATAATTCTAATCTACATTTAATGTTCACTGTGTTCTGTCTTTTTTAGAAACTTGCCATAATTTACTTTTGATTTATTAAAAGAGATACAATATAAATAGAGACTGCTGCAGTAATCATAAATACTATGATGCTCTAATGAACATCCTTTCAACATGCTTAGTACTGTTCTGACTTGACTGTGTACAGTTTCAATGAGTAATAAGTGGCTCCCAAGTGGCGTATCGACAAGGTGCACGACTATCAACCTGTCCGAATCCAGGTTGATGCCGCAGCCATCCGTGACTGGGAGTTCATGGGAGCTTACTGGCCGAGCTCTCACAAGAGGGAGGGATGGCATACGCTCACTTCCTTGTCACTCACAGCGATCACCAGCCAATTATGGGCATCTGTGAGATCATTCGTACAAGGGGGCTGATAGTGCTTTCCCTCTGAGTGTGTTAGGTTGCCTCCAAATACGCATGCGCAGCAGTTCGTAAAGCGGCAGGTGGCAGTATCACATGTCACATAGGGGACATATGCATGCTTATGCCCCTCCCTGGGTGGAGGTGGTCATGCGATAGGGAAGGCAACACTTGAGGGCTGGAATTGGATACGACTAAATTAGGGGAGAAAATGGGGTTGGGGGAAAAGTTGGGGGAGGGCAGAGTAATAAGCAATTACAGAATGAGGCAAGGTATGATACAGAGAATTATTCGGTTAAGGACAACACCCTCCGAAACCATGCGAAGATCATACAAAAGCTGAACGTTATGACTGTTTTATTATTTAATAAAATATTAATTAAAAGTAGACAGTCACATTACTACACAACACATGTTGCTAACTAGCATCAGTGAGCTCTATGAGGTTAGCTATGCAGCTAGTACCTTTTCCGATTCATCCTAGGCACAAAAAGCAACAAAATATGGAATTAAAATATTTGATGGTAAGAACATATTTTCTATTTTTAAGAATAGGACCTTTTTTCCCCACCAAATATGACTTTATCATCTTTCTGCAAGGAAGAGAAAGTCTTGACAGCTGACAGCCTTTTTCTTACTGTGTTTCTCTGGGACGAGGGGGACGGATACATCATGCCCTGAAGCAGACAGCTCTGCAAGTCAAAAACACTACAGCCCTGAGCTGTAAACTTCATTGTATGTTCAAGCTTTTGTAGTCCTCTGTCTCTGTTGCTTTGTTTACAACAGCATACATATCGAGAACATAAAATGAAGTGCTTCCGTGGTGCTTCTGTAGTCTGTTGCGGTGTGTAGTCCTCTCTACCTTGTGATTTCCATGGGGAGGATAACTGCATAATTGTTTAACTTATCTCAATGTCAATGATGGATAAATTGTCTCTTTAAAGAATAGCAAGAATTCGCTGGTGGCTTTCCACCAGTCAAAAACAAGAAAATATTTTGAATGAATAATAATGATTTACATTTGCTTTATAAATTATGTTTATTGATTCTAATTACCCTGAAGACAGTGGATTCCATTATAATTCTGCTTCCTAATGCCTTTTCAGGGAGTTTTTCCTTGGCAGTGTCATCTCTGTTTTTTTCATTCGCAATATGAATATAAACCGACATCCAATCTGCAGGAAAGGTGCTTTTTGAAAAGGTCTTTTTAATTGAAATCAATTAAATTATTTTCTGTCTGTCAGCACACCGAAACTGATCGATTTCTTCAAGGGCATGTGTATGTAACACTATCTCAAATGGTTTTTGTACATATTTTGTAACAAAGTAACAGATATCATTGTCAATCTATTATAGAAGCATCAATAATGGGCTTAAAACTACAATATAAATACAAGGTCAGCCTGCTTCAGGAAATCAGAGACAGAACTAATGTTTTTAATCAGCTAAGAAACACCTCATACTCATATTATAACATAACATGACTCATGCTGAGTTTTGAGATTAAATTCATAATAAAATGAATTAATCCTGAGTCCGCGGTGTTGGATCAGTTTCTACAGGTATTTAGAGGAAACGGGAAGCTCACCTTATCTCTGATGCTCTGTCTGACCTTCTCTCTCTCTGCCTCCATGCGAGCATGCTTAGCCTTCCTCTCCTCCTCTTGTTGCCGCAGTGCCTCCTGCCTCTCCTCTTCTTTCTTCTGGGCATCTGGGTCTTTTTCTTCTTCTCCACCTAACATTTTTCCCATGTCTTTGGTGGCCCCTGTAAAGGGCAGCCAGAATGTGTTATTGGTGGTTTCTATATTTAATTTTTGAATTCCCTATCTATCTATCTATCTATCTATCTATCTATCTATCTATCTATCTATCTATCTATCTATCTATCTATCTCTCTCTC
>JAOUQZ010000035.1:15434638-15451690 GCA_028564935.1 Neosilurus hyrtlii
TACTACTACTATTACTTCTACTACTTCTACTACTACTACTACTACTACTACTACTACTATTACTACTACTACTATTACTTCTACTACTTCTACTACTACTACTACTACTACTACTACTACTATTACTACTACTACTATTACTTCTACTACTTCTACTACTACTACTTCTACTACGACTAATACTTCTACTACTACTACTACTACTATTCTACTACTGCTTCTACTACTACTACTATTACTTCTACTACTACTACTACTACTAACACTATTACTAACACTATTACTACTATTACTACTACTACTACTACTACTACTACTACTATTACTACCACTATTACTACTACTACTACTGCTTTACTACTATTACCACTACTACTATTACTTCTACTACTACTACTACTACTACTACTACTACTACTACAACTAATAATAATAATAATAAATACCAAAAATATCATTACTACTACTAATAATAATCTTTGTTATACTTGAGAGCTAAACAAGCAGTATTTGTGCGTGCGGCTGGCTTGCTGTCATAGTTGTTTATTTAATTTATTTTTTAAATATCTTTATTATTAAACCTATTAAATATTTTTTGAGTTGGCTGCCTAAAAATATTACATTTATGGAATTTGACAGATGCTATCCAGAGCAACTTAGATTTTATTTATACAACTGAGGGTTAAGGGCATTGCTGAAGTGCCCAACAATGGCAGCTTGGTGGTACTTGGGCCTGAACCCTTGACTCTTGACTCAGTGACCCTGAACCTTAACCACTGAGCCACCTCTGCCAGTTCCTGTAACTTTATTGTGGTACACATTCATGCACACAAGAATCTCTTATATTTTCCAGCAATTCTCCTTTAAACACATGGTTGGGTTTGACAAACTGCCATTTAAAGGGTATTTCAGCTTTGGGGATGAGTCTTGAATAAAGGGCAATATTTTTGCTTGACTTAGACTGAGTGAACACTTTGATAGGGATGACTGTGCACCTTACATACAATTATCTAATCAGTAAATGATGCAGCATCTGTAAAATTGGGTAATGTTCACATCAACCATAAGAAAGAGAGAATTATGTGATCTCAGTGATTTTAACAGTGGCATGATTTTTTTGGACCTCTTATAATTATATTTCTATAATTGTAGTTATTCTAGGATTTACACACACACAAACATCTAAAGTTTATACAAAATAATGGAAAAAAACCTACAGTTTGCACTAGTTCTGCAGAAAGAAATGCTTTGGTGATGAGAAAGGACAATGGAGTTCAGCCAGAGCAGTTTGAGCTGACAGAAAATGTGCAGATAGCCACTCTGGTGGGCAGCTCTATATTCACTACAAGTCAATCCTTGAGGCAGATGAGCTACAAGAGCAGAAGACCATGGTGAGTTCCACTTCTGTCAACCAGGAACATAAAGTTGAGGCTGAGGTGGGTACGGGTTTACCAAAACTGAACAACTGAAGATTTTTTGTTAATATGTAGTAAATACTTTAATCACTGTGAGCTGCACACATTGAACCTGTTACATTGCATTTCTACTTATGTATTTATTAGTATTCTTTTAGTATTGTTAAGAACCACAAAATGGTCTGAGTCATTCAACATGAACAGAGGTCATATGGTAGCACACTTGAAGTCAGGGTATGGCGGATAATTAAATTAAACAGCATGTTTCCCAGTCTGGTTTACAAAATGATTCTGACAGCAAAGCACCATAGATGGTAGGATTAAATGTAGGGCATGGAGCCAAGAGAAGATACTGTGCAGATCCATCACTCCATAAACATTAAACCTTTTTTGTTTTAATGAATATGAGAATATTTTGAACATAGTTAATACTATAATTTTTACAGGAAAATGTGCTATATTTTTTTCATTGAGAATGTGCATATATTACATCAAAAATTCCAGGGAAAAGTGTCAAAAACAAATCAATAAAAATAAATCAAAACTTAAATAGCCAGTAAACTGGAACTGAAGCCTGGCCTTTGCATTTGGGAAATTAAAGTCTTAGTAAGTCTCTTGAGGACTTTTTCCTTATCAAATACATTTCATATCTTGGTGAGGATGGACTCATGGGATTCTTCCCCCCATTCATGCTGGGTCATTAATTAACTTTGGCCTTTGCTTTGCCTTTTTCATATGTGCTTGAGTGAACAATAATTTGTGGTTTTAATGATGGGTGACAGTGTTTCTAATGCTACAGTGATGGTGGGTAAAGAGAATGTGGGGAACTTTTTATTGCATTTCACATGCTGAACTATTATGAATAATAGCTTCCCAACATTTTCTGGCCAGTGACTCCACCACCACCCCAATAATTCATGTAGTGGAAATCAGTAATATTGCCCACCACTATTTAGAAAGTATAGCAAGAACGCTGTACTCTGTAGTGTACATTCATGTGAGAAAAACCCCCCAAAAATACCATATTATAGCCAGCAGACAAAGGTGATATACATGATCACAATGAACACTGTAAACTTTTCCATCATTCTTTCAACTAAAACAGTGCTCCACATAACCACTTGCATGTGGCCAGTTAATATTCAAGTGGGGTCACCAAAAACAAACAAAAAACCCCCCAAACAAACAAACAAACAAAAACATGGACGACCCGTTTGGCCACCACATAATCAGTGAGCTGGTGGCCCAACAGTATCTTGTATCCAATGCTGTGCAAGTCCATACATTTCAGTAGGGCATGTATGATAAGAATTTCATTTATAATTCGAGCCGCATTGGCCATACTTGTTTCCAAACATATGCTGCATTCATATGGACCTTATGAAATCACATTTTCCATTTCTCATTTCTCAAAACATTCAAAAGGCAGTATTTCCCATGATCACTGTTTGAGATAAATAAAATTTTCAAAAGTTTATAATGACACAGTGATATTTCTGACAGCCGACTTAGTAACCTGAGCGTTTGGTAAAAAGTCGTTTAGTTCCCATATTCATACCTTTCCTTTGAATGCAGCATAGACATCGATCTGTGTTTCTGAGTCACAACCACAACTAGTCGCCCACTTCTATTTCACATTAGCACATGTCTACAGATTGCCACCGTCTACGTGACTGATGCAGTGACTGCTTCTAAGTGGACTGGGATCCAGCGCATATGTACAGCTTCGGAAACTACACTGTGATTAGCTGAATGTAAAATACTAAAAAAGTGTCCACAAAACTCTGGGGCTGGTGGCCCAACTTGGGCCACTACATTTCAGGTTTTGGTGGCCCTACAGGGCTGCAGACTTATGATACCATGTGTCTATCCCTGAAAAATGTCAATAGACTTAAGATTCTTATGTGGGGAAAGTATGTACACCCTTACTCAAAGTCCAGTCTTACACCTCAGAAACTAGTTTCAACCCTTTAAAAAAATACCAGTAACTTTACCAGTAAGCATTACTGAATAATTGTTCATCATTCTCTGACATCAGATTCTGAAATTTCATTCTCTTCCTTCCTTCGTAAGTTTTTTTTTCAAATCACCCACACCATTTAAACAGTGTACAAATCTGGGCCTTGACTAGGCCATTCCATCACTCAATTTCCTCTTTTTTGAGCTATTCCTTGGTGGATTTTTTTAGTGTACTTAGGATCATATTCCTACTGAAAGGTTCACCTTCAGTTCAACTTCAACCTTTGGATAGATAGCCTCCCATTGTTTTCTAGCATTATTTGAAATTATGCAGAATTTATAGTTGAAATCTGTCCATAACATTTTCACTATCATGTTCCACAGTTAGTATGATGTTCTTCTCCGGCTTACATGGCCAAAGAACTCCAGTGTACATTATTTCAAAATCCCTTGGTCTAGATGTCCATTTACAAACGGTAACTGTCTTGTAATAATGTTCTGTTTGGCCAATAAAGTTTTTTCTGGCACATTGGCCATAAAGGTGATTAAATTTTAGGGTTCTTGGAGAGTCCATTTCATATCAGACAACCTGCTCTTGGGCAGAATTCGCAGTTATTTAAAATCTATGTCCACCTTTTAGACAATTTCCTATACAGTGGTATTGTTTATTTAAAGTAATTTAGAAAACTTTCTAAATCACATCTACAACCTTTTTCCCCCCGAAGAAATGACATGTCAGGTTTAAATAAGACAGGTTCCACCTACAGGAGGTTGTAATTAATGGCACAGATTCCAAAAAAACCTGATTTTCATTTATCTACTTTAACTTATGATAAATGTAATGGTGTACTTAATTTTTCCATGTGACTGATTTTGTCTGTTTTGTTTATTTTTTGCTTACTATAAATTATATATTAGTAGATTACTTCATATTATAAATTACTGAAATGACTAATAAAATTCATGTGATCATACAGTATGTATCAATTATTGGCACATATCCTCTTTATGTGTAAATAAATGCTGTAGTAAATAGGATGAAATGTGTGTTCTAAATATAATGAAATTACAAAAAAAAAAATTCCATGCGATATACATTTTATTAATCTATTTTTTCACTAGATACAATAGCAACAGCCACGCTGCTCAGAAACACATTGAATACTGAATGCTGATGAAGAAAAAAAAATTATATATATATATATATATATAAACAATAATTTGCCTTGTGGGATTAATACAGTACATCATCAAAAATAGAATAACATTACAAAATGATGGTTAAAAAACTTCCAACGTTGAGAACCTATGTATGTCATAAATAAACTTCCTCTTAAATTAACTTCTAATACTCAACAAAATAAAAGATATCTGGATATCCAGCAAAAGTATGCATTTAAAATCACCTCTTAGGTCTCATGTGAGTGTATCCCACAAATTGGCATGGGCAAATGAGGTGTTGCTTCAAAATCAAGTGTGAAAAGTTGTAACCAGGGCAACAGCTTCCCATGTAAAACACATGCTGCAAGGAGATGATGAGGCCTAGTAGAGCGCAGAAGTCTCCAGGACATCAACTCTTCATTACCCATCACTCTTTCCACACACTGTACGCGTCACCACACATGTTGTAGCTGGGACTGACAGAATGAAGCTTGTATGGACTGAAATAGGTTTCAGCTAATTTTTGCTAAGGTTTTGCATCATCTCCCTCAGGCACATGTACTTACTCGTCAAGGTTTTCAATAACACTGGTACTTGGAAATGTCTTGTCTGCTAGTTGTTAGTTATGAAATATCGAGATTTCTTATCACTTCTCATGGCTAATAAATGGATGGAGCCCTCAGTGACTTCTAGAAGATATGTGAGTCGCCTTACAATCTACTGTTACATGCTACATCTGGGTATCTTCAAGAAAAACGTTCTGCAAAAGGGTTTGATTGGGCTTGTTAATTCCAGGTTACACAGTCTAGAATCTTTTCTCTTTACTCAAATTAGAAAGAATATCATTGTGTTGAATAAATACATAACTAAAAGCAGTGCATAAAGCTCTGTGGTGGGATGTAGCAGCACACCTTTCTGTGACATCATTATAGAGAGGCGTAGTTCATGTGACACACTGGTGGGACATCATGACAAAGGGACAAAAGAACAGATGGACAGAATGACAGAATCCGGGCCCCCAGTAGAGCATTGTTAAGTGGGCTGCTCATTACATCGGACCTCCCACAAATAAAAGCTTTACTCTATTATAAATAAAAATGTTGTTAAACACATCTAATCTGCATATGACAAAAATGAGTTGATCAAGAAAGATTGAGCTCAAAATGGTGTTTGTTTAATTGTGATATCACTTACAATGGTAAGAGTAGCGGTGCAACACAACTATATATTTATTTGTATCTGAATTTATATTTATACAAAAAGTAACCATATTACAATTTATTATATAATCATTAACTACATTTAATATTTGAAATTAAATATGAACCCCATCACTGTGGCCTGGGAAGTATGGAAAACACCAGACAAAGACATAGAAATGACACAACTGTCAGTATGCTCTGCGAAATGTAGCTCAATCTGAACAACAGCAATAAAATTCATAATTGGTCTCAACTAGAGGTCTGAGCAGGATTATTTTTTCATTGCATTCATGCAGTTATTATTTTTGTTTGTACTGCAGTATTTTCTAACAAATGGCATAGTGATTAAAGCCCCCGCCCCACAGCAAAAAGGTCCTGGGGTTGCACCTCATGGTCGGTGGGGGCATATCTGTGTGAAGTTTACATGTGCTTATGTGGGTTTCCTCTAGTTCTAGACTCACAGTACAAAGACGTGTACATAATGCTAATTGTTCTGCTTCTTTTTTTTTTGGCTTCACCTGTTAGGGGTCGCCACAGTGGATCATCTTCCTTCTCCATCTCCCTGTCTTCTGCATCCCTCTTCGTCATGCCAATCACTGGAATGTTCTATATGGCTATTACAAATTACCTCTAGGTGTGAATGGATGTTTGTCCTTGAAAACTGGCTCTGCAGGCACCCCCCTTCCCCCCATATCAGAATGGGATAATGAAAAGAATTATATTTTAGTAAAAGCTATTAACCTAAGTTAAACAACATAACCCTGATCAGACAGTGAATAAGGGTGTTGTAAATGCATTTTTCCTCAACGCTTGTCTTTCTTGTCCCGTGTACTTCATATCTGACCATTTGTTCATACCTGAATGAAAGCAAATATAATAATATTTGGTTACATCCCTGGAAGAGATTTTCACTCAATATTTATGATAGAAGTAGGATTAAATAAGTGTTCGTTTCTTCCTAGTTTTTTCGGACATGTAAATGTACATGAACACACGTGAGAATTTATTTCCTCCACCATTGGGCAGGTTTCATGATTGGTTCTATGTGTTTGTCTTAGTGTGTGTGTGTGTGTGTCTGTGACCAGAATAAGTCAAAAACTATTGGACAGTGTTCCACGAAATTTTTATCAAAATGTGTGTTTTTGGTCAATCAAGAACTGAATAAATTTTGGGTGTTATCTGGTCCGGTGTGATCAGTTTTGATTGTTTTCATAATTCGTGGCATGACATGGAAACAGAAATTACCCAGAATACACTGGGACAAAAAACACAATGCTCAAAAATAATTTCAGAACAGGTCACAAGGGAGCAACGTAGTTCTACCACTATAACCCATGCCAAGACAAGATTGCACTACCTTGGTGGAGGTCTGCACTGTCTGAATGCATTTCTCCTGTAGCTGAAATGTTTTTTTTTGGGGTTAAAACTGATATTTATTGTCTTTTGTCATCTTTACATGTTCTTAATCAATCCACGAATCAATCAATAATTTATGGATAATATGTATAATGAAAGGCTATGACTTTTTTTTTTTGATATACTGTATTATTCCCACAAGGGAAATTTTTGCCTCTGCATTTAACCCACCCAACGTGAGCACACACACACACACACACATACACACACACACACACACACACACAGGAAAGGTGCAGATCACTCCCCCCCCCACCACACATTTTCCCTGCTGGTTTGGGAATCAAACCAGCAACCTCTTTGTTTCAAACCCGCTTCACTAACTATTAGGCCATGGCTGCCCTGTTATCTGCCATTGTTGAGTTAGACATCTTTTGTGCATAAAATTGGGGATTGATTATATTTAAAATATCCAAGCTGACATATGATATTTTAAAATTTTGCTGATTCCAACCTGACAAGTCTGACGCCGGACAGACTTTGTGTGAATTACTCTAACAGGTTGACCAGAGTGAGAACCACTGTACACGGTATTGTTTTGTCCCCTGACTTTTTTTTGGTCATTTTTAACCAAATAAATCATACACACTCTAGCATTATTATCAAAATTATAAAATATAAAATATTATATTAAAAAAACCCTCTGTACTCAGACTTGACCTACTTATACCAACATATGAATATTTATACAACAGCAGCATATGAATATTTATTGCATGAGCAGTTGGGGCTAGATGCTGTCAAGGAAGATTTCTGTACTCACTTTCCTGAACCACCTGCTACATCGGTGTCAAAGTATATTAGTGTGTGTGCTAATAGCATGGGAGGTCACAGGAGCTCTGTTCTTGTATGGGGGCCAATTAGCCTCTGTCACAATAGCATATCCATATCTGCCACACATTTGCTATCTTCAAAGGTTACAGCAGAATTTGTACATAGCAGTGCAGGTTTAATATCAAAGTATGGACACACTAAATCTAATAAAGTGATTAATTATGGAATTACAAAAGATAGTTCTCTATGTTTGCTATGTACTTTTATTATTACTCATTACTGCTTTGCAATGTTACAAGCTTGTACTGCAGAACCTCTACACTACCGTGTCATCCAAAATATTTAATCTTTGATTAACTTTAAATTGTAGGAGAAAAAAAATAACAGTTATGAGTATCATTTATTAGTGCCAAAATTACAGACCATGACAGAGTGCAGACGGTACAGACCGTAGAGAAGATGGTGATCATAGACCATAAAATAGTGTAGATGGTATAGACTATAGTGTAGATGGTGATCATAGTCCATAATAAAGTGTAGACGGTACAGACCGTAGTGTAGACAGTGTTCATAGACCGTAAAAAAGCCTCAGTGTACAGGTGAATACACTCTCTATAAAATGTTTGCTGATTTTTTTTTATACGTAAAGGTGAGACTTCTTAAAATCTTAAAGCTAACAGAATTTTCACTTTGAAGAAAGTCTACTTGTAAAATTTAAGCACATTACTCACTACCCCACAATTATGCCTCACGCTGAAAACTCATTTGGGTTTCTATTATTGCGCATATAGCCCTAACAAGAACTAGCAAGAAGAAATCCAACAGAGACCAAAATGGAAGTTTTTGGTTCAGCTAGCTTAGCTGGTATAACGGGCTACCGTTTAGCATGACTTCTGTATAAAAGTGTCTAGCGCTAGTGCTTTTCACACTGACACACTCTTATGCCCTAGTTGGCCTTGTTTGGCCCATGGTTTATGACTGGGACAAAATCCTTTTGATTCTAGCCTTGATGCAGCCCCGAGTAGGTGTGATCCATCCCTGGAAGTGCCAGCGGAAACAGTAATGGCCTTGGCTTACACTTGCTTGACTTTGGTTCCATATTGGGAAAGCAGAGATTATTAATGTCCAAGCAGAGGATAACTGCTATTCAAGGGTAAATACATACAAAATAGAAAAACAAGCCTATAAAGTCTTTTAACCTAAACAATTCCTAATCTTAATGTACAGTATTACACTTAATGTACTGTTGTATTTGCTCTTTTCATTTAAATACAATTTGAAAAATGTGCTACATTTACTCTGAGGCCTGTAGATAGGCTAATTATTATCTGCTGTTTTGACATTATCTCAGTATAAACAGCAGGTAGTTATGCAGATCTTATGTAGCAAACAAAAAATTAGGCAGAGTTGTAACATCTGTCATGTAAGACACTCACATAAAAGCAAATCTCAATTTTCATTCACCACATGCAGCTTTTAATATTAGCAAATGATATTAGCAGTTAAATTCCTGAGGAAATATATTAACTCATCTGTTACACAGGAACAAGCAAGCTACTGTGCTTTATGAAGGATATTAGAGGTTTTTGTTGTATCTAATTATTTAAAAACATGCCTGAGATTTTTCTTAAATAGAAAAGTCATGATTTAATATAATATAATGCAATATATGATATGATATGATATAATAAAATTATTATAATATATACACCTAAGCTTGGACAAGGCAAACAGTATTAATAGTTCAGTCAGTTGAAATAAATATCAATATAATGCAAGATTATTAAAAAATAAACTAAACTAAAAAAAAATATCTTGGTGATCTCATGCATCTTTTGTGAGATGGAAGAACACATAGTGTCTGTGTGTCTTTACAGGAACTGGTCTTTTAGAAGTAGGAAAAATGTGGGCAAAAAAAGATAAGATCTGTTTTAAAATGCTTGCTGTGAGCAGATATCCAGAAAGAATGATCTCTTACTATTCAGCTTAATTAAAAGTCTGTTCAGTTCACTGCCAATTTTCTAAACATCTAACTGCCAGTGCCAAGCAATTTTAACACTTATGTACTGTTTAGGGTCAAAATGATCAAAGTGAAACCTCATGTGCTTGGATTTTATTCTATAAAACATTTATGAATGCCTAAATCATATTTGTATGACAAAGATTTTGTTTAAGTCATTTTGATATTGGAGTAAATACACTGTGTGTATATCTGAAACAAAACATTGATGCTGATGCAGTCACCCAATTCTCTAGGCCTATCATTTACATGCCCACCTTTGCGCGCGCGCAGACACACACACACACACACACACACACACACACACACACACACACACTGAAAAAGTTTTTGTGTGTATTTTAATTAATATTTAAGTTTTGGTGGTTTTATTGTAATCATCAAAGTTTGGGTGTTTATCACTCTGTCTGTTTGTTTGTCTTTGAGCAACACCCGTGCAACGATGTTCACCAAACTTTGAGAAGACACTACCTTACCAGAGTCACACAGATGATTTGATTCTGGAACACCAAGATCAAAGGTCAAGGTTAGAGCAAGGGTCCAATACCTTGCTTGTTTATTCATAAGTCGTAAAAATACTTAAAATCTACTGTATGTGCTACTAGCCTAGTGTACATTCTCATATTAATGACCAGATGACATGTAATGACAACAATCTGGATGTATTTCTCAGTTAATGATGAGAATCGAAGCAAAGACTGAAAATAGTGCTGAGCAAAATATCTAGAGGAGGTATTACAATATCTTTCTACAATACAATTAACCAAATAAACATCCATCCATTATTTATACCATTTATTCTTCAGGGTCACGGGGAAGCTGGAGCCAATCCCAGCTGAATTTTTGATAGATAACAGAAGGTGTATGCCCTGTACCTATATATCATAAGGCTAACAGAAATAAACAACCACATGCACCTAGAGCGTCACAGCGGCATAGAGCACATCCACCTCACAGTAAGAAGGTCCTGGGTTCAAGTCCCTGGGTTCAGCGAGGGAGTTTCTGTGTAGAGTTTTTAACGTGCTTGTGTGGGTTTCCTCTGGGTGCTCCGGTTTCCTCCCATAGCCCAAAGAAATGCATATTAAGCTAACTGCCTCTTCCAAATTGCTGCTATGTGGGAGTGGGAGTGGTGAGTGATGGACTGGTGAGTACACCGACTTTGCCATGAGTCAGCTGAGTTAGGCTCCAGCCTCCCCGTAAGCCTAGTTGAATTACACGGTTCATCAATGAATGAACGATGTCTTTGGACTATAGTAGGAAACTCACCTGGAGGAAATCAATGCGGACATGGGGAGAACACGCAAGCTCTGCACAGAAAGCTCCCAGTCGACCACCAGATTCGAACCAGAACCTTCTTGCTATGAGCGCTAACCACTACACCACTCCTAACAAAACACCTTAAACATAAAACTCAGCTCATGGCTAGAGTCTAGAGCTAGAGTCACCACAATGAGAGATGAAAACAACAAAATATATCATACATTCAGTAGTAGAGAAGCACTTCTAAGTGAAAGAAACCCACTTGTCCCCATGGCAACCTTCCTTGATCCAAAGGAACTAATGTAGCTAATTAATGTAACCACTTTAAATTCAATAGATAATACTATAAGGAACATCCTTCTGAACATCCTTATGCACATAAATGGATGTCTATTGGACATGTATTGTGTATGTGTGCTTTTCATGACCACTATGTAAACCTGGGAAACATAAACAGGGCTGAATACAATATTCCCTTTTTGATTAATACAAAAATGATTGCTCATTGCTGATCAGTGTTCATATCAGTATTGACCAGTACAAAAATAATTTAGATTTTGAAAAAAATTTGATATACTGTATTAATCCTGCAAGGGAAATGATTGCCTCTGCATTTAACCCATCCAAAGTGAGCACACACGTAAACAGTGAGCACACACACTAAGAGCAGTGGGCTGCCACACGCATTGGGGGCCCCCGGAGAGCAGTTGGGGGCTAGGTACCTTGCTCAAGGGCACTTCAGCCATAAAGGTGGAGGAAGGAAAAGTACAGCTCACTCCCCCACCACCACCACACATTTTTTCCTGTTGGTTCAGAAATCGACCCAGTGACCTTTCGGCCCCAAACCTGCTTCTCTAGGTTACTCCCATTAGGCTACGCCCGCCCAACTCTACTTTCATGTACTCATGAAGTTCTTAATGCACTCGTTCTTAATGTAATCATCCCCATTCTTAATGTACTCATTCCTAGGGACACACACCTAGGGTTTTATGTCTTTCCCCTTTTTCTTTTCCCTGAGCTTTATTTTTTGCCCTCTGGCTGTTTCATGGTTAACATACTCCTATGGGATGAATGCCATTATTACCTAGCAAGATGAATGTGAATCACAGAAAGCTCAGACTACATCCTGCAAGGGCTATTTCTTTGGTGCAGATATAAATAATTTAGCACTTGATTTCTCTCCCTGCTGCTGGGTCTCTGCTGATGAGTTTTCACAAGAAAAATCTTTACAATATGTCATTCTTCACCTGTCACACACAACATATTAGTTTTGTACAGCTCACACATTTGTCTTTTTGGTTAGTTTTATAGTTTTACCTGATGACGTATTTATTTAGGATATGGCACAAGTCTGTGAGTGTGAGTGCATGCTCATGTGTGGGAGCATAAAAAGCCAGAGGTGACCAGTAGGGTTCATGAGATTATTTAAATTAAGCATGCCAAAGTAGAGTCTAGGAGGGCCAGCATTCAGGATGATTTCATTATTTTGCCGCTTAGTGTCATATGACTTATTTTTAAATGAATGTATTCAAACAGACAGTTAAAGTGCTGTACATTGTACTGTACTTTTTTTACATGATCATGTTTAGCTCAGTCTTTTTTTCCTTAGATCTGCCTCAAATAGTCATTCAAAATCCATTTATGATATGTTCATGACTTTATTTGTACAATGTCCCTATCTGTTCTTTTATTTGCATTCCTCTATCAATTTTAGATGATTATATAATTGTTCAATTCATTCATTTTCTAAGCTGATTAATTCTAATTAGGGTTGAGGGGAGGCTGGCACCCATCTCAGCTAACTCTGGGTGAAGGCAGGGTACACCTTGTATAGCTTGCCAGGCCACTGCAGGCCCAACACTCACACAAACATCCACACTCACACTCACACCTTGGGGCAATTTGGAACCGCCAACCCGCCTACTGTGCATGTTTTTGGACTCTGGGAGGAAACTGGAGTACCCAGATGAAACCCACCCAGAAACAGGGATCGAACCCGGGACCTTTTTGCTGTGAGGCGAACGTGCTATCCACTGCGCTGCCAAATTATATAATTAAACAATCTATTAGTATTATTTTTAATATTGTATAATTATGTAGCGCTGTTAACCTTCATGCACTGAACAGCACATATGACAGGAGTGCAACCGACATTAATCACAGTTTTAGTGTCTGACAAAGTTACAGCGATGACAGCACCCGTAGCAGGTCGAGGCTACACACTATTCTCCTGTTGCCTCAGGAATCAATGGTGTAAAACAGAACTGTGCATTTATCACATGTATCTCGTGTGCACAATCCCACTGACATCTGACTAGTTCCTCTAGTAGCACAGAGAAAGAAGCACAGGCATGCACGCCCTGTGATGTGTCCCCCAAAAGATCTCATGGTCTGCTGCTAATATTCTTGATCTGCACATTAGTACTTATTTACACCCCCCCCCTTCCCCCCTCCCCAACCCACCCCACAAGTAGCATCTTTCTCCCAAGCATCTTATCTGTTTGGGAAAACAGTGGCACAGAAACATCATGCACTGGATAGGACTTATTACTTCATAACCGTACACACACACACACACACACACACACACACACACACACACACACACACACACACACACAGCTGCTCGTGATCAGGAGGCTTCAGAGAGGATTCATTCATCTTCTGATGAAGTATTTACGCTCTTTAGCCCATGCATTGCCCAATCAATGCGCATCTGTTATTTCTAAGGCCTTATTGATTTATTGTTCAACTAGAACAGAAGGCATGACAAGAAGCAGTGTGTGGTTCCGCTTTCAGGACACCAGCATCACACTGACAGCCTCCACAACGAAACCAACACAGCAGCAGCTGCTGCAACAGCAGTAACATCCTCCAGCGCCTCCTCCATTCCATCCCTCCTCTCCCTGTCCGCATTAAAACAGCCACGGATGCACGCGCTCATGCACATGGAAACTGATATTTACTCTGTGTGTGTGTGTGTGTGTGTGTGTGTGTGTGTGTGTGTGTGTGTGTGTTGTGGGTGGGTGTGAAATGTCACCCATTTAGACCGTGCAGCGTAAAACCGAAGCGGCGCACGCTCGACGCAGCCCTGCGCCTAATACTAGGGATGCTGGAGAGCTGACAAGGCAGGCATGCAACGATCAGAACGCATACAGACCTGCACCGACAGGAAGGAGACCGAGATCTGCAGCCTCCGGGTTAGTCCGCCTTATCTGTTTGAAGAGAACAGCGTTTGCTCGCCTGCACTGGTCCGAGTCTCCCTCCTACCCTCCTCCGTCCCTCCCTTCTTCCGCAGAGCTCCACTCCTCCCTCTTTCTCTCTGGACCTTCCTCCATAGTGCACCCTTTCCTCCAACCCACACACACACACACGCACACACACACACACGCACACACACACTTTATAGTCTTTAGAGACCTGTTATAAATAACAACAATCCTACGCATCATTTTCGTGTAAAATATCCAGCAGTACATCCTACAAAATCATCATCAACAACAACAGCAACACTTCCTAATATTACCTGCTATCATGCAATTCCCAGTGTTGGATACCCTGCACTTAAAGTGTTGCTCTGAGTACATTCTTACTGTGTGCACTAGCACTCCTATTGCTTTACTTCCTTAGGGTTCAATTAGGAATGAATAAATACTGACAGTGGTGCAAACATTCATTCATTCATTTATTCATAGTCATGTGCATTCATAGTTTGGAGTCAATACCAGCAACCCTAGATCACATGCACACACCTAGGTTCATAAATGCATTTGCTTATTCACCTCCTGGCATGTTTTTGGGAGATGGGAGGAAAATGGACAGCGTGAAGGAAACTCACATAGACAACAACCTCATGTGGGTCAGGATAAAACACAGGGATACTGGAGCTGTGAGGGAGCCACATTGTAGCCCTGCAGACATGCACTGGTTTTTTAATACATTCTTAGTACATCAGACCAGGTTACCTTCTTCTGTTGCTTCATATTCCATTTCTGATGGCCAATTTAAGAGCTTTCCATGGTGGACAGTGATCAGCCCAGGCACTCTGATCGGTCTGTAGCTATACAGCCCTGTACGCAGCAAGTTGTGAATGTAGGTTCTGTAGATTCTGACAGCTTTCATAACCAACAATAACTTTTTTTTTTATAAAGAAATTTGTTCCAATTCCAAAAAAGTGTTCCATTGTTTCACTTCTTTCGGAGTGGGCCAGACAATCTAGCCTTTGCTGCCCATGAGCCATAGATGCCTATGACATCAGTTGTACTTCTTGAGACCATATTACGTACTATGGTATACCATGGCATACTGATTATACTTTTGCTTCCAACACGTTGGCTTTGAGAACGGTTCACTTTCTGCTTCATTTTTTATTTTAACATATTTTTTGTTTGTTATGTTTAAACTTATCAGTTTTGTCTGTATACTGTTTTAATTAATGCAACCACATTTTTACTGAACACACTGTGCAATTACAATGAATTCTATATTATTCTATTCTATTCTATTCCATTCTATATTCCACCTCTTGACAATATCCTTTTTAATGAGATAATCAATGCCATTTATTTCATCTGTCAGTGGTTTTTAAGTGTATTTCTGATCAGTGAATCGTATACATTCAAATCCATGAAATCAACACAAGCACACAAAACACACTTATTTAATGGGAATACAGCGTTTTTAACTTCTGTGTATATTTTCAGTCATTAAAGATGCAGTGATTAAAAAGATAAATAACAATTATTCACTGATGGCAAGCCATATGTTGCTAAAACCAAAAAAATTATTTAAAATAGTTTATTATTATCATCATCATCATCATTATTATTATTATTATTATTACTATTATTATTATTATTATAATACGTTTTAATATCTTATCTTTTTAAATATATCTAATCAATTATGTGAAACAAATAATGAATCATATTCTTGTGCTATTGAAATATTTTGTAAAGTTACAGTTTCTAAATGGTGTACTTTACATGTTGAGACTAAGATTGTGTGTTTGGTAACCTCGTTTTTATTCCCTTCTAGTTATTAAAATAAATTAATCTTGATAAACGTAGGATGAATGCATGGGCTTTGAGAGTTCCCATGAAAAACTTTTCAAGTAAGAGAAATCATATGGGAGCTCCGCTATTAGGCACTGCCTAAATCTATATATGTATATGTATATATATATATATACCTTAATGAAATGAAGAGAACATTCTTTGAATATTATAAGTAATAATATACTTTTCACAGCCATGAATCACTTTGCCTGACATATAATATTTTCACACCTGTAGTGAAGGGCACATAAGTTCTGAAATGCTTTTCATTGCTTTTCAGTTAATGGAACCATCGATCAACAGCTTAGCATTACATGTGCTCAGTGACTTTAGTTTGTTTAGAAGAGGGGTTTTACAGGTTTTTGGTGATGCTGTGAAGGTGCTGTTCTCATCTGTCACTTTCTCTCCTATTCATCAGAGCCAAATAAACATTACTGACAGCTGTTCAGTCTGTGCGGTAGGCACAGCCAGGGTAGAATATCATGGAGCTTATTAGCTGAAAAAAATGTTTGAAACTTGTTTGAAAATGAATTTCATATAGTATAGAGTAAATACAATGCACATTAAATAAATTAGATTTTTAATATAAATTAATAGCTAATTTTATTTATGTAAAGTTTGAAAACATAAAAAAAACATGTTTATTCTTGTTTTCAACTGGCTATGGGTACCATTTGGTAATAAAAACATTTAATAAACATTTACAGGTTATAGGGGCGGCACGGTGGCGCAGTGGTTAGCACGTCCGCCTCACAGCAAGAAGGTCCTGGGTTCGATTCCCAGCTCGG
>JAOUQZ010000035.1:15470543-15485658 GCA_028564935.1 Neosilurus hyrtlii
TATATATATATATATATAAGCTGCTCTTTACCCTGCAGCAACAAATTGAGGGGTGACTCAGACTAATTCTGAGTGATGTTCTTAAAATTTAAATTGGCTTCGAGCTGCTTAATGAGCTCAAGCAAAAACTGACTGTCCTGGCACCTGATTAACTGAAGTTTCTATAAGTTTAACCCTGGTACCTGTATAAGTTTCACAAGTCTTTTTTCCTACTGGAAAGAAGTGAAAGAACAGTCTTAGAGCAATATTACTTCACACATATCTGTAAGTGTGGATGCTACAGATTTTCTTGCTGTGCTTCTTGTAGCATTTTCAGATAGTTTACCTTGTGCCCTGATAGTGCTCTTTAATGACAGGCTTTTAATCCTGTCCTTATTTTTAATGATAAGGCTTTTTAAAAAGCAAACCCTGCAGGAAAATCCTCTTTAGACCAACTTTAATCTGAGACAAGATGTATTTTCTACACCAGCCGAAGAGTGCTGATCTCTGCTTATGTGAACATATGTTCAGGCTTTGGTGAAAACATCTCCAACATGACCTTCTGCAGATTGGCCAGAGCCTGGGTCTACACAGATCATTGAACTTTTCTTGCTTATATATTGTCAATAACAAAATAAATAATGGAATTACAGATTCAGAGCCTTTCTAAGTTCATTGACAGTCAAACCCCAACCATATATATGTGTATATATAAGGTTCCCTTTCACTCTTTTCAGTAATATATATATATATATATATATATATATATATATATATATATATATATATATATATATATATATATATTGATAGATAGATAGATAGATAGATAGATAGATAGATAGATAGATAGAAAATCCACTGGAACTGTGTATTAAAATTTTCCCATGAGGCAGTTGACTATGCCACCATGCACACAAAGTCTTCATCAAAAGCTTTACCTCGTGCCCTAATGTTTAATGACATGCTTTTAGGCCTGTTTAATGACATGCTTTTAGACTTCTATACTAGCATGTCATGAGCTTGTCTGGTCTGGATCCTATATCTGGTGTTGCTACCTGTGTCCTTTGTTGTCTTGCATGACAGATGAAGAACAAGTCAATATTCTAGTAAGACATTTCCTCATGAACTATATAGCCTACATCAACAAGTTTTTAGCTATTTTACTGCTTGGATTAAAGAAACTGCAGATGTTAGTCCCTCCTCTGTGTGCAAACTGGTCATGACCTCATGCATGGTAGTGTAATACCCAAGGCAGGAGTTCTGGTGTAGTTGGCACAGTCATTGTTGATGGACACATGCAAATCCACTTTGCGAATTCTGCTCTGTGTGTTAGGGTTGCTCTTTGAACTTGCTGCCAGAGAAGCTCTGGGAAGTGCAGATTTCAGAATACAGAAAGCATTGAAACCACTACAACCTAAAATGCACTGGTCTACTGACGTCTTTCGACAGCTGAAGCCTGGTCAAAATCTAACTGGTCCAAAAGGACCAGAAAGGGCTATGAAGGACTTCTATTTTAAATAGGTCATGGACAAATATTTTGGTATTTCACTGAGCCTATAAAAAGAATTATGGACCTTATAGCCTGGCCCTATTCAAATAGTACCCCAAATTTTGTTATGCTTCTCTAAGTCTGCATTTTAATTAAAGTAAATAAATTCTTGTCCTAAGAAGTCCTTAAAGGTGCATAAAATAAAAAGTGGGCATTTTGGGACACAGTTAAACCAGACCAATGTGTATAGTTATATTAATAATGTGGTGGCTCAGTGGTTAAGGCTCTGGGTTACTGATCCAAAAGTCAGGGGTTCAATCCCAGTACCACCATGCTGCCTCTGTTGGGCCCTTGAGCAAGGCCCTTAACCATCTATTGCTTAGTCGTATAGTTGATACTGAAAGTTGCTCTGATGCCACAAATATGTAAATGTTGCATGGTATTATAATGCTGCTGAATATGTAATAGATTTAGTCATGAAAAAAACCTGAGATGTTTCAGAACAGAGCACCTTCTTCCTTTTGTGCTTAGTTACTCCTTACTTTTGGTCACATTGAATACAGGCTGGGTGAGGTGATAACGGGTGCACTGAGCTTGTCACCCTTTCTGTCACCAAAATGAACGGACAGTGTGCATTGTTCCAGGAATCATCACTGCGCTAATCTGCAGCATACTGACTGTCTATCAAATGTTTTTTCAGGATGTTATCTTAAAGCTAAACCAAGTCCTACAGGGCTCTATGTGAATAACCTCATGTGAAGTTGAAAAGAGCTTATTAAGCACTTGTGATTTACTGCATGGAAAATGCAGATGTTACAATTTTAATGTTCGCACAGATGTGTAAAGTTAAAAAGAAACTGGATAATAAAAATAAATTCTTTGGCTGTCTTTGCTGAATCTGAATCCCAGTTAAAAAATGCAGAGAGGTATAATAACCAGAAATAAGATGGGCATGTTAGAAACATTTGACAGTAATAATCAAATAATGTGATAATCAGCAAATATGGCTTACAGTAGCTGGCAGAAATATCTGTCATTTTATGCTGTCACAATTGTCTACTGGTAGGGCATAGTTAGGGCTCAGTGGATGTCATGCATACTGTTTCAGTATATACATGGAAAAAAAAGCAAAAATGAACATGTTGAGATTTTATTTATTAATTTATTAAATTATTTATTTATTCATTCATTCATTCATTCATTCATTCACTCATCTATCTATCTATCTATCTATTTATTTATTTATTTATTTATTTATTTATTTATTTATTTATAACAATTTACTAATTGTTTATTCATGATGGATACAGGTGTATATGCTCAGAGATGTGGAATGGTAACCGTATTAAGTATATACAATATGGAAACTAATTAAAACTAGATTTTTATAGTTTATATTTACATATTTTAGCCATGACAGAGCTCTGCTCTTCAAGGCAGGCTAAGCACTGTGTAGTCCAATGCATCTGTTTAGCCTACTCATTCCAAGTTTAGTACATAATAGAGGGAAACATAAGCAAATTGTGTTCTGTAAAGGTAAAGGTGTTTTAGTATTTACTATGCAGGGAAAAAAAGCAAGAAAAACAAACTAAAACACTGACTTTATGATTTTATGATCCATGATTTTATGACTTAATTTTTCTATTTTATGACTTAATTTTTCGATTTAAAGCATGGTAATGATGACGCTGCCTGCTCCAAGTGTCAGTGACAAACTGTAAGTGTCCATCATTTTGACTCGAGCATTGTCTACACGAAATAATGATTTTTAATCCTGAAATAGTGGACCAATCAGACTGTACATTCCGGGAAAGTCTGTTGGGCTTTTTACACCCAAGCCTAGTGGTTCATTACAGCCAGGATCTATCCTGAATTCTGCAGCGTTAAGTGACTAGGAGTTCAATTCCTCTTGCATAGGATGTTAATTCATTGCAGGTTACCTTTCCAGTATTTTTTAACTGGTGCCCATTTATACTGCCGGGTGAATAGAACGATCAACCGAACCCAAAGCATATTAGGTAGTTTAATAATAATATGTAGACCTGGATATCATACTCTTTGAGGGAAACTGTTTTAGTAAATTCACTGGGAAAAAATTTACGTTTTTATTTCTCTATATCATATCTTGAAACTACCCCCCCACCCCAACCAATCAATCAACCAACCAACCAACCAAACAAACAAACAAACAAACAAACAAACAAACAAACAAACAAACAAAAAAAACAATTAAATAGATAGATAGATAGATAGATAGATTGATAGGTAGGTAGATAGATAGATAAATAAATAAATAACCACTGTAAGAATAATGCCATCATTTTTAGAATTATATTACACAGTAAAAGAAATGGTAAATGATTGTAATTTGTAATATTTGTTGTCTTTTGTAGAAGAAGCTGGCTATCTAAGTTGCTTGATTCCATCAGGATGTCTAATACCATTTTCTAAATTTATTTAGTTTTGCACAGTGTGATAGAACCAAGGAGGTCAAAAGGTAATTTGCAATCAGCGTAGCCTTTTAAAGGTTTCACAGGCAGTGTCTGATCTGTGTGTTTGGTAATTCGTCCATGAAAGGTCTTGTTATTCTCTGTCTGGGACAAAGTCACTGCGGTCCTTTCTGGCCCTAAGACCAGTGTGATCCCCAAAATGCCAATGAAAACTCAGAATGGTTTTGTTTATTTGTTTGTTTGTTTGTTTGTTTGTTAGCGTGTTTGTATGTGGATTTTTCCACAAAAGATTTGTTCTCCATTTTTATGAGACCTGAACAGTGACAGATGCTGTGGCCCAAAAATAACACCAGAAACCTTTGTTTTTGATATTTATTGGATATAATGGCCTGAGGCAGAGCTCAGAAAACTCATTATGGGATATGAGATACAGTCAGTATTTGTGATACTATTCACTTTAAGCACACACCTTTTATGACTTTGTTTTTCAATAATTCGGTGATTCAACCAAGTCCAATAGTCCACTCTTTACAGATAAGAGACATTTCTTTCATTTATTGTGTTTGTCAAGATTTACCGCTTACTGATAATTTTTACATGGGCATCACAGTGGCATAGTGGTTAGCACATCCGCCTCACAGCAGGAAGGTCCTTGGTTTCGACACTCCCACAGTCCTCAGACGTGCACATTAGACTGACTGGCTCTTCCAAATTGCCCCTGGTGTGAGTGTGGGCATGAATGGTTGTGTATGTTGCCCTGTGATGGTTTGGTGAGGTAATCAGAGTGTACCCTGTCTTCGCCCAGAGTCGGCTGAGATAGACTCCGGCTTCCCTGTGACCCGAGTAGTATTAAGTGGTTTGGAAAATAAATGAATGAATGAATAAATGCCATGCTTAACATGAAATAATGCACTTTAATCTCACATGCTTAGAAATGTTAGAACATTTGAATGTTCTTTGTGATGCCCCTTTTATGATGCTGAGTTTTAAAGATTTTAAGAGGCCTTACTTATCCTACGTACCCTTAAAGAACATTTGAAGAGCACCTTGTTTGTACAAAATGTGTCAAGATGAGGAGTGTCTACAAGGTACCAAAACCATTTAGCTAATTTTCAAATCCCTGAGAAGTTTTAAGCCCTAAGGAAAAAAATAAACAAACAAGCAAACAAACAAACAAAAAAAATTACAAATCATTTATATTCTATACTAGTTAGTACAAAAAAGAAAGTTGTTGTCATGCCCTTATTTGTTTTGAGCCTCCCTTTAGTTTAGGAACCTTTAAAGATCCTAACTTAATCTTAATATTTTTTTATATATTATTATTCTTTATTTTAACTGATTGTTTCATAAAAGTGTACAGGTATATTGTCTATTCTACTGCCCTATATAATTAGTATATACCACACGGGAATGAAACAGTTAGTCTGCTGTCACGGTGTTAAAAAATTATCCTGAGTGGATAATGCTTGAATTAAGATGGCAGACACTCAGGGTGTGTTACGGTCATTTTGAGTGGACAGTGTCATCATTATCATGCTTTAAAATGGAAAAATAGTCCATAAAATCTTGTTTTAGTTTGCTTTTCTTATGTTACTTTTAGTACATATTAAAATTACTACTAGTAAAGTATGGTTTACTTAAGTTTCTGTAGGCTATAAAAAGACACTATTAGCTATGCTGCATCCATGCTCAGCTAGTACACACTTGCACACGTAGTACACACGTGTGCTTGGTACACATCTGACCTGTCTCTGTAATGGTTCAAATATGTAAAAATAAACTATACAATTAAAAAACTTTTTAAAAAAGCTCGATTTAGCTTGCTTATTATGTTCCGGTGTCATATACTTAAACAATTTAGTGCCTTAGCTTCTTTGGATGTCGCTGGTATGAATAGTCCTCTCAGCGTTCCGTGTGGGGAACTATTCAGCGACATCCACCTTGCCTTGGGTGCATAACTGCCGACTGTGCTCTGGGCATTTTTTCAAAAATTATTTCTGGATTTTCAAGTAAAATAATTAGTGTTCATTCCATAGCCAAGATAATAAATTTCATCTCATCTTTAATTAATTTTTGGGATTAATCATTTTTTCCTGGAATTGGTTGGCTAATTGGATTGTCCTGGAAATTTCTTGACACACTTTATCATTTTATTTTTGAAAATGCCCTGTAACATGCTTAACTACACATGTGCTGCACATTTCAAAAATACAGTACTCAGCCAAAATGCCAGTCCTTCATTTTTCCACATTCACAATTGAGCCACTTGTTCATGTGAATGATTTATTGTTTAATATTATACTCTAATCAACTGATGTAATTGCAGTCCTTAAAAAATAATAAAAAAGCTTATCAGGAAAAGTATTTTTCAGATCAATTAAAAACAAATCCTGGCCACATCCAAACAGAGCACAGTGTCTTGTTTGTTTTATGTTAAACAGCTGGTGTAAACAGATTTATGGAAAGAATGAGGACCATTCAGTAGGCAAATATTCATCATGTTTATAGAGAACAGATGGCAAATACATGATAAAAATATTCCTGTTATCTTTAAGAATTTTGGTGTAGTTTAATATTGTTGAATGTTGTGTAGTGTTGGGGAAGAAATCTGGTTTACACAATTTCCTCTGGGATCAATAAAGTATTCTGATTCTGATTCTGGTTTGGAAGAACTGAATAATAATAATAATAATAATAATAATAATAATAATAATAATAATAATAATAATAATAATAATAATAATAATAATAACAATAATAACAACAACAACAATATTAATAATAATAATAGTAATCTCATATCCTTGAGTGAGACAGCAATAAGTTATATTATTTTGATAATCTTTCAAACAAATAATTACAAACAAAGGGTACAGATGAAATACTGTGTTACTTACCATTTGGCTAGTCTAGCAGTGAAAAATATGTTGAAACAACACAATTAAGGGTGTTCTTAATAAAGGCCATATTGACTGCAGACACATGTTATTTTTTCCCTTAATTAATAACAATATAATGTCCAATAGCCAATAGAAAGCTCATTAGAGCAATGATATGAATATATACCGTTCAGCCTTAAATTTAAAACCACTTGCCTGATATTTTGTAAGTCCTTCTTAATGTCTCAAAATAGTGCTGACCCAACAATGCATGGACTCCACAAGACTTTTAAAGATGTGCTGTGGTATTTGGCACCTTAACATAGCAAAGGATAGCAGCCGATCCTTTAAGACTTGTAAGTTGTGAGTTGGGCCTCCATGAATTCTTCTTGTTTGTCCAGCACATCCAACAAATGTTTTATCAGACTGATGGATGTCTGACGAATTTGGAAGCAACTCCCTGAACTCTTTGTCGTGTTTCTAGCCATTTCTGAACAATTTATCCTTTTGAAAAGGACCTTCACGAAGAAGTGCACTGGGCCTGCAACAATGATTTGGTAGGTGGTACTTAAATAGCATCCACGTGAATGTCAGGACCCAAGCATTTCCAGCAGAACATTGCCCAAAACAGCAAAAAGTTGTCATTGATTGGTCTTATTCACACAGAGTATTCTGGTGCTATCTATTCCCCTGGCAAGTAATCCATATGCATCTGATGCTAAAGGGCAGCATGAGCAGCATGAGCATAGTTGCCTTCTATATACTTGCTTTTGGTCAGCAGGTCAACATGCATGGTACTGTAACTGGTTTTTAGCTATGCAGCCTCATGAACAGGAAGCTATGAAGCACTAAGTGGTCTGACACATTTCTATCATAAAAAGTATTGAATTTTTTTTCTGGAATTTGCGCAACATTGTGTTTTTTTGTGGGTTTAGACCAGACAGGCTAGCCTTTGTTCCCCATGTGCATGAGCACTGGGCATCCATGACTCTGTTCCTGGCTCACTGGTGGTCCTTCCTTATACTATTTTGGTAGGTATTATGCACTGTTCAGAGAGAGCACCTCACAAGACTTGCTGTTTTGGAAATGCTCTGGCTCAGTCATCAAGCCATCACTATTTGGTGCTTGTCAAAGTCACTTATAATTGCCCATTTTTCCTGCTTCAAATAGATGAAATTTGGGAAATGTCTTTTCACTTCCTGCCTAATCTATCCCACCCCCAACAGTTGCCATGGTAACGAGATAATTCATGTTATTTACTTCACCTGCCAGCGGTTTTTATATTGCATCATAGCTATATACTGTAGAACTTTCTATATGAAAATGTGCACTATTACTTAAAAGCTTAAATTCATTTGCTGACTAAAATGAATAAACACCTATGAGTTCACAAGTACAGGAGCATGCCAGGTATGCAGAACTGTGCACTTTGTATTATAAAAGCTGTTTCAGATCCTTCTGTTGTGTGGCGTTCCCAAAGTATTTGTGTAAAATAATGATCACGATATTTCTATTTGACTGTATTGTAATGACTTACTGTTCCCCAATTAGGTCTCACCTAAAAGAGGATACATAATTATTTGCCACTAGTGCCTGTTTTTTGGTAATTAAAAATCTTAATCTACATCTGGACTTCTGTAAAGCTGCGTCTTTTTCAAAGTTGGCAGTTAAAACGGAATTTAATTGATGGAATTTTTTTCTTTTTGCTCTTATAGAAACAGAACCTTCAAAATTATCTTTCAAAACCATAATGGACTCTTTCAAAACTTCCACAGATGATTTAATGTCAGTGTACTTGTCCTTATATTTCACAAAAATCGATTCACCCCTTTCTTTAATCATAGATTCTCTGCATATTAAAAAAAAAGAAGACAAATATAATTTCACATATGATTAAATGACTTAACATCTAGGAGTTTATTAAAAGCTGGTCAGTGAAATTTTAATGTCAACTCTTAATACCCTCATCCCTCCAAACTCACGCTGAGAGAGAAATGATGGGTGAGCTTCATCAAGAGTAAGTCAGTATGGCAATGACAAGGCACACGTCACCACTGACATTTTGGAAATGGGAAGAAATTGTCCTTCTGCTTCTCTCAGTGAAAAACCAAAAGAGAACGTAAGAGGTGGAGAAGAATGTTTGTTTTATTAAAAACAAATCGAATGCCCCATAGCGCTGATGTGATGTAGTGTGTGAGCTGTGGAGTGGGGTCAATGCTACTGCACCACTCACCTTCACAACTTCTCTCTCTCAGCTATTAGATCAGGTCCAATCGCTCAAACACACAGCTGATCCCAGAAATAAATCTCTGTCTCCATTATAGGTCTGCCAATAGCATGGCCATGCTGGCTGCACACACTCTTTATTGTAGGGTTTGATGTATATTTCACTGTGGCGGGGGTGTGACAGAATGGGGTTGGGAAATGAGCAAGCAGCTTCATTATGGCACTGCGGGACTGCTGAGTGTAGCCGCCCAAAACAGCATGTAATGAGGGAATGGGCAGGAAGTGAGGGATGAATGTTTGAAAGAATAAAATAGAGATTGCATTTCTGCTACCAGCCCACATGCATTTGTTTCGAGTGTACTGTGGTGAATGCAATGCGCTAGCTTCGGCTCCATATTGACAGCACTGCAGTAGCCACAGCGCATTCATTAATGTGTATTTACTGAGGCTGCAGCTTTAAGACACCTCCATTATGGTTGCTCACTTTGTGTCTCTTTCTGTTAAGATAAATTTTTCTGTTATCCACTACCCCCTAATCAGGCTTATTTCCATCATATAAAACAATTTAGAAGATTAATTAGGTCATAATGGTACAATACACTCAAAAACATGGCATGACCATGAAATTAACATATTTTAAAAATAGCCTGAAGATGTAAGTTCACGTTACATTTAACCAGTGATATTTGTGATGAGGCTTTTGGACTTTTCAGTTACTTAGTTGAAAGATGAAAGATTTCAGACAAACATCTGTGAGTATAATTAATACGGAAAATATAACACACACTGTTAACATTCATTCATTCATTTTCTAAGCCGCTTAATCCTAGGGTGGAAGGTTGGCGCCTATCTCAGCTGACTCTGGGTGAAGGCGGGGTACAACCTGAACAGCTAACCAGACCATTGCAAGGCCAACACACATATAACCATTCACATACACTTTCACAACCAGGGGCAATGTGGAACTGTGCATGTTTTTGGACTGTGGGAGGAAATCAGAGTATTATTAACATTCAGATATTGTTTTCTGTTGTTGTTGCATTTAAAAAAAATTATTTAACGTTACCAAAACGCTAGTAACTGGGAAAACCCAGCCAAATCTTTTAATGAGCTATGCATTGTTCAATATGATCATGATCTGTGCCAAGTAATGTTATATTTGTTTAGGGTTTTTATTGTTGTTTGTTTATTTTCCAAATAAAAATTGTCAAACCGTGCCAAATGATGTCATTAAAGCAAGGGATCCAAAAAGTCATAGAAAATTCACTGAAAACTGGTTTCTCCAACTGCAAAAACACTTACCTGGGTTTAACCCTACTTCAGAGTAACCCTTGGTTGTTTGATGTTATTCTGTTGGTGAATTACTTTTCAACAGTTTACTAATATATTGAATAGATATAGTATAACCATCTACACAGTGTAAACACGTCAGATTCTAGACACTGGTGTGATCAATGCGATTAGGGTCAGCTGTCACTGCTCCGAGATAAGGATATTTCCTCAAACTGTTGATTCTTACCAATAGATAATGATATTGTTACAATCACCTTGTGACTTTAGCCCTCAGCTATGATGAGGTTTTCACATCATAGTTGAATTATAATCTTGTATATCCTTGTGCTAAGATTTCATCATGGGGGTTCAGATATTTGAGCCTGTACTAAATGTTACATGTTGTTTGTATGGTTATGCTGCATATATTGTCAAGCCACATTCACAAAGGAAGCGACAAGAAACTAGTGACACTCTCGGTGCTGAGCAACACGTGATGTCGCCTGGCGAGACAGGCGAACCGCTGCACCTCTCAACTCTTGTTGCCTAGGTAACTCCCTCGCATGTTTCCCACTTCAAAATCTTTCCAGGTAAAACTGTATCTCTGATTGGTAATCGCTTGACTCGTGTTGCATAGAAGTTCAGCTTAGTTGAACTTTGCCCTCAGCCACTTCGTGTTGTGTGATTAAAATTTAGCTTCTTGTCACCTCTTGTCATGTGTATCCCATGTGATCATTGACTTTGCATGACCACTTGTCACTTCCTGTATGAACCAGCCTTTAGTCATGGGGCTTATCTGATAAAAAAAGTATTTGGAAGGGTCACAGTACATAAAACTATTTTAGTTTTGATTGAATAAAAGGCTTAGACATATTAATGCTATAGGAGCTGTTATACTGTGATATTGTATTATACTGTATTATGTGTATTGTACTGCATGTTGCATTTTGAATTTGTATTTGTAATCAACCTTCAAGTTATCTTTGTAAGTTTGGGTGTATAACTTTGGAAGTAGTGATTACAATGTTGTGTGTGTTTAATTGGTTTTGGCTAGAAAAAATAGAGCATGTGTGCAAAATTTATATTTTATCACCAATAACATCACCAAAAACAGCAAAACGTTTATTTAGCCTAACTGAAAGAAAGTGTAACATTAATTCTGGCATATGCCTTGGTATTTTTTTTTACTGTCAAAATTAGTCCAAAAAAATACAAAGTCCTGAGCTGTATTCATGAACTTATTGTCCAGTTCAAGTGCATTTATTATGCACATGATGTACAAAATATGTACATTATAGTCATATTATGAATAAAATATTTATGTATAAAAGGCTGGCTGGGGCACTAGCTCACTGAAAAATGACAGTTTAAGATTGGGGGAAAAAAACCCACAATTTCCCCAGTGTATAGTTGTTTGTAATAAAGTGTGTATAAAGCAGTATATGACTTCTTTCTTTATATATTGTATTATACACTTATAAGCCAGATGTCATTGAGTAATCTTCAAGACGGAACATTGAAAATATGTTGAATTCAATTCAGTGACATCCACCGAGTCTGAAAAGAATACAGTAACTTGTTCTAGAATATACTGTGCAAGAACATAAAAGCAAACTAAATAAATATTTTTAAAGTTTACATTTTCCATATTTCTAGTATGAAGAGGCAGGTTTGCTCTGCACACTCTGAGAGCAGACCATAAGCACATCCATATCCATATACTACACTGAAACATAAAGAAAAGCAAACTTAAATACGCTTTTTATTGTTTATCTTTTTAAATACATATTTTAAACATGACAGGCAGGCAGATGTAATGTAATAATTTGATTAATGTTTTTAATTATATAAGACTCTGAAATGTAAGAAAACTAGGCTCTGCAATGCTCTGTTTTTAAACACACTTGAAATTTTAGTTTATGTATTTAGTTTATGTATTTACTCTTGTAGTACTAAATGCAAAAAAAAAAGCAAACTAAAATTAGATTTTAATGGACTATTTTTGGAGGGCAGTGGTGGCTCGGTGACTTTACAGATCTGAAAGATCTGAAGGTCCCCCCAGTGCAGCTAACTGGATTATCAAAGGCCAGCCATATCTCTCACTGTCTGTGGTGGGAGGCATGTAAAAGAAACATTGCTGTAGATCATAAAGAGTAGCCTATTGGATTGCTGTCAGCATGTTTCTACTCTGCAATGGCCTGGCGAGCTGTCCAGGGTGTACCCCACCCTCGCCCAGAGTCACCTGAGATCCTCCCCGTGACCCTAATTGGGATAAAGCGGTTTCGGAAAATAAATGAATTAATGGATTATTTTTCCATTTTTAAAGTATGACATTGATGATGCTGCCTGCTCCAATTGATTGTGACAAACCATGAGTGTGCATCATTTTGATTCATTATCCATTTGGAATAATGACTATTAACCCCTAGATAGTAAATAAATTGGTTTGCGCTATTCTCATGCGGTATATACTAGTAATATTTATTACACTGCTTTGCTGAATACTTCATTCTGGTTGGTCAATTGTAGTATTCTATAGTCTGTTATGTCTGTATAACAGACCATAGTTTAATAAATTGTTCCTAACAGTCCAGTAAACTCTACTTCGCATCGAGGTCCTAATCACCCTTTTATTTTGCATGAATGGCCAGCTTGTTGTGCATTATCTCTAATTTATAATATGCTTCATATAAAATGATACTGTTGACTTCTGGCACCTTAAAAGAATTTAATGTATCTCAATTTTACATTAAGGTGGCCATTCACATACCTGTTGGGCTTTTTACACCTAGGCCTATTGGCTCATCAGAACTGTTTATTATCCCTGTTCCTGTATTGTCAACTGACTAGTGAAAACTCCTCCTAGATGGGACGCTCGTCCATTACATGTTACCTTCTTCTTTTTTTTCTGGTAGCTGTTTATACTGCTGGAAGGATTTGAAATCACAAACTCTCAATCATGAGCCCAGCACTGTAACCATTACAACACTGGTCCCCATTAATTTTCCAGGCATATTTAAAAACATGAAATATAGTGCTAACTCTTAGAAACAAAATGGAATTTGCTCTGATGTCTTGATGAAGCCTTTTAGATAGTCCTGTACATGAGTCGCAATGACCCCAGCACATGGAATGACGATATTAATAAAGAACACATCTTGAGGCAAGTGAGAGCGCAGAATTGTCATATAATACATCATGACTGCCATTGCTGTAATCAGATCAGCACAGACATGGAAGACGTGAACAGTAAAAAATAAGTTAGTCTTAAGTTAATTTCAGACATGTCGAATATAAGCTGTGTATACACATATACAGTGCCTTGCAAAAGTATTCAAGTACCCCCCCATCCCCAGGGCATTTTTCATGTTTTGTCGCCTCACAACCTGGAATTAAAATGGATTGTTTGAAGGTTTGCATAATTTCATTTACAGAACATGCGTACAACTTTTTATTGTGAAGCAAACAACAAATAGCACTTCAGCGTGCAAAACTATTCACCCCCTAAAGTCAGTACTATGTAGAGCCATCTTTTGTGGCAATTACAGCTGCAAGTCGCCTTGAATAAATCTCTTTGGGTTTGTCACATTCTGCCACTGGGATTTTTGCCCATTTCTCAAGGCAAAACTGCTCCAGCTTCTTCATATTGGATGGTTTCCGCTTGTGAACAGCAGTCTTCAAGTCTGACCACAGATTCTCAGTTGGATTGAGGTCTGGGCTTTGACTAGGCCATTCCAACACATTTAAATTTCCCCTAAACCACTCGAGTGTTCCTTTAGCAGTATTCTTTGTGTCATTGTCCTGCTTGAAAGTGTACCTCCCTCCCAGTCTCAAATCACAGGGAGACTAAAATAGGTTTTGCTCAAGAATATCCCTGTATTTAGCACCATCCGTCTTTCCCTTGCCTTGGATCAGTTTCCCAGTCCCTGCTGCTGAAAAACATCCCCACAGCATGATGCTGCCACCACCATGTTTCACTGAGAGGATGGTGTTCTTGGGGTGATGGGTCGTTTCGGGTTTGTGCCATACATAACTCAAAACGTGCCTTCTTATTTTTAACACTAGGTAATGGCTTTTTTCTGGCCACTCTTCCATAAAGCTCAGCTCTATGGCGTGTACGGCTTATTGTGGTCCCTCTGTACAGAAACACCAATTTTTGCTGTGGAACTCTGCAGCTCTTTCAGGGTTACCTTTGGTCTCTGTGCTGCCTCTCTGATTAATGCCCTTCTGGCCCTCTCTTGGCAGGTTTGTTGTGGTTCCATGTTCTTTCCATTTGAAGATTATGGATTTGGGGATCATCAAAGATTTGGATTTTTTTTATAACCCATCGCTGACTTGTACTTCTTAACACCATTGTCCCTGACTTCTTTGGAGAGCTTCTTGGTCTTTATGGTATGATGCCTCTTGCTTAGTGGTGTTGCAGGCTCTGGGGCCTTTTGGAAAAGGTGTCTTTATACTGACAGATCATGTGACACTGAGATTGCACACAAATTTTGTGACTTCTGAAGGTAATTGGTTGCACCAGAACTTTTAAGGGGGCTTCATATCAAAGCGGTGCGAATACATACGCACACGCCAATTTTTATATATTTCTCTTATTTCACTTCAGCAACTTATACTATTTTGTGTAGATCCATCACATAAAATTCAGATTATTTAAAGAAACAGTTAAATTACAGTTTATAATGTAACAAAATAGATAAAAAGCCAAGAGGGGTGACCTTTGCAAGGTACTGTGTGCATGTGTGTGTGTGTGTGTGTGTGTGTGTGTGTGTGTGTGTGTGTGTGTGTGTGTGTGTGTGAGAGAGAGAGAGAGA
>JAOUQZ010000035.1:15493506-15510870 GCA_028564935.1 Neosilurus hyrtlii
TCGCGGAGTGTGACGGTGGTTTAAGAAATAATAAATACGGAGCAATGTGTAAAGTTTGCCGGTGTTTTAATGCTACTAATACACTTTCTCATATCTCGCCACATAAGCGGCATATTTAAAAAAAAAATTCACCAAGAAATGAGGCATTGCTGCTGCGTAACGACGGCCCTCACAGGTGGATATAAAAGGGGTTGGGCACGCTGTGTTCGTTGGCATCCATTCCAGAGCAGTCAACACATTTTCAGTAAAGCATTCGTACGGCATTATAGGTGTTCCGGCAAAGTTCTCGCTGCGTACAGAGGCGTAGCTTTCATTTTATAGTACACGCCTGATGTATGTATGACGTATCAAAGCTGCTAAGTGTGTGCTACGCAATTTTAAGTGCAGGCTTAAAAATCCCTCAAAACGACACGCCCTGAAGTACAAAGAGATCATGTAATGTTGATGTGATGTTCCTTTCTTACTGCCATGTATCCTGATACGCCGGACATACGCAAGCCGGATGTATAATGGGGTATTAATCATTTTACATAAACAAAAATTATCTTTAACTGAAACCGTTGTTATAAATGGCCCAGTAGTTTTTTTTTCTCATGTCCGTTTTAACAGGTACGTTAAATACTTTGCTACAAATTCCCAGTAAAAACAATTGTTTTCCGTGACTTCCTGACATCCATTTAAATGAACTGTGGCTGATGGACGTCTCTGGCTCTCGTGCTGGGGTATGGAGAGCTGATGTTGCCACAACAACGCTTTCTGACAGCACTGAATATGGATGGGGAATAAAACGGCGAACCGAAGCTGAGCCACACGCTGCGCTCTGTTCTGCTCTTACTTCTGCTGAAGTGCACTGAATGTTCAACTTCCTTATAGAGTGGGTGAGTGACAGAGTAAACACACACACACACACACACACACAGAGCCTGGAGGTGGAATGACATGCCAATTTATATTCCTCCTCTTTTGCAGGCAGTGTGAAATATTCACCGAGAATTTAGGATGTGAAATGATCTGCTTCAGCTCGAGCGTTCTGGCCAGAGTGGCAGCGCAATCTGAAATTTTCATCTGAATAATTGTTCATGGAAGGTGCAAATACATCTGACCCTTATATATATATATATATATATTCACTCTATGTGATTGCTTCACCAATGTGATTACAATTATTCGCTGAAGATGAGGTCGGATTATTTAATTCAGTGTCATTCACTAAACCGGAAGCAAATATTTTTAAAACAAACTTTTTGATATGTATTTTTTTAAATCTTTCAAATTATGAAGGACACAGGAACGCTCCGAGTGCACACATGAGGAGATGCAGGGCGGAGTTACAGCATCTCTTTAACGTGTTTCGGTATATACTACACAGAAACAAAAAGAGAGGCAAACTAAACCAAGCTTGTAGTTGGATTTACATATTTTAACCATGACAGAGGGCAGCACAGCAAGAAGGTCCTGGGCTCGAGTTCCAGACTCCGCGAGTGCGTTTCTGTGTTTAGTTTATTTGGTACATAATTCTGCATTCTTGCATCCGCTGCTCACTTTAACAAGGGATTTTAAATATTATAGGAGCCTTCAAAAAAAATACTTCAAAAAGCTCTCAGCTCTCCGCCGAGAGGGCGGGGTACACCCTGAACAGCTCGCCAGGCCATCGGAAGGCCAGCACAAACACTTACACTCACACCTAGGGTTGATTTGGAATAGCCGATTAGCCTACTGTGCATGTTTCTGGTCTGTGGGAGGAAACCAGAGTACCCACACCAAGCACTGGGAGAACATGCAAACTCCACACAGAAACGGCCCGAGCCCGGGAACCGAACCCAGGACCTTCTTGCTGTGAGGCGGACATGCTGACCACTGCACCACCGTGCCGCCCCAGCGCTCAGCCTCACTGAATTAAATTTCCCTTTTATTCAGAGGATTAACTTAAGTTACTTTTTTAAAATAAAAAAATTCCACTAGGAAAATAATGGACGTATGTACTGTAATTATGTAATGATCAGCATTTTCAATGATTTGTGAATTATCAAAAAAAACAAAACAAAAAAAAACCCCAAAACAACAACATTCTCAGTGTGAATGATTCCAGCAACCCGAGCAGTGGTCTCTGTTTAAACGTGTATAAACGCTGATTTGTCTTGACTGTCAGATCCCTGTAATGCACCAGGACGTGAATATGCAAGCGGAACGAGAGGGTTCGGCTCAATCCAACCATAATTCTGGTGCTCAGCTGTACAAATCTCATCCAGCAGTCAGCGGCGCCAATTATCTCGCCATTCACACCTTCTTTTAGCGCTGTTTATTTCAGGAGGAGATCTGAGATGCTCGGCTGGTTCAGAAACACCGTGTGGTTAATCAGATCCTGTACAACTGAAGACTTCCATTTATCTCTGTGCTTATTTTAGCTCCAACCTCGATACCCTTTCAAAGGAAGGGGGTCGCCAATGAATTATCGATTCGACATAACAAGTCGATACATTTTCTATAACGGAAGCTCTGGAGCCTCGTTTACACAGGAAGCGACAAGCGGCACGCGACCGTGCGAAGTCAATGATGAGGAAGCGGAATCTTCTCGTGCGACACGAAGTGGGCAGGCGAGGAGTTCAACGCAGCTGAACTTTCACGCGACAAGAGTCGAGCGATTACCAATCAGAACTTAAAGATACTGTTGATTGACAGATGCTTCCATACACGGAATTTGTCGTAATGTTTCCGTGTTTAAATGTCCCGCTCGGCATTTTCTTTGAGTTTATATCTATATATACATGAAATATACATTATGAGGGCTGGGTAGTGACTTGAGTACATGGTTTTGCTAACGCCGTTTCCTACTGAATCGTGTTTACAGCTAAATTTAAATAAAAATAAATAAATCAGTAGATAAAAACTGTGTACAGTTCAGAATAAAGTACTGCTGAAAGTGCACTCTGTCTAAACAGAGCTTCTGAACAAGTGTGTGCTTCTCCCCATGGTGATACTGGGCTTGCATCATTGGGTGAACCCAGCAGGAGTGGTGATGTCATGGTGCTCTTTCTCAAAAAGAGAGGGGAGATGGTGAGGAGAGTGAACTGTTCCCGGTTCATGATGCACGAGCGTCTCTGTTCTATACTCTCTGTGTGATAATCTGATCCGGATCAGCTCCCTCTTCACCATGACGGACTCATACAAGCTCTGCTTTACTGCAGAGACGGCACCGATCCGCCTGTCGGTCTCCCGCCCCATCCTTCCCTCACTCATAAACAAGACCCTCAACTCCTTCACCTTTAATGTCCTCATTCTGATATGAGATTATTTTTTAAAATAACAGTTACCACATCTAATAAATATAATCAATGGATATAAACAACTTTAACAAGGGCTGCAGGGTGGTGTAGTGGTTAGAACGTCCACCTCACAGCTAGAGGGTCCTGGGTCCCAGGCCTGGCAGGATGTACCCCGCCTCTCGCCCGGAGTCATCTGGGATGTTACACAGGCTTTAAACTCACTCAGTGGTTTATTTCTGATAATAAAAATAAGCATTCTAGGAATTACCTGTTAAGTAACTTATACTTATTTGACTTTTTCTCTCGTTTTCTTTTAAATAATAATAATTATCATTTCATTAACAAATTGCTTTCTTTCAGAAAATCGTTTTCAAAACCAGTTGCAGCAAAAAAAAAAATAAGCCTTTACAGGCTTAATATCAAACGCAACGATTTCACGTAGCTAATCAGGGCTCCTACGTTCTCAGCCAATTGACTCTCATAAAGAATTCATTGCCTCTGTAACGAGCTCAATAAGAAAGAAGTCATGAAAAATGTTCCACCTCAGAATCAGTCTTAAACTCTGATAAACCCCTACACACACACACACACACACACACACACACACACACACACACACGTCGACTTTACTGAGTCTGCCGTAGTGAGAATGATGAACCACTTAAAGACATTTGGTAAAAAGTTTTTTTTTTTTCTTAAAAGCAAAACATATTACACAACAACATGAACCCAGCAAATCAGCAGCAAATGCTTGCATGGGTTTCCTCCGAGTACTCCGGTTTCCTCCCACAGTCTAAAGACATGCACAGTAGGCTTATTGGCTGCTCCAAATCGCCCCTAGGTGTGTGTGTGTGAATGGTTGTGTGCGTTTTGGCCCTGTGATGGTCTGGCGAGATGTTCACGGTGTACCCCGTCCTCGACCAGAGTGGGCTGTGATGGGCGCCAGCCTCCCCGCGACCCTAATTAGGATTAAGCGGCTTAGAAAATAAATAAATGAATGAATTGATCTTGTATGTGGCCATGTTGTAAACTCTGTTTTAGTGAAGCCTCATTCTGGTTATTCATCATCATTCATCATCTTCTGAAGCGCTAAATCCTAATTAGGGTCACAGGGGAGGCCGGCGTCCATCTCAGCCGACTCTGGGCGAGGGCAGAGTACACCCTGGACAGCTCGCCAGGCCATCGCAGGGCTCTGGTTATTATCAAACGAATAGATTTCAGTCTGTAGTCCACATTTTTTTTTATCATATCCCACTTTGTCTGAATTCCTTTAGGCACCCACCAAGCATGTCCTGAATCAATAATTTTGGGTTGAACTTGAAATAAACTTTCGGAGTCTCCAGCGTATCATCTCCAGTTCTTCAAAGCAGGAGCGGCGCATCTGTAAGCCTTCCCTGGATACTCGGTAAAAAGGGCGTGCCTCTCTGAGAGAATATTTAATTCCGGGTCCAGTTTGCTACCCGATATCTCATGACATCGGTACGTACCGAGAACTGTGAACTTTTATTCAAAGCATGAATTATGATGCCCAAGGCAAGCCGTCCGTATTTCACTCGAGAACACAAATAAAAAGAGAATCCAGGCTTGTGATGATCAGCAACATCCAACGCCTGAACGAGGTCAGATTTGTTTCTTTATACAGAACCAGGAGATGGAATACAAAACAATAAACTATAATAAACCATGGCAGCGTGTTGGAGTTTGATATTCACACTTAAGTTAAGGCTGATTAAAGATCTCCTGCACTTCGGGGATCTGAACAGCCCCCTCCCTTCCCCACACACACACACACACTCAAACAACAGCAGCATAAACACATTCTCACATTGTCTTTCACAGCAGGTTCCCCGAACTCAGCTCCGACTCGGCACTTAATGACAATCATCAAACAGAATCGACAAAGCAGAGAACAAAAACACGATGGTGATTATTAGCCGAACAGTGAACACGGAGCGCTGTGGGTTCAGTATGAATTCAATACGCTTTAAAAACTGTTTTAAGGAAGAAAAAAAGTTGAATGTAGTGATTTTTACTGCTAACTCTCTTACGGAGTCCATGCAGAGCTGTTTGGGCAGCATGAGAAGAACCTCCATGATGTTAGACAGGTTGGATTGTGTGTTAAGTTTGTTAGCAGGATTACACCAAAGCTTATGTGCGGATTCTCATAAAAATGGGAAAATTTGGTCAAGGAAACCTCCATCATGCTCCTGTCACATATTAACGATTTGCAGAACTCATGCTGACGTATAACAAATGTCTATAAAATGCTGGCATACGCTGAACTACTGATGTTGCTCCAGTTTTGAACAGACTAGATACATCGAAAACGTATAGCTAACTCATATCCAACTTATCTCCAACATATATTGATGTGGGCCCTGCGATGGCCTGGCGAGCCGTCCAGGGTGTACCCCGCCCTCGCCCAGAGTCGGCTGAGATGGGCACCAGCCTCCCCGCAGCCCTAATTAGGATTAAGCGGTTCAGAAAATGAATGAATGAATATTGATGTGCGTAGACGTATCCGACGTGTTCCGGATGACCACAGAACTTTTACTGAACGTCTTTCTATCCTACACCGAGTGTATTATGGGCGTGTTAGCAGCGTTTAGGGGATTGGGATATAAAATGGTGTTCAAACAAGGAACCGGTCAGTACTCTTCTGTCAAGACTCCATCACTGACTACTGGTGGCCATAAGTTGCGAACGCTGCCAACATGCTAGGCATTCATTGGAATAAGTCATACACAGGTTCATTATGTTACACTAGCTTACACTAACATACATGGAAAATTCTGTGCATGCACCAAATTTTTCAGTGACCTCGCCGTACTACGACTTATACCAGTGTGCTCTTAACCTACCAACATTGACCTGTGACTTATTCAACGTATGCCAGCGTATTCGCCAAATTTCTCATATGTCGGCATTTGCTGGCTAAATCGTCAATGTGTGACTGAGGCTTTAGATTTTGGAGAAAATCTGGATCAAATTCTGGATCCAGGAATTTTTCAAAGGATTATTTAAGATTGTGAGATAGGATGATTATTTATTTGGAAGCTTGGTATTAATGCAGGCTCAGCAGAGGGCGCTGTGGACTTGCTGCTATTTTTTTCAGCTTGCGGGAGGTTTGTATTCTCAGACTGCTTTTGTTTACATGTCTGTTTGTTTGTTAGTAACATCACGCAAAAGTTATGCATGGGTTTTGATTATTACTTTGGAAGGCTGGGGGACGGCCCAAGGGAGACTCCATTCGAATTTGGATATGATCCGGGTTTAATATTGTGACACTGGGTGATTTTTGTGAAGTGTGATATTATTGCAGCCCCAGCCAGCAGGAGGCTGCTGTGTAATTTGTGATATTTTATTTCTTTTTGTCTTCGTAGAGGTTTGCGCTCCCAAACTGCTTCTAGTTGACAGTTTATCTAGTACGCATGATTGATGCATTTTTCATCATAAATATTTCACATGTGGTTTCATCTTCATTTATTCAGCGTGCATTTTCAGGATGTTCACCAGAAATACATGTGATTTTTTTTTTCCAGAGGAGTAAAAAAAAAAGGTCCTGTAAAGAGCAGGGAAGATGGACGTGACTCAGCGGTGCGCCAGAGCAAAAGGTCATTGGAAGGGAGTGATAAATAAAACACCAGCAGGGATGAAGTGTTGATCCGGGCTGGAAACCAGCGCCGGCATGGAAGCACAGTTCCCACAATTCCCACAATGCTCTCTGTCTTTGTGCCTTGGCGCACAATAGCTTCACGCGGCTTGGCCGTTACAGACATTCCGATGAACTTTAGGTTTGTTTTTTGCTCTGAGCTCCTCAGTGAACATTATTCTAAAAACCTCAGCACTCGCACTGTCTGCCTGAGCACAAACACTGTGTGTTTTTTTTTTCCTGATACGCACTTCACCCTGTCCATCATAAATCATGCACAGAAGCCGTATAGTACACATACATGTACATAAACGTGTCGCAGGGCTCAAGAAATGTGTGTGTGTGTGTTTCTGATTAGTATCTAATCTGCTTATTAATCTGTTGCGCTGCTTATTAATACTTATGACTGCGTCATGCCTCTTTATGACACACTATATAGCGATAAGTTAATAGCCTCGACTCACGCGATTGATGGCAGCTTTAAGCAGCAGGCTGAACCCCCACACAGGAAAAGAGTGGCTGTGATTTAACGTTCATAAGTTTTATGATGGAATTCATCTTACACACACACACACACAGAGGATGCAGGGTTACACACTATTCTGGAGGTGCTTCAGCCTCCAAGGGTGTGAAGCAGTGCAATGGTTTGTTCTGAAGCTCCAGTCCAAGCAGACAGGAAATGAGACGGATAGAAGTGAACGTGACGCTCCAGGTGGGCTGGTCAGAGGAGCACACACTCCTGAAATCCCTGGTCCGGAGTCTATGCAGAGTTCAGGTCAGCTTTCAGGACAAAAGTGTACCGTGGAGAAAGCAGGATAAATTCACAAGGCCTGGTTTTATCTGGGTCGATGCCGTATTCGTGGCAATAAATCAAAACCCCAAGCCGACGGTTTTACAGTGGTGAAATCCATAGTGTCTAATAAAAACTGACATGCTGGGGGTGAGTAACTATGTAAAAAAAACACTCGGAACTAGAAATTAGGAATAACATTACTAGAAGTGGACGGCACGGTGCAGTCGTGGTTACGGGAAGGCCCTGGGTTCGAGTCCTGGGCTCAGCGAGGGCATTCCTGTGTAGAGTTTGCATGTTCTTTTATGTGTTCGTGTGGGTTTCCTCTGGATACTCCGGTTTCCTCCTACAGTCCAAAGACATGCACATTAGGCGATGGACTGGCAATCTCTTCAGGGTGTACCCTGCCTTCACCTAAAGTCAACTGAGACAGGCTTTAGCCTAAATTTTGCATATATATATATATATATATATATATATATATTTTTTTTTTTTTTTTTTACTGATTAGCGAATAGTTTTGCTTCAAAAGGGGGTGGAAAAGACATTATTCAGTAAAGCAGGAAAAACATTCCTCAAGTGCAGATACTCATTCGTTCATTCATTCATTTTCTAAGCTGCTTAATCTTAATTAGGGTCGCAGCCCATCTCAGCCAACTCCGGGCGATGGCCATCGCAGGGCCAACACTCACACAACTATTTACACTCACACCTAGGGGCGATTTGGAACAGCCAATCAGCCTACTGTGCATTTTCTTGGATTGTGGGAGGAAACCGGAGTACCCGGAGGAAACCCACACATGCACGAGGAGAACATGCAAACTCCACACTGAAACACCCCGAGCCCGGTAATCGAACCCAGGACCTTCTTGCTATGGGGCGGACGTGCTAAGCACTGCCGAGCCGCCTGAATTGAATTGTACTTGTAGCTATTAACTTGGGCCCTGATGACATCATCATTCTGAGACTCAGCGATCTGCCCGAGATCATACACACAGGAAGAAATGATTCTAGAGATTTAAATGAGATTCACTTTTTAACACGTGCCGTCTTCTCCTTCAAAGTGTTCCGTTTATAAGTTTAACCCTTCCTCGGGTGGACTCAGTACCATCATCAACAGTCTGAGAGACAGTAATGATTAGATGGGTTCGATTTATACAACCGGGTTAAGTGGTCCAACTTTAAATCACCGTGTTCAGTAGCGTTCCTATGAATTCTTCATGAGAGAGAATTTACTGGAGCTCAGTGTGTGTGTGTGTGTGTTTTTTTTTACAGAGTATTAGATGCTTTACATTAGATTTTAGCTAGTTTAATTATAAACATTATATATTTATAAGATTTAATTGGTTCCGTGAGACATTAAAGACCACTCCTTCTGTTTATAAGCGATAACTAATGGGGATGTTTATTTGGGATAATATTTGAGACCTTCCCTGCGATGGTCTCACGAGCTGTTTATGGTGTACCCAGCCCCCGCCCAGAGTCGGCTGAGATAGGCTCCAGGCTCCTCGTGACCCTAGTACGAGTGAAAAGTTTGCGATTTACTGAGTGAGTGCGTGATATAGAGACGGGTTTGTCGGATGATAGTATGTGCATGTGGTTTTTATTAAAGGAACTGGACAAAAGGCAGAAGAGAGAACCACCCACAGGAGAAATGCTGAAGTTTCTGATGATACAGCGTCCTCATCCTCCTCGCCTGCTGCTTAATTACGTCATTAATTATTCTACACTGACAAAAAAATAGGAATGTTTAACAAGAAGTCATTACTTAATCTTCCTTTACGACGCCCAGACATAAAGGTCAATGGCAAAATCTTTTCAAATAACACACACACACACACACACACACACAGAGACACACACACACACACTCAGAGACACACACACACACACACTCAGAGACACACACACACACACACTCAGAGACACTGTGTAAAACAGTACAAAGGCCTGGAAATCCGGTCAGCTACAATACGGTGAGCACCATAACTCATTTTAACAGCTCTCCAATTCTACTGTAGTCACTGAGCGCAGAAGTTTTAAAGGGTTCCACATTAGAGACTCGCTTCAGCCGCGATAGAAATAAACAGCAAAAATACCGCTGGGTTCCTGGTTTATTGCTTTACAGCATCTTTGGCTTTCGTTCAGGTGCTGATTAGAGTCCTGAAGAACTCCTGAGTTTCCATTCAAACCTCACTGATGCCCCTTTAGTATCGGATTTGGCCCTGCTGTGGGTCGTGTACCAAATATGTTTCCATTCAGACCATTTCGATGAAAAATAAATTCATTTATTCATTCATTTTCTAAACTTTCTTATCCTAATTAGGGTGGCGGGGAGGCTGGTGCTCATCTCATACGACTCTGGGCGAGGGCGGGGTATTGACTGAACAGCTTGTCAGGCCATTGCAGGGACAACACACTCAAATTCACACTCACTCGCACACATAGGGGCGATTTAGAACAGCCTATTAGCGTACTGTGCATTCTGCCCTGCGGGAGGAAACCAGAGAACCCACGCATGCATTGGGAGAACATGCAGACTCCACACAGAAACGCCCCGAGCTCAGGAATTGAACCTTCTTGCTGTGGGACATGTTGACCACTGTGCCATCGTGTCATGTCATTTTCTGAAGCGCTTATTCCTAATTAGGGTCGCGGGGAGACTGGCGCCCATCTCAGCCGACTCTGGGCGAGGGCAGAATACACACTGGACAGCTCGCCAGGCCATCACAAGGCAGAAACACGCTGACGTAAGCTACTCTTAACGAATATCATTTTACATGCCTCTCACCATAGACAGTAAGAGACATGGCCGGCCTTTGATAACCCAGTTAGCTGCACTGGGGGGGACAGCAGTGAGAACCCGCTGATAGTGGGGCTTGAACCCCAGACCTTGGGATCCGTAATCCAGCACCCTACCACTGGGCCACCACTGCCCCGTGATGATGTGGTAATTAGTCAAAAATTAATTAGTGCCAATCTCACTAATTAAGATGCCATTTGCAAAAATATTTGAGTTCTAGCCATTTTTCATGGATCCCAGTCATTCCTGAAAGTTTCATGAAAATCGGAATCATGGAGGCTGATTCTGTGTTGAAATGACATGGAATGACCCGTACACAAGGAGAAAACACATCTCAAAATAAGACAAACTAAACAGGATGTGACAATGCAGCAATCTCAATCATCCTCAAATCATACTCTGACAAAACTTTTCAGAAAAGAAATCAAAGCACAATCTGTGTCTTAGAAAATCTGTTGTTGGAGAAGTGCTATGTATTAAGGGCACAGGATTACAGCACTACTAGACATGGTAACAGCAGCACAGAGACAGTCACATGGGCAGACCAACAAACCCTCACACATGATGCAGTCAAAAAAGCTCCCATACACATCTGTACTCTGACCCATGTTGTGGTCATTTTCTTTGTGGACAGGCCACATGATTAGCTGACGATCTTTTCAACATCCATTTCTGTGCGTATTTTATTGCATCCCATTTGTCCAGAAGAGGGCCAACTAAAGTGACAAACATAAGCAATGACACTGTTCTCCATTGGCTAAATAAATATTCATGAACATAACAATTTTGCCAGTAACAGTTTTGCCACTGGCACATAATCTAAAGCAGCTAGCCATTTTTAAATTTTAATTCTTTTTATCTACCTGTTTGAATTGTTGAATATTACAAAACTTCACCACTGATGTCAACTTAACTTAATCTGCTTACTTTGGCTTAAAAGCCATTTCAAACTTTCGTGGATTAGTCTGTGGAACGATGCACTCCCTCAAATGAAATAAGGGCCCGGTATGATTTGCATTCAGAGTGAAGAGGTATTTGGAAGAGTCTTGGACCAATGGGAGGAGGCAGAAGCGCTTTCAGGAGAAGAATTGGTGAAATTGAATGGTCGGAAAAATGCGCTTCCTTTTCTGGAATTGATTTGCAGTTCCAGCAGAGAAAGTGTGTTCTTCCAAGCGAAGAGAATTTGACCAATTCTCCTCCTCGAAGTGCTTCTGCCTCCTCTCATTGGCCCATGCCTCTTCCAGAAGAGACTTCGCTATTAAGAAGAGTGCAAATCGCACTGGGCCAAGGATAACACTGTGGTGGAAAGATGTTGTGTGTTTACAAAGGCGGTGCCAGTAGAGGGTGGTGTTATGCTTTGATTTGTTGGATGCGAAAATGATCTGTAGATAGTGGCGCTACTGTCAGTTTAAATTTAATTATTTATTTGACTAAGGTGGCGGAGCTCTGCTCCAGAGCGCTCCGGCCCACTTTAACCCCTGTATTTAAGGGGTCATTTTAACTGTTCACTCTTGATACTGACCTCCTTTATTGTTTAGATTTACTATTGTAATAAAGTTACGGGTGATTCTAAGAGGTTTTATTGGTGTTCTTTTCTTATCTTGAGAACCTATGTGGATGAAGGAAGGATCTCTTCACAGCACCTGCCAAGGAGTGGGAACAGTCAGTTCTTGAAGATGATGTTGGAAGCATTGAAAAGGCAGAAGGATTTGAGTGACTTTGACAAGGGCCACATTTGATGGCTAAGTGACTGGGTCTATTCATCCCTAAAACTGCAGCTCCTGTGGGATATTCCTAAATACAGTGGTACCTACAAAATGTGGTCCAAAAAAGAACAACCAGTGAACTGGCAAGAATGTCATGGGTTTCCAAGACTTATTGATGCGTGTGGGGAGCAAAGGCTTGTACGTCTGTTCTGATCCCACAAAAGAGCTGCTGTAGTACAAACAGCTGAAACTGTTGATGCTGGCTGTGATACAAAGTTTTCAGAACACAGTGCATTGAGGCTTTCTGTGTGTGGGGTTACCTAGCCATAGATCAGTCATGTGTTAATGTTATGGCTGTTAAGTGTATACCATACCTGAATCAAATGTATTTGCAGAAAACTGGTAACACCCACTTCTACTAGCATACCCTTAAGTAATTTTAAGTATCCTAAAACTACAGTATGTTTAGAAATAAAATGAATTAAAACGTATAGGTTTCTTGTTTGTAAAATATTTGTAAATTGCCTAGTAGTTACCACCTACTCATACAACTATACCTTTAACTTCCCCTTTACTATTTTATTCTTATGCTATACAAAACAGATTCTTATAATAGCAGGGTGCTGACCTGCGATTGTCTGGTGATTATACTGCCTTTGCCCGGAGTAGGTTGGGATAGGCTCCAGCCTCCCTGGGCCCAAAATGAAGGATAAAGTTGTTAAGAAAATAAGATAAGATAACAACAAAGTGTAATTTAAAGGCTTAAGTTGATACTATGATAAACGGTCGGTTGAACTGTAAAACAGATTCGGTTTTTATAGAGCAGCAGATAAAAATTCCACTCCATTCCTCCACTGAAAGTCTTTTAAGGAAATCAGAATATTTACAAAAATATTTTAAAAGTATAACAGAAATTTTTGTAACTGCTTGAAATTTAAATGCAGTTGAGTATTCCTCAAGTTCGATACAACTGGCAACCTAAATAGTAAAATATATGTCTTTATATTGTGCCTTTTATTGATTGAGGATGATTTCCCAACAGGCCCGAAAAATCAAGATTAATGCATTTAAAACAAACAGTACAATTACAGTGAGGCTGTCTTTAAAATTAAACTTAAATTAGGGTTTGATTGAAAAATAAGCCTAGCCTGCCTTTTTAAAAAATTAGATGATATCCAAGCCTTCTGAGCTCCTCAAGGTCACTGTGTGTGCATACTGGCACATTTCCTTCCTGTGCTTAATTGGGTTTCCTCCAGGACTTCCAGTTTCCTCCTATCTCCCCACAACATGCCTGTAGGTTTATTGGCTATACTCAGTTGCCCCTGTCCCCTTAGCTGTAAGTGTGTGTGTGTGTGTGTGTGTGTGTGTGTGTGTGTGTGTGTGTGTGTGTGTGTGTGTGTGTGTGTGTGTGTGTACGGTGCCCTGACAGACTATAAATGGAAAGCTACATATTTATTTTCATTTAGAAATATTTGCCAGTAAGTACTTATGTTAGAGTATCTGAGACAGCCCATGATGCAGCCACAGTACCATCAAGCCTACTTTCTCAAATACAAAATAAGTTGCATTTAACACTTGTTTATATTACTGCATAACTCTATATTAATATTTTTTCATAGTTTGAATGTGCTTTACATTAAAAATAGCAAAAATAAAGAAACTTATGACATTGTTTGTCAAAGCCTTTCTCAAAGAGACTGGATGGTCGGCATAATTATTTATACATAGAGGGTTTCTTAAGGCACATGTATGTAGACTATATTAAGATATTACTTGTACATTTAAAATATGAACATAAAAGTTTAATCTAAATGTAAATATTTCATTTAAATGTTAAAATTAAATGTAAACTCATTTGACCATTTTCTATACTACTTATTTGTCAGGGTCACAGGGAGGCCAGGGGCAATCCTAGCTGACCTTAGACGGCATGTACACCCTGAACAGGTCAGAGATGAATAACCATTCTCACTCACACTAACTACAGTTAGTGTACACTAAGTTAGTGTAATTGATTAACCTAAATTGGATGTATTTGAATATACTGGAGGAAACCTGAGTACCCAGAAGAATTGCACAAAAGCACGAGAAGAACAAATCCCAAAGGGAAAGTCTCCAGTCAGCCACAAGGTCTGAACCCAGAATCTTGTTGCTGTGAGACGACAGTGCCAATCACTGCACCACCCTGCCACCCCTCACCATAAATTGTATGTATTATATAAATTTACAGTGTACATATATATGGTATATCTGGATAAGAGCGTCTGCCAAATGCTGGAAATGCTGTAAATGTAAATGTAAATGTATTATTCGTATGTTAACTGATCCTGCACTTTTGGAATGTGCTTCAGAGAAAACCTGGTGGCGGTAGGGTTGCCAGTTTTACACCATACACCATATCGTAGTAAGGACCTATATGTGAAGAGTGAGTCCATGCTCACAATGTCATCAATCCAGTCGATGAATTTTTACCTTTTATGCAGATGGTGCTTTGCCGATTTTCGTTCCGCATGTGTGCATTATGTGTGCTTGTCTGCAGTCCCTCAGTGCAAACTCATGGTATGTTTTCAAAACATCAAGTGTCAATGACCCGTGCAATGGGCGAGACATTATTAGGGAACATCGCCATCGTTTTTATTTATTTTGAAATCATATGCCTTCTTCTGTTTCTTAACACTTAATTTTCCACTTTCTATACATTTTTTTGTTCCAATGCCAGGGTATCGTGTAGGAGCAGATTGCTCCTCTGGTCACATGATCTTGTTATTGTAATTCAAACAGACGTCGAACCAAAACAAGATGTAAAACAGGTGAATAGGCAATTTTAATGCTACCTACATTTAAAATGCAATTTCATTGCTCGTGTTAAATATATTTTAACCTACAGTATTTTGAATTATGTGGCATGCATGTGACCAGTTAATATAGTATTAACATGCTCTATTTGCATTATTTAATCCAGGTTTGAACCCCAACTCACCCAGTTTCTTGTTTTTTTCTTGTTCACACCAAGTTCAGTTTTTATCAGACTCTCATGCTGGCTGTAGGAAAACAATCTGTATGAACACATCTCCCTTCATTCACATGGAACTAATGGACATACTGGTAAATCCAATTTTATTTTAGAATAATTTAATAACTAGTTTTATTGGTTGAAGCAATGACATTGCAGCCCCCAGTGAGTGTCCTAAAGCTATTTTTACTAATGGTGCCCCATATTCCTTTACTCTATTCATTGTGTTCTTAGCCATAAAGCGCCTGCTCATGTTCGAGAAGGAGAGTCAGTCCATGTGTGTCATGAGCCACTCACCTGCAATGCAGAGGCTGCTGGCCAACAAACTGATTTATAACCACTGAGACAACAGTGATATGTTGCTACAAAACCTAGCATGAGCATGCTTGCTTCTGAGATGTTTGATGAAATAGATGAAAAAGCATTATTACATTAATGCATTTTTTCCTGTTACACTGAATATTACTATTTCTATAAAACAATTGAGCTATAATTTGAACACACACACACACACACACACACACACACACACACACACACACACACACAATTGAAACCTGTGAAATGTGATATAGCAACAAAACATACAGAAATAAAGCCGATTATTATATACAGTATATATTTTGACTTTAAAAAAATCATTTGAAATTAGTTTTTATGAAAAATGAGGCTGCATCTCACCGGATGGATGGATGGATCCATAACATTGACTTTTGGTTAATTTATTCAGAGCACACAATGGATTTGCCGTCCTTTAGCATCTGCCACTAGGATACTGTTTTAGTATCTTAATGTTCAAAAGACTGTATGCACTGAGGATTTGTATGCTGAAGTGAGTGAGTCTTTCTTCTTCTTTTTTTATCTGTGTTGAATTTATAAGAAGTGCTTTGTGTATTAAGCAGATGCACAGAGTACAACAAATAATTTTTTAAAAGGTCATATTCTTTGTGCACTCAGTTACAAATCCACATATCTGACAAGTGCCACTCTGATTCAGTCCTGTACTTAAATACACTACTCTCACCTGGGATGCCTGAGATGTCTAACATTTAAAGGCTACCTTTATATCTCTCAGGCACAGAACAGCCCTGACAGCTAAGAAATCAATTCTAAACACCTTGACCTTTCATGTTAATCAGACCAAAACAGTGGAAGGCCTATAGGAGCTTCTGGGCCTGAAAAGACATGCACTTTTTTAGACCATGACATTCATCAGGATAATCCCATGTAATTAAAATATAAACAAACAAACAAATAAATAATGATGATTCATAGTAATGATGATAATAATAATAATAATAATAATAATAATAATAATAAAACAAGTCCAGTTTTACAAGTGTTTTAGCATTAAATAGTGCAGGGCTAGTAGAAATCAGGTACAGTTTATTCCTCATCAGAGACCGCTGACACACATACATTTCTGACACTCATCTGTGTAAATGCAAATAATTTTAGCATCTGGCTTCATGCTGCTTTTTAAAATCTGTAAAACCACCAGTTACTGACTCTGAGTCATTCCTTAGTCATTAATCAAATCCTGAGCTCTGCTGAGACAGGCTGATTTCTCAAGTGAGGCGAGCTGAAGAGAAGAAGAGAAAAGAAAAGAAAGAGAATTTCCCTGTGTCTCTATGGAAGCAGTGGTGGCTTATACATTACAAAAGCTCACCATTATGCCTAATCAGCTTCTCATTTTCAAGTCGGTTATAATCCTGTACTCTATTATTTTAATGTTACATGTTTGAGATTAGAGTCTATGCAAAGGAAGGGAGAATCTTTTTTGTTGCAGTTAATGAGTGATCCTCTCTTATTCATGTAAATATGCAAATGTAAATTCATATGAGTCTGAATGTAATAATTAAACTATTTTATATTGTTTGTCAAATGTAGATAAGCTACAAACAATATGCTGGTTTACCAAAACAATGTAGTTAAATTTGTATAAAAGAATGCTTAAATCAGACATGCTAACAGTACACTATGCTAAACTGTCCTAGACCGCAAGGCATTTCTGCCATGCACCATGGGTAATATATATATATTTATATGTATATATACACACACACACAATATATTTAGCTCTACTTCTACGTATCGAGCACTGTTCTACAGAAAATCGACTCAGGATTTTATATATA
>JAOUQZ010000035.1:15515749-15525749 GCA_028564935.1 Neosilurus hyrtlii
ATTTTACTATGTAAAGCTGCTTTGTGACAATGTCAATTGTAAAAAGCGCTATAAAAATAAAAGTGACTTGACTTGACTTAAACAACAATGGGAACAACTGGTGGTAATAATAGAATATATGGAAATTAATTAATGTGGATTTTTCATTTGACATATTGATGCTTAACTACTATAAAAAACTACACAGGGTTTTATATTTGTTTAGAATATAATTCTAAACACCAAAACTGATGAGGGCAGCAGCACTGCAGCTTCTGTTATTTCTTTGCTCCCTGTCACATTCTTTCATTCTTTCATTCATCTTTAGAAACAACTTTATCCTGGTCAGGATCCAAACGCTGTCCCAGGAACCCAGGAGTGAGGTGGGAGTGCACAGTGGATGAAACACCAATCAATCACAGAGCACCATGTACACACCAATGGTTTTGGTGGATGGGCAGAAACTGGAGAGCCAGAAGGAATTCCACATGGATATGGGGATAGACAGTAGCTTAAGCTCAGGATCAGTTGGTCAATCCACTAATATATATGTAGATGTTTCACAATAGCACTTTTAAGCTACAGTATATAGTATACAAAGTTTTTGTTTTTAATTCATTCCAAAAACAGATCAAATGCTTTAACTGGGAGCATATCATCATCATCATCATCATCATGTCGAGTGTTCCCGGGATCAACTAGCAATGATGCAGCAGGATGGTCTGTCAAGCATAACTGCTCATAACTCCTCCGCAGACTGCAGGCCAGTATCGTGATGCAGCTGGTGCACAAACATCAGATGCTGACCACCAGGAAAAGCCTGACCATGCTATGGCTCCCAAAGAACCAGGTTGTGTGCTGCAGCGTCTAGGTGGCGATTGCAGGGCCCCGCTAGCCGTAATCTACTTGATTTGATGTTATATGAGAGCGATAGCAGATCTTCATGAAGCACTTAGTTTGGGATGCGATCCTGACAGGTGACACTGCAGACATTCTGGAGAATTTGAGCATAGCAGCAGTGTAACCTTTTCTCTTCTCTGACTGTTAGTGTCTAGATTTTGCATCCATAAGTTAGAAAAATGTGCCTTTTCAGCCCACCCGTCATACGACCTTCATCTTATGAAGTGTACTCTAAGCCTGTGCCTTTCTCACTCTGTTATCCTAATTTTTTTTTATAACCAGTCAGAGGTGTATGCTCAAAAAAAAAAAAAGAATAACAGTGAACTTTAACACAAGGCATGAATGTGCGACTGATGGAAACCAAATGATTGCGTTATGCTAACTTGCGGAAACAAATAAGTAGGTAAGTAAATAGGTAAGAAAAAAATAATTTCTAATATGTAATTATTAAGTAGTGGTCACCTTTGCTCTGCTCTATTCTATTTGCTCCACAAGCTTCAAGCCTGCATAAAGGTAAAAACTGTGAGATCCACAGTCAAACACCACTAAAGAAATCATATTTTATATATTTTATAGAAGATTACAGCAACCTACCGATGCTTTGTATGTGGGCAACATGGGAGTGTAGTGGTTAACACATCCACTTCACAGCAATTAGATCCTGGGCTCGAGTCCAGGGATCATTTCTGTGTGGCATTTGGATGTTCTCTATGTGCTTGCGTGGGTTTGCTCTGTGTACACCAGTTTCCTCCCATTAGGCTAACTGGCTGTTCCAGATTTTGCCTAGGTGTGGATATGAGTGTGAATGGCTATGTGTGTGTTGGCCCTTCGATGGTATGGCGAGCTGTCCTGTGTGTACCCCACCTTCACCCAGCGTTGGCTGGAATAGGCTCCAGCCTTCCCGCAACCAAAATTAGGATTAAGTGGCTCGGCAAATGAAAGAAAAAGAATGAGAGTGAATTGTATGTATATTTAGATGCTTACCTCTTTTTAATCTGCACATTTCTGAATATATCTGTGATGACAACTTAAATGTTTATTTTAGGGGTTTAAAGGGAATTTAATGAAAATGCAAATCAGTGGAGTTAGTTAAGATAAGCCCTTTCGGGCAGAAGCGCGTTTTGTTATGAACTACTTATATAAAACCTAAATTAAATGGACTGTTCCTACATTACTGGCACCAGTGAAATAAACAGAGCTTTCCCTACCTCCTAAATCCTCAACCTCCCAGGAAGACCTCATATAGAAAGGCTTTTTTTTTCTATTACACATGCACTAACCGTAAATCTCTTGGAACATAAACTTTAGTATTCCTTTGGTAATGTATAGTCATTATCAGTGATGCTATCAATGATGCTATTATTGTCAGCGATGTTTTAAATGCTACCTTTGTAACATATAATATTTTAATATGTTTTAAGAATTATTAAATACATTTAGGGGCAGTGGTGGCTCGGTTGTAGGGTGCTGGATTACTGATCCCATGGTCAGGGGTTCAACACCACTGTCACCAGTTTCTCACTGCTGTCCCCCGAGTGCAGCTAACTGGGTTATCAAAAGCCAGCCATGTCTCTTACTTTTTATGGTGAGAAGCATGTAAAAGAACCATTGCTGATTTTCCTAAATAGTAGGTTGCATTGCTGTCAGCATGTTTCTACGCTGCGATGTCCTGGCGAGCTGTCCAGCGTGTGCTCCGCCCTCACCCAGAGTCAGCTGGGATGGGTGCCAGCCTCCCCGCGACCCTAATTAGGGTTAAGCGATTCAGAAAATTAATGAATAAATTTGGAGAAAGATCCCAAACAGAGCCTGTCTCAGAATTCTGTGAGGAGGAAAAGCGAAGTTTCATGACCATCGTGAGCTCTCTTTCAGTTTATAAATTCCATCCCATATAACAGCCAATGGGGACACCACATACCGTTAACACATTTAATATCAAATTGATTTTAATTGATTAGCATTTAAATATATATTTATATTAAATATAAACTAAGTTTGTAGTTTTTAAAGTTTAATAGTAAAGCAAAATTAATTGCAGGATAAACAGAAAGAGTTGAAACTAAATAGGAATCTTGATGATAGAGTACATGCTAGTAATCAATGGTAGTAAACTACGCATGTCTAGTAAAACCGTCTATTTACAATATTGCCATAAAAATTAGCAGCCAGAGTTAGGATATGTTTACTTCAAAAACTAATTACATGAGCTACAGAATATAACACACTTAGAAACACACAGTCCGAGAAGGAGCTCCATGCTTTGATGAATTGCAGACATTGCGGACATCGTGCCCCATTGTAAACCCAGGTTAAGCAGTTCATGACACTATTATGGACCCATCAGTTAACAGCATGGCTTTAGACTTGGTAGTGTTATTAGGAATTGTTCTATGATTACTCTGTAAAGCCCTTTTCACAAACGTCTTGCCTTTTTACATTTTTTTTGGTCGTACAAATTTAGCTGGGCTACGATGGCCTGGCAAGCTGTCCAGGGTGTACTCTGCCCTCGCCCAGAGTCGGCCGAGATGGGCGCCAGCCTCCCTGCGACCCTAATTAGGATTAAGCGGTTCAGAAATGAATGAATGAATGAAATTTAGCTGGGAGACTACAGAAGGGACTGATGTAAGTTTGAGTGAGGTGGATTTTAAAGCTGTGCAGTTGTGTTCTTATATAAAATGTGTGTTGTATGTCTGTTGTGGGGAAAATAGGTCAGGTCTGTGAGTCAAATCAAATGCTGTTCATACTAAGGTGATACAATTATTTTGTGATGTGAAATCCTTTGTACAACCTTTGTATGTTACATGATACATGTATGCACTGTCATAAAAATACCATACAATACCCATATAAAGAACCCATGGGTTTAACATGAGGCACAGCCTCTTTATTTAACTCTGAAGAAAGTGTTAAATGAAGCCCACGCCAATTGGAGCATTTTTTTTCCTTACAGGGTATGTGGTTGTCCAAGCTGGTGGAGGATTTCTTCAACATGAAGTAGGAAATCCTTTCACAGGACTTTGACCTGGGTTTCACAAGGAACTCTGCAGGCATAATGATGCATGCTGTCAATCTGCTGGAAAATCTGTGTAAACATAGCACAGGAACACTAACTTCTTTACTGCCCCAAACAACACTGTGCCAGTTCTCTTTGAACTTAATTTCTAAAACAGCCTCTTTCATGTCATCATTGCTGATGTCATCATTGGTCATAAATCATTGATCATAAATCATTGATCATAAATAGACACAGTTATATCCAGCTCAAACTGAAAAAAATGGGCAGTGCCCATTCATATGTAGTGAAGATATACATATATAGAAACCATGTATGAAATCCATATGTCTGTTGTAACACAGGGAATCACGCAACAAACCTAGGAAATGGAACTGACGTTGCCTATGAAGCGGAAAAAATTTGAGCATATTCAGAACTCCACTACAGGCACAGTGACTCAGTGGTTAGCATGCCCACCGTCGTAGTGAGAAAGCCTGAGTTCAATTCCTGTGCTGAGGGCGTTTCTGTGTGGTTTGCATGTTCTCCCTGTGCTTGCATGGATTTTCTCCAAGTACTCCGGTTTCCACCCACAGTCCAAAAACAACCTCAGTAGGCTGATTGGCTGTTCCAAATCGCCCCTAGGTATGGGAGTGAGTGTGAATGGTTGTATATGTGTTGGTCTGGCGAGCTGTCCAGGGTATACCCTCGCCCAGAGTCGGCTGAGATGGGCACCAGCCTCCCAACAACCCTAATTAGGATTAAGCAGCTTAGAAAATGAATGATTTATGGCTGTTTTTTTTAAATTCTGCCCATGTTTGTTTTGGATGGTTTTCTGCCTGCCTACTTAAAAAAAAAACTTCTGATTTTACATCTTTTCTTTTTACTGAGAGAGAGAGAAAGAGAGAGATTTTAATAAATATAAATAAAAGAGCGTGGATCTTATAAAAGTCCCTTGAAGGGAATATTTAACACAAACCCTGAGCATTTCAATTAGCATGGGCAGCCTGTGAAACGGTTGAAGGAGAACTTTGGTATTTATTGGACCTGAGAGTGCTGTGGGATTTTTAGAATAATTAGTACATTGATTAACTTTACCGATGACCTCAATCATTTCAGTGTGATTGTTCATTAGGAAAATAGAGAAATCCTTCGTTGTTAAGGTTTTGATTGATTCCTGAAAGTAATTTACTGTCTAATAGAATGAATGAATTCTGATATTTTTCGCCCGGGTAACAGTGACGATTAAGTCTACTTTCCGTAACTTTGATTACTGGCTGTAAATTGGCATAATGTTCCTTAGAAGATAACAGAAGTATTCTCTGTCTTGTTTGTAGTTTGCTGCTCTGCATATCCGATAAAATTGAAATCAAACCACCTTTGTAAATCATCCAGACTGGTATGTAAACACAGGGATGGAAATTGCTTTGTACAGCATATTTCATAGTCTGCCTCATTATACTCTGCTGACTAGAAAATGGACACCCAATTTAATTTTATAGCCTAAGTGTGCAAAGTTTGTGTGAAAAGCAGGGAGTCTCAGATTGCTTATCTCTTCTTATCCTAGACAACAGCCTTGATTCACACAACAGGCTGCTAGCACCAGTGCCTTGGGAAATGTGGCGTATTAAGGTAGGCTGTGCAGCAGGCACGCTGAAAGCAACTTAATTGCCTGTGAGCGATGCTTCTGCCTTTAAATGCTCCTTCAGTTGCACAAACCCCACTGTGTTAGCCATTGCTGAGGTCGTCCCCTTCACAGCTATCTTAATAACATCAGGCATACTGTAGCAACTTATCCCTACAATGCATAAGTCATGATGCTTGACTTTAAACGATTGAAGCTAGTAATGGCTTTAAATAAATAATAGAAGTCAATGCATTCAAAAGACAGTAGGGAAGTATTTCAGCTATGTGAAGCACTATGTGTGTGAAAAAGAAGAGATATAATGATTTGTGACACACTGCGAGGTCATCTTTGGGGAGAAGATCATTAGGCCGTCCTCCCACTGCCATGCTTGTTGAGGGAATAGCTGTTCGGGTGAGTGCAGCATCGCTTAATGTTCCATGAGCCCCTTATTCCACTCATTGCTGAATGGAGGTGCATGGTGATGTAAATTTCCAGCAGCAGTATTATGAGAATAAACCTGTACATGGTGAAAGTAAATTGAACCAGAAAAGCATAGCTCTACTTTTGAATTAAGCTGTCATCGGCTTGGCGCAGCAGCATTATGAGTTCCACAAAAGAGAATAAGGAAAAGGATTTTTGTAAGATACCTCTGCCTGGTCTGGATACAGAAGTAATGTTCACAAATCGCCTAGGGTATCCAGCCAGCTCTTAGAAGGCACATGCCTGCTTCATTGTCATGGGTTTGGGATAGCCCCTAACTTCCTCTGTCTCCTTCCCATTTAGTTATAAAGCCTAGGTGCTATGCTTCATTTAGCCCCAGATGGCATTTACAAGGGGGTTGCTTCCTACTTCCTGGTGTACAGAGTTTGACCTGTACTTTACTGAGACGGTGGAGATGGTCTTGTCAGTTGTACCACTTCATCAAGTTAGGATGCTTTGTATTGACAGTGATGTCCATCAGCTACTGGAATATCGCTTGGGGCCTGTGAAGGCTAAAGTGAACCACCAGGTATTGCAGTGGCCCGTGATGGTGTTGAAGGCAGTCTTGCAGAAGGAATGAAGGTGACCTGTCAGTAGTGAACTGCCTTGTTGAAGTCGAGCATGGAGATGATCTGGGTTCTCTACTCATGGAATGGGCTTGCTGTCCAACTCTGATAGGTGGTAGGCTGCTCTTCCCAGGACTTTTTTGGCCATGTTAAGGAGGCCCTTCAGTTTTCAGTTGAACAGGAGCACAGTGAGGGTGAACATTGTGAAGGTTTGGAGAACCTCCGAAATGGCAACCAGCACATATGGCAACTGTAGGTCCCAGTGCCTACTACTCATTGAAGCATCCACTTAAAGGATGTTAAGTCTATTGAGAAATACAGGCATTTGGGATGATAGACAAAGCTCTGGAGATGTTGTATCAGCGGCAGCCAAGATAGGTTCACCATCAGTTAGGACAAGATGGGACTGCCTTTGTCTGGGAGCATGTCCTTAAGGATTCCCACCCAGCTGAAGAGAAGCATCATCTCCTGGACAAAGCTCTTCACAGTTTCTTTTTGGAGATGGAATTCCTCGGGCTAACAGGTGGTCATATAGTCAACCCCTACTGGGATGTACTCATGACCCTCAGGCAGACTTTGGCAGTAGCCCTATTAGAAGTGTGATGTCAGAGTGGCGTTGTCCCTTCAGCACCATCCCTGAAGCGTGGCCAGGGCACTGTTCTTTCAGCACCAGTGCTGCAGCATGGTGAGAAGAGCTTAATTTTGTGTATGGGTTGGTAACTGTCCGACATTACATCTTGATAAAAATATGAACACAGCAAGAGATCTATTTAGGCTGACTTTTCTTTTTATATGGTCTTACAGCTCTCTATTTTTTGTAGGGGGTTGTAGAGAAAATTTTAAGATTCCTCCTTAATTTAATTTTACTATGTAAAGCTGCTTTGTGACAATGTCAATTGTAAAAAGCGCTATACAAATAAAACTGACTTGACTTGACTATTTTCTGAGGTGTCTCAGATGGATGTACATCATCACAATCAGCAACAGGTACATGATATTCAATAAGGGTCTACAGTTTAAATTTTCCATTAATCTTTCATTGTTGAAGTGCTTATAATTTTGCTTTTGTGCTATTAGTTTTATTGTGTTGTCTAATTAGTGCTTGTATTTTCATTTATTTCTTCATTTGCCAAACCACTTAACCCTGCTAGAGTCAAAGGCTGGAGCCTATCTCAGACAACTCTTGGCGAAGGCGGAGTACACCCTGAATAGCTCGCCAGTACATTGCAGAGCCAACACACACAACCATTCAAATTCACACTCATGAATGTTAAACAGTCAGTTAACCTAATGTGAATGTCTTTGTACTATGGGAGGAAACCAGAGTACCCGGAGCAAACCCACACAAACATGGGGAGAACATGCAAACTACACACATTAATTCCCTTGCCGAGCACGACCCACAAACCCAGGATCTTCTTATTGTGAGGTGGATGTTCTAAACACTATGCTACAATGTCATCCCTAGATATTACATGTATGCTTAAACCATAAACATAACAGTTTGATCTAACTGTAAATATTTCCCCATTTAGATATTTTGCTAATATGCAATTACATGTGACCATATCCACAATATCTTTATTACAAATCATATAAAAAGTCATACAGTTACTGTCGTCACTGTTTCCTTTTTGATTTTCCTCAAATTGAAAATTAATAATGTACTGCAGTGCACAAGTCCAAGCAAACCATGATGTCGACAACAGCTTATTTGTAGGTATCACAACAACACAGCAGGAAATCAAATGATGAGAGATTTTACTGACACAAACAGAGCACCTACCATCACCATAGTTTATTCCCACTGTGAATATTTGATTACAACATAATCATCATTACTATCAGGAGGAGGCAGTTGATACTTCACAACCTTGATATGACAAAGATACCAGCACTGGAAAAACTTTTTCTGTGGAGGTTCAGAAGTGATTGATGCTGGCTAAGAACTCATACCCTTGTATATGCTCGGAGACCGCTCCTCTGAGAGGTGAAATTAATCTTGTCATGATTTCTGCTACTCTTGAAGCCCCAGCAATGCAAGTTGAGCAAGAAAAAGAAGAAGAAGAAGAAGAAGAACTGGGAGAAATTAATGTGTGGAAAGCAGCTGCCACTGTCATCTTCGCACTGATCCTGGAAGCTGCTTCGGATTCTCCTCGGTTACAGAGTTGTGTGGGCTCAGTATTCACAAACACATCACTTTCCATCGCCTCAGCCTGATATTTGTGACAGTTCGGCCCTCGCCTACTGCAGCCACACAGCATCTTATTACCTCCTGTCACATTTGTTCAGGAGAGAAACACAGGAACATGCTATGAGTGAGACCCTCAGGTAAAGGAGGCTTAAACCTAACAGAGTAGAAATGCTCCGGGCTTTATAGTTCTCTAAAGAAATTTCATGAATAATAGATCATATAAATTGTGTAAGACCAGCTTCATATTTGAACCCTTAATTGTTAATGGCACAATAAAAATGAGACAAGTGATTAGCAATCATGTACACAAAATAGAGCAGCCAGGAAAATGCACCCTAAGAAAAAAAATTCTGTTAGTGATTAACCATTTAAATAGTTCAATAATTAAATAATTCATTTCTTGTAACTTTAATAATCAAAGGGAAGGGCTGGATCTAAAAGTGTTAATGCCTATTGTTCTTTGTTAACCTTGTGCAGAGACCCTTCAAAGATAGCATGGTGCAGGTGGACATTTTGCTAAAGGAAAACAACCAGGGTTGTTAGCTTAGCCCAACTATGGTTACTCAAGGGCCAAGGTAGAAGTGGTGAATAACAAAAGCATACATCACTGTCACTGCTGCAGGGTTGTGTGATTGATTATTCCAAGCACCAGAGATCCTAACTTGCAGCTTACTAATGTTCTGATTATGCCTGCTAGGCCATGTTGTTGAACACTGCCTTACTTTAGATTATTTAGATAGCACCAAGCAGGCATTTCTTTGCCAAATAAATATGTGGTCTGGTTAAAAAAACATGCAGAATTTGGCTTTGACTATTCAGTGTTTTACACAGAAAAACTACATACTCTTAAATGAATTGGAAAATTATAACTGGGCTGTGCGGTGGTGTAGTGGTAAGCATGTCTAGCTCACAGCAAGAAGGTCCTGGGTTCCAGTCTCTGGGTTTGGGGGTTTTTGTGTGGAGTTGGCGTGTTCTCCCCATGCTCGCATGTGTTTCCTCTAGGTACTTTGGTTTCCTCCCACAGTCCAAAGAAATTAACATTAGACTAATTGGCGGTTCCAAATTGCTCCTAGGTGTGAGTGTGAGTATGAATGGTTGTGTGTGTATGTTGGGCCTACAGTGGTCTGGCAGGGTGTACCCCACCTTTGGCCATAATAGAGAATTGAGGGAGGCTGGTGCCTACCTCAGCCGACTCTGGGCAAGAGCAGGGTACACCCTGAACAGCACGCCATTCCATTGCAGAGCAACACACATACAACCATTCA
>JAOUQZ010000035.1:15590516-15608197 GCA_028564935.1 Neosilurus hyrtlii
ATATATATATATATATATATATATATATATATATATATGTTTGTGCAATTAAATATTTAATAGAAGAGCTTCTTCGCTCATCTGGTTGCCATAGACCGCTTATGATGGTCTCTGTCCTGGTCACTGGAATTAGGCTGTAAATATAACACTGAAAATAATACGTTTTTAAAAATAATAAATAAATGCATAAATACGTATGTTCTTATCATCAAGCACTTTTATTCCAAATGTTGTTGCTTTTCGTGGAATAAGTCTAGAATGGACGGAGGAGCTAGGTGGCTAGAACTCAGTTAGCTTAGCAGGGGCCACAACTATTTCTGTTGTTTTTGTTTAGTGGTATATGCAGTGATATTCCAGTAGTAGATTAGCCAATCAGAATGTGTGCACAGCGAAAATGCTACCTAATCAAGATTTAAAATCTTATCTCCAGCCAAAAATTATTTTGTTTTGGGAATAATAAACTATGTAAGAACACAATGTGTAAAAATATTAATATTGTTTTAAGAATATACTTTTTTATTATAGTGTGTCCTCTTAAATCAAGTTAAATTATCTGCCAGTGCAGTAAGATCATTACACTTGGTAAGATTCTTAAAATAAGAAAAATATTCTTCAAACATTATTCTTGCTAAGTGTAATTATCTTACTGCACTAGCAGATAATTTAACTTGATTTAAGAGGACAATAATAAATATTAATCATTTTACACATTCTGTTCTTACATAGTATATTATTCCCAAAAAATTTTTTGGCTGGAGATAAGATCTCGATTAGATGATTGCTTGTATCCAGTGGGTACAGATGGAATAATATTGATTAGTCAGTGTTTTGGTCAGTTATCTTCCAACATAATTTTAAGTTATTAATAAGTAAATAAATTCATTATTCAATTACTACAAGGAAATTTCTTTGAAGATGTTGTGCAGAATACAAGTTTTGAATGACCAGGCTAAAAAATTGGAAAAGATTATCGAGGAACATTTAACCCCCTTTGTATATAGATCACAGTCAGCCAGATCCAGTTAAATGTGACTGGTTTTTGGTTAAATTTAAAGACAGTATGTAGAATAAAGCAGAGTTGAATTGATATCTTATTTTCAATTTCTTAATATACATATGAATTAGTCCATGTGGTTCCCGTCTGCACATATAAAAATCCGTTTGGGCACATTTTTATAACACACCTGCCTCCGTTTCTGTATCTTATTTTTCAGCTTGGCAGCATCCCAACAAGCTGCAGCACGGAAAGCTGCCTCCCCTATGCCCCCTTCAGAATTTTTGGACAAACTCATGGGGAAAGTGTCTGGGTACGATGCAAGAATCAGACCTAATTTTAAAGGTAGGTAAAGCCATAGAGACACCGGCGAAAAAGACAGGAATGTAGCCAAGCAATGGCTTGGATTGAGTAGATGGAAATGCTTGAGCATGTGTCTTTTAGAGCTGGGGATTCATTCCAAATTGCATACTGTAGTAAAGTGCATTTCGACCATTGATCACTGGTCAAGAAAAAGCAACGGAAGCAAGTGATCAATTGTGCTATTGATCCAAAATGTCTCCACCATATGCTGAAATGCTCAAGCTTTACTGGGTTTCCTATAGAAAATAAGGAGTCAGATTAAAAGAAGAAGAAGAAGAAGAAAACGAATTAACTTAAAAAATTCTGTGAGTTTTAGTATGTGGTGCCTAGTCAAGTTTGAATTCCAATCCCCAAGATTTACTAAAAAAAATCGCATTTGCATGTGAATGGAACAGCAAAGCTCTGTCCGTATTTCAGTGCAGCGACGCATGAGAAAAATTAGCATGTGAAATTGGATTTTCATTTCTATTCATTTTTGGAAATGATCCCTGTGATTAATCTTTGTTTAAGAATAAGAGGCTGTTCCTTATAAGGCTTTTCCTGGGCTGGCTACATTCCTGTACGGGACCTGTAACCTTAGGTCAGTGTCCTGAGAGTGTGTGTGTGAGGTAGTATTTGCCTTCACTGTTTGGTGTGATATGTGTGAGATGAGTGTTAGAAATGACCTCAATCCCAAACAAGAGGCATTGAAAGATGCATGTCAGAGGTTTCCATATTAATGCTGCATACTTAAAAGATGGTCTTGGCAATAAATTTATTTATATATACAGTACAGGAATATATAATGTATATATGGTATAAAATATGTTTAACAAAATGAAAATCAGGAAAATCAAAATCACAAATGAGAATTGACATTATAGAAGTAGCCTGTAACAGGTGACACAAATTTTTGTGTCTTCACTATTAATAGTGCTCGATAGGAACGTGTTGTTCTGGATCTTAACCTTGCTCATAGCTAAGGGATTTATTTGTTTGTATGTTTGTTTGTTTGTTTATTGTGTGCACTGAAGCAGTGAAGGCTGTCTGGAAAAGGCATTGTGACATTTTAAGCTGTGCTCCTGTGTGTTGTAGCTTTATACTTGATTTTAATTCAGTTGAAATCACATTTTAATTAATAATTTATTTGCAAAAGTTTTGTAAGTTAAGAAAGTATGTGATTTTGTCTTAAGATGCAGCAAAATCCAGTGAGCTCTGAAAAACCATCCTCTGCACTAGTCTGTACTGGGTAATTCTGCGTGAGGCTCTTTTTGTGCAAACTTCATGGATCAGCTTTCATTAGCTTGCTAGGAACTATGGTGTTATTTTGCTTTTTAAAAATCAATTTTAAAAAAATTGGTGTAATATCAGGTTAAGCTCCAAGGGAGGGTTGATCATGAACAATTATATATTGTATATTTAATTCAAAATGACTTGTTATTTATATAAATCATTAAATGACTGAAGCATTACTGTCTTAGTCAAACTAGAAAGATAAACATTTGTTAACACATATAACCCATAGGAAAAAAAATGAACAGAATCTATTTTGTTTCTATTATTGCACAGTGAATATTTTTACATGTGCTAATGGAGTTTAATTATGTGAAGTAATGTGAAAGCTGCTTTGCAATAAACCCAAAATTCTGATTTTGTTTTTGCTTGGTTACCAAAAGAAAAAAAAGATTTACATCTTTCCAGTATTTGTTTATTTTTACATCACCTTGAGCTTATTTGCTAAGAATCAGAATAATAGGGCTTAGTATTTTTTTTAAACCATAATTTTACTGTCTTTGGTAATAAAATAGTAGCATTGTTGTTTCTTTTTATAAAGTTCATGCATCCAGATGGCGAGGAATTAATATGGAACATGTGAGTTCCTATCAGATTTCTTTTCCTATGAAGGCAGATGTTTATGTAACACATAATAAAAGCATTACATTATTCAACCAGGAACGTATTTACACAAGTTTTAAAGTTGCATATGGGCATTACACTAACAGTATGGGAAATTTTTCCATACGTCCATAGCACACAGTATGAATATTTTGGCAGTCAGAATATAAAAAAACCTGAAATCTGGTTGGTATAAACAACTGAAACCTCTCTGACTGTTTAATAATTTTTGAGCGGCGATCAATCTGAGATAATAATAATGATTGTAATTAATAGATTATTATTATTTTCATCAATATTAATATTATTATTATTATTATTATTCATTCATTTATTCACTAAATTGCCTAATTCTGCTAGAGTTGTTTGGAGGCTGGAGCCTATCCCTGCCGACATTGGGCGAAGGTGGGATACTCCCTGAATAGCTCGCCAGACCATTACAGGGACAACACACAACCATTCACTTTTACACTCACATCCAGGGGCAATTTGGAAGAGTTATTTAGCTTAATGTGCATGCCTTTGGACTGTGGGAGGGAAACAGAGTACCAAGAGGAAACCTATGCAAGCATGGAGAAAGCATACAAACTCCAGATCGAATCACCCTTGACCTTGACCCTTGGATTCAAACCCAGGACCTTCTTTCGGTGAGGAGGATGCCTTACATAAAATTTACATTTCTTAACTTTTAGCAATGACTCATGTAGCTGAAGTTTAGGTTTTATTTTGCACTGACCACCTTGCATAGTATTATAGATGTGTTTTCATTTCCATAAAATGAATTTTTGTTCACTTCTATGACCCAATAAATCTTGATCACTTCTATGACCCAAAAAAGTCTCAATCACAAAGTGTCCGCAGCAGCTGAGACACCCTGAGTTTTTATACAATATGTTTAGCACATCCGCCTCACAGCAAGAGGGTCCCGGATTCGAATCCTGCGCTCGACAAGGGTGTTTCTGTGTGGGGTTTGTATGTTTTTCCTGTGCTTGCTTGGATTTCCTCCTGGCACTCTTGTTCCCTTCTATGGGCCAAAGACAAGCACATTAGAGTAACTGGTCATTCCAAATTGCTCCTATGTGTGAATTTGAATGATTGTGGGTGTGTTTGCCCAGCAATGGACTGGTGAGCTGTTCAGGGTGTACCTAGCCTTTGCCCAGAGTCTGCAAAGTCCCCGCAACCCTAGTTGGATTAAATTATTTCGGCAAATGAACGAATGTTCACTGAACCACTCTTACAGCTCCTTAGATTTTATATCCCTGTCATCAGGAAACAGAAAGTTCACTGATGGGCTAACCTGGTCATTCAGTACATTCAGGTCAGCTGACATCATATTATTGCCACATTATGTTGCTGAGCCTCAATCTGACTAACTGAAGCAACAATGCAGTGCTTATGTGTTGTAATCAAGACTAAAGATGATCCAACAAAATATAATAGAGTGTGGGACTTTTATGCAGTGTATTATTATTATTGCTGCTCTTGTTGCTTTTATTATTATTATGATTATTATGATTATTATGATTATTATGCTTATTATTATAGTGTATAGAATGACATGATGTCTTTCTGAAACCATTTGCTTACTCCTGTACTGACAGTGCCTCTCACACCAGGTGCAGTGATATTTCTAATAGCAACATTATTGCAATGTTGCATGAAGGTCATCATTTGGTTGGTTGCACAAAATGTGTACAATCTGAACATTGTGACAATATTAAACCCTAATGTTTATTAAGAACATGTACAACATTGTTTTGATATTGCCAAAAATGTCACACACATTCAGACCCCCAATACAGCGCAATCCAATGTGGTGAAAGGACTATGCACATCAATACAGTGGTACAAAAAAGGAAAGTACAGTACACATGCGCTCAGTCCTTAATGTTACTGCAACCTCTTCTAACAACATTTTTGAAACATTTATTGAAAATGATAACAATAATATTTTAGCAATGCTTTTGGGAGTCTACAAATAATGTTATCGCAGCTTTGGTGCAATGTTGTAGCCATGTTGTTAAAATAGTAATTGTTAGCTGGACATCGCCATGTTCTCTATTAATCTTGAAATCATACGCCGCCTTCTGTATTTTAATACCCGTTCTCGGACTTTTCCACTTTCTCTGAATCGGTGTTGCACTGCCAAGTTATTCCTCTGGTCGTGTGCTCTAGTTGTTACTGTAATTATAAACAGACACAGAACCAAAACAAGATGTAAACCAGGTGGATAAGAGATACTACGCCCAAGAGCTAGAGTGGTTTTGCAAGGAAACCTTTGTATTTAGCCAAAATGAAATGATAAATGGAAGAAAAAACACATCTACAAAGTCAGATGATGGTTGTATATATTTTACCTCATGATGAATTTGATAATTAAATCTTTTAAGAGGGGGCAGTGGTGGCCTGGTGGTAGGGTGCTGGATTGCTGATGGCAAGGTCGGGGGTTCAAACCCCACTATCAACAGGATGTCACTGCTGTCCCCCCAGTGCAGCTAACTGGGTTATCAAATGCCAGCCATGTTTCTCATTGTCTGTGGTGAGAGGCAGGTAAAAGAACCATTGCTGAATTCCGTCAAGAGTATCTGCATAGCCGTCAGCGTGTTTCTGCCCTGCGATGGCCGGGCGAGCTGTCCAGGGTGTACTCTGCCCTCACCCAGAGTTGGCTGAGATGGGCGCCAGCCTCCCCGCGACCCTAATTAGGATCAATTGGTTCAGAAAATGAATGAATGAATCTTTTAAGAGCACCACTGTTGGAAAGGGGGGGGAAATAATAATAAAAAACATGGTAATGATAAACAAGCCCCGGCCCTTCACTGTGACCTTAGAACCCAATGAAATTTACTTTATTGTCTGAGAGCCGGAAGGCAGCCATGGTCACATGAACACACATTATGAAAGTCAATGGGATGTCATGGCTGTCAAGTCAGAAGTGTATGAGCACATTGAGCCACAAGCGCTCACATTCCTGCCTTTGGCTGCTCTGCTGTAGAGTGCAGTAATGACATTCATTCACTGTGGGATCTAATACACTGAACTCATGATGGGGTCCTCAGCCAGAGGTTGCTTTTGAGCACACACTGTCTATCTTGAGTAGACGTTTATTTCCAGCTCTTATTGTGCAGAAGCACAATAAGACTACCTCACTACCACACCACTCCTGCTAATTTGATGCTAGAGAATAGCCCAAAGCTGTGAATGTACCAGTGCTAGAAGGAACTATATACTGGTGATGACTAGGACCCTCTGTAGAAAAATCATTTCGAGAGTCACATCTTGGCAAACCTTGTAATGGTGACCATATCAGATAATTCTGCACCTTTAACTTTTTTGCACCTTTCAATTTGCCGAAGCAAGGATGTTCTTCAGTTGTGTTTTTGGTTTGGAGAAGCCACTTTCTTCTGCTGTAGCTGTGGCGTCAGAAAAATTGTGTGGCACTAAGGCTCTTTCATAAACTGGCTTTGATGTGATCTCCAGCAGTTTTCGACAGCTGGAGTGGAGTCTAGCTGTGAACGCAGTCTCCTTGTTCACCTTGTCAGTGGATATGAGGAACAGTGGAGTCAAACACCTTGAGGTGCAACGAAGCTCAGGAACATATCACTACTGTAAGCTGCTTACGATCCGCTGCTGTTCATTCATCTCTCCCGACCATCCAGACTTTTAAAAAATAATTTCATTTTAAAAAATGCAACCACATTACATTACATTACTGACTGGGGTATATATGAATGGTGATATTTTACTTGTACATGGGTGCATATGTAGGTGTACGTTTGTAAATGTAAAGTCCAGTATATAAGCAGTATAGACTGATTTTTGTTCTTTTCTTGTGTGACTGTTTATTATCTCTATGTATTTCCACCTCATTTATATCTTAACCTGTAAAAAAAGATTTAAGATATGCTTCTGGAGCTTGATGTTAATTTAGATCCTATCTGCACTCACTAATTGGACTTTAATTGATTGATGAGAGGTTCTGTAATGAGAGGGAATGTTGCCTTCATATATATAGCTGCAAATGAAGGGGGTTTTTTGTTCTTTGTTTTTTTTTTTGTTTTTTTTTCTTACAAAATATAACGACATAATGCTGTGAGCTGATACGCTATGGGACACTGCTTTTTGGGCGAATTAATCTTTCCAAATGTAAGAATGCTAAAAAAAACAAACAAAAAAAGCAGAACAAAAAGAAAGCAGACCCTGGTACTAAAGGTGTCTGGTGGATTCATGTCTGCCAAATGCTGTAATCTCTCCAATATATCAAAATTGTAGAAAGTAGTTTAAACTATATATCCAGTGCAGCACTTGCTGTCATAGGGTAGGAGTAGAAATATTTGTTTTCTCATGGGCGGTGAAAAGGGCAGAGAACAGCTGCAAAGACACTGCAGACCAGTAAATTAATAGTGTGATAGATCAGCCATCTAGTACAGACATTTTACATGCATTTTAAGTGCTTATTAATGCTTCAACTCTATCAGGACTATACACATTGTTGAGCATGGGAATTTCACTCTGTAACTGATATCCCGCAAATTTGAAGTTAGCATGTAAAGCTGCTGCAATACAGCTACGCAGAGAATGATTTACATAGTTTACACGTATTGTCATAGGAATAGTAAGTGCTGAACTGGTGCTTTGGTACCAGTTTTTGAGTGGAATTTAAATTAGGTTTGAAAGATGGAATAAAGTATTTGAATATGAATTTTGTATATATGAGAATGTGAATAGTTTATCTCTTCGTATTTGCTGTCTGAAAGATTGGCAGGGGTTAGCCCAATCACCTCACACCAAAAATGTTCTGGGTTCCAACCTCATGATCGATCTGTCTGTGTGTTTGTATGTTCTCCCTCTGCCTCTCTGGGCTTTGTACAGGTACTCCTGTTTCCTTACACAATCCAAAGATATGCACATTCGGTAAATTGGCTACTCTAATTTACTCTAAACCATAGGTGTGAATGTGTGTGTGAATGGTTGTTTATGTCCGTGTTAGCCCTACAAAAGACTGGTGACCTCTTAAAGGTGTACCCCGCCTGGAATTGGCTCCAGTTTCCCCATGACCCTGACCGATAAGCGATGTAGATAATGCATATGGATGCATAGATGGATGGATTCCCAGGGAAAAGAAAAAAAAAATTGCTTTCAGAGTCAGCAAACTCAGCATTTAAACAATGACAGTCTTATGACCATTCAAATTCAAATTCAAATCAAATTCAAATTTATTTGTCACATTTGTCACATGTATGACAAAATCTTACACAGTACAATATGTAGTGAAATGCTTAGTACGACTGTCCTAAAATGTGAAGAATAAGCTATCAATAACAAGAAGAAAAGAACAATAACAATAACTATAACTAAATCTATTTAAAAGGTTTTATAGTTAAAGGTCAATATAAATATAAAAATGCAATATAGAAAATAAAATAAAATAAAATATATACAGTAAAATAATGAGTTCTGAATATATCTACTTTTCCCTGGGATTCCAGGATGACCAACCTTTGATCTCTACGTCCATCCACCCACCCATCCATCATCCGTAATGCTTATCATATGAGGGCCGCAAGATCATCCTTGATCTATTTTATAAACAATCTGTATTTTGGTGATTCACCTTTTTGGAATTTGTATTTAGGGTTTTCTATTTTGCATACTGAATTATAGGGATTTGAAAATAGCATTCTGAACTTTTAAATCGGGAAAGAAAAGGACAAGAAAATGCATGACAGAAAAATTTTAATGAATGTGACTTGTATGTAATTGAAATATTAAAAACCCATATTCAGATACTTTTGTCATCATCTAAGCTCCAAGTTCATGGTACTGCTCGAATCAGTGCTAATAAGATTGCAGGCTAATAGTGTACACTCTTTGACTGGTACATGAATTCAAACAGTGCTGAAAATACAAACATTTACTAAATAAGTTCGTAAGAGTGAAAAAAGAAAGGGTTGAATTACGAGTTAATTGTTTATAAAACAATAAAGTGCAACAATAACAACCTAAATCTGCTGTGGTTCTTTCGCTTTTATTTAGGATTCCACTATGTTTCCTATATGTACTTCTTCTTTCATGTTTTAAACAACATATGCATATACTGTGATAGGTTAGCTTAGCTCTTTTGAAAATATAGAAAGACTGTAATATGACGCTTTTACAAAGCACAGTCAGAGTTGGTTCAGTGGTATTGCGGCTCGAATAGTTCATACAGATCCTCCTCACAAAGGATAAGCCTCTATGAATCTACAGGATTATGTTGGCACAGGGGATTGCTGGTCAGGTAGCATGATAGAAGGAAAAATGCCTCCCATTACAGAGCTTAAGTCAGCTGTCTGCAGCATTTCATGTTTATGCCAAGTAATTGCGGTTCATTTTACGACTGAGTTCCCTTGCAACTTACACAGACGGATTACTGCAGTCAACACGAATCTTTCCTGCAGGCAGATTTCCATTTCTCACCAGGCAGATAATGATAAATTTTCCTTTCATGACAAATGTATAAGATTTTCTAGAAGATAGACATGTGGATAGCAATATATATACTGTATATTAGGGGTGATGAAAAATAATCATTGCACGTGGATGTGGACGATTTTGCATCGAAGCAGTGAGCAAATATAACTGATTATAACCAGCTGGACAATAAAGTTATAAAGTTCAAAATCATTTGTGTGCATGGTAGTGTGAATGGCTATTTTTCTCTCTGTGTTAGCCTAGCGATAGATTGGCAACCAGGGTCCAAGGTGATCCACACCTCTTGCCTAATATCTGCTGGGATTGGCTCCCGTTGACCTGGGAGATCTATAAAGAAGAGTTGAACTCCTAGTTGCCACAGAAACCGCAATGAGCTACTGGTCTCGGGTGCAAAAACCCCAACTTCACCTACTACAGATGGATAAATGAATAGATGAATTGAGGGATGGATGGAAGAAAGGGTAGATGAGGAAGGGATGAAGCCATTGGTGTCATTTGGTTTCAAAAATTCACAGTTGTTCTGCATTTATTAATTCATGAGACAACCAGGGATACAATACACCCATTATTTATAAGTTAAGTTTAAAAAAGGCAAATGTGCTCATTGGGGTTTGAAAAGACTCTTGGATTTAAGGTTAATTTGTGTTTTAAATAGAAAGACAAATGGTTAACTTTAACCTCTACTGGTGTCTGCTTGAAATTTGTATGGGGAAAAATGCCATAATCGGATCGATCACATGCTCTGATGAAGGGAAAGAAGATTATAGAATGTATGGAGCATTCACTTCAAATGCTTTTTGTACTTCAGGGCAATTTCTCTTTGTCTGACACAATTATGCTATCTGATCCGATTATATATCTCCAAAGGGGAGTAAAGGAGTCTTAATGAAACAATTAAAGAAATTGGCTTTGTGCAATTTATGAGCCAAGAAAAAAAAATCCTTGAATCTCAGTGAAGCCAGTTTGACATGTATTCTTTGCATTTTTTCCTTCTCTATAATGTACTTGCATCTGTTAGTGCATTTTGCTAACCCACCTTTGCCTCCTGTAATGAGATCTGCATTGCACACCCCTACACCCCCCTTTTCATTTCTCTGCATCACCTCTTCTCCTTGCCCGCTGATTTCTGGACAGATAAGTGCATCCTACCCGCTCTTGCCTTTAGTGTGCTGGCCCTGGTCTTCCCTGCCATACACTTCAAAGCCCAAGTGTATGGTAACGTAAACTAGCTGAAGGATTGGGCCATGCTTCTTATGTTTCCTTTACTTTATTGTTTTGTTGTTTCTGCAGAGAAAATAACGGCATAAAATTATTGATGTTAGAATATTACATGTTTAATGCTGATCTTTTTTTCATTAGACCCACAAGGCCCCAAATCGGATGGTACTCACAAGAAAGGTACTTCCTTTTTCTTTATCCAGGACTAATAAAGCTTAGTACTTAATTCACCTCGAATGACGTCCCTCTAACATAATAAAACGCAGCAGCTAGACTGTGTGAGGTTTCTTAGTAACAGTAGATGGAGATGTGTGCTTGTGTGTAGGAGCACCACAGATTTATTTGTTTTACATCTAAGTTTCTGCATATATTTATGTTGATCCCGACATTTCTCCCTCCTTCAGTGTCAGTGCTCATTTTTTATCTTGTGTGAGCTGAATGTATCCTGAACGGTACACTAACGATTTGTACATCACTTTTTGTTTGGTTGTTTGTTTTAAATGTCACTGTTGCTTATACAAAATAACATTTACACTGTATAGTCTAGTACTGGATGATTTTAAGCTAGGTACATTTTAGTAGTGCAGCATTTCAGCTGGCTCAGTGTTCATAAAACATTTGCTCTAGGCTGGGAAATCAGTTGGCTGATTTCTGAAGTCTTGCCTCTCTGTGGATAATAGCATTTTAGTGTTTGCTCTTGATGCACCCTGAAGCTCTTGGCTCTGTATGAAGTTGGCTAGTTTGGGCTTTATAACTAGCATTGTTGGATTTTATTTACCTTCAGGTTTTAAGATTTATTACTGCACCATGGATTTTTTTTTTCTAAATAAATAATTGTGGAAAATGACAACATGTTGGTTATAAAATAACTAAATTGAGTTAAATAATTTATTGGCACAAAGCTGAGTGTGTGTGTGTGTGTGTGTGTGTGTGTGTGTGTGTGTGTGTGTGTGTGTGTGTGTGTGTGTGTAGACAGAGAGAATAAAGGAGAAATTTAGCACTGACTGCAGTCTTAGCTCTGTCGGCTCAGCACTGGTATCAAAACCTTATTATACTCCTTTTTATTTAGCTTTATCCTGAACCGTTCAGGATGTTGTATTCATGGCTCATTCCCAAACACAACAGTTTGGTGTTGAGTAATAGAGACTCAGGGATATGTTTCAGGGTGCCAGTGCTATCAAATGGATGGACATTGCATCAGAATCCACAAAATCTGTTAGTGGACTCTTTTCTTCATATAGTACATCACGCATTTTTTTAAATGATCATCTCTGTCTGAAAAGATTACCACTTCTTATCGAAGCAACTTTCCCAAATATATTTATCATTATTTTAACATTTCTATACTGGGATGATAAACTATTTTTAGAAGGAAAAAGACATTAAGATATCTGAATATTACAAATTTGATAGCAGATTTAATTAATATGGAATACCTTTTTTGTTGCTGGTCCTAGCAGCACCTCAGTGGACATGACCATGACTAGGACTGTGAACTTTTATTATGTAGACAAAGTGGTTTCATCTGAATTGGCTGGCTTTAAATAAAATATGCAAAATATGTAATGAAATATATATATATAGGGCCTTTCTGTGTGGAGTTCTCACTGTGCTTGTGTGGGTTTCCTCTGGGTACTCTGGTTTCCTCCCACAGTCCATAAAGACACACCCTGCATTAGGTCAAGTGGCTACTTAATTGCCAATAGATGTCAATATGAGTGTAAATGATTGCGCCTGTGCCTTCGTGACCTGTTCAGGGATTGGCTCCAATTTTCCTCACAATTCTGAGACATAAGTGATACAGATAATTAGATAATGGATGAATAGAAAGAAGTTCTGGCTTAGCTTCTGGTTAAATTTGGTGAGTTGATTACAGAAGCATTGGACCATGTGTAATAGTGGTCCTGAATAACTAGGGCGGCTCCAAGATGTGCCTGGAAAGGCTGGAATATAAAGTTGATTTTGATTTATAAATGTGATACATTCTGTAATTATAGAAATATGTAATAGTAAGATTTGCTTTTATACAGTATCTGTGGTTTCCTTGGCTGATCCCATGTTTTCATTCTGGAATAAACGTCAATGCAGTATACATCACGTTGCGGCATAGACTACATCAAAGTCAAACGCTGTAACGCATCATGGCATTTTCATTTTGATAGTGATGCACCATTTATCACTTGATAATTAAGAGTAAAACGTTAGGAGAAGCTATACGTCTCAGAGAGTTACACTGATTGCTTCAGGCTGAATCATTCTGAGTTTTCATCAGATTGTCTTGCAGTGGAACATTTTCTCTTTTCGGAGATAGAAATCTGTTGTTGTTTTTTTTTTGTGAACCATCACTGTTTGTTGTTGTTGTTGTTGTTCACTGAATAATTATGCCTTTGCCAAAAGTGCAACAGATATGAACATTTAAACACTTTTTTTTTGCTTGTTTGCATTATGAGGGTTATTAATTTGAATTCATCTTGTTATAGTTGTCAGGGAAGTTCCTCTGTAGTAATTCCCTATGATCATTAGGTACACAGTAGCATAGTCCAATGCTTACGCTAGGCTGTAAGACTATTAGCACACTTTTTCATATTCATCTCATCTCATTTTCTGAAATTCTTTTTCTTTTATTATGGTTAAGGCCATATCAGCCAACTTTGGTGAAGACAGCGCTAAACAGTTTGCTAGTCCATTGCAGGGCCAACTCAGACATATAACAATTCACATTCACACCTATGAGCAACCTAGAATATCTAATTAGCCTAATGTCTTTTGACTGTGAAAGGAAACCAGAGTTGCCCGGAGGAAACCCACACAAGCACAGGGAAAACATGCAAACTCCATACAGAAACGGCCTCACCAAGCATAGGGCTCAAACACAAGGCCTTCTTGCTTTGGCCACATTTAAGCCTAAATAGGCTACTGTGCTATCCCAAACAGATCTTTTGTAAAGTCATCATAAAACTGTCGTGTGCGCACTCCCAAAACCCCCCTTTGATACTTTTACACTACACAGCAGTTATAGACCAACTGAGTATATTTACCCACCTTTGAAACCATGAATGCGGTCTCATAGTAAACACCTTCACTACATTGCTGACCACATTGTCCTATCCTTCATCTGGTCTGAGGGAAAAAACGAGGCTCGTAAGCCAGTATAATCACACTGCAGTCAATTTGTTCTCTATTCCGAACTGCATGCCATGGCCCTCCTATTGATTTATGTCCCTCTGCATGCACAAGGCTGTCATGTCCCCATGTCAGTCAGCGCTACCCTCAGGGGCAGCACAGGGACTCTGGTGATTTAGCAACCTGTCATTACTTTCAGGAGTGTGACGTTGCAGGCTCAGACTGTTCACTCAGCCTGGCCCACAGCAACCCTGCTTTTATGAATTTTAATACAATCTTTCTAATGGAGGGGGTTGCCTCTAGCTGAATGAAATGTACAATGATGGATAGTCAGGCAGTCTCCTAATCTTGCTTCTTATCTGGATGCTTTTGTGGTATAAACAGAATGCAGAAATAGTCGAATGCTTTAGCATTTCATACAAGATGGTTGAAGATAGGTATTTATCAGCAGTAGTTATCACTTCGCTGTGTTTACAGAGCTTATGAGGTAAGCAGTTTGGATTTTTGGATTTCATAGAAAGGCATTATAAAATGTTAAGTTCACACCAGGGAGCTACATAATGCTGTGCACCATGAAGATTACACCCTGTGTGGGTTTTCCCATATTAACATAAAATTGCTTGCTTTCCAGATGAATGGATGAATGGATGAATGTGGTAATATGATTTGTGTTCCCTTTTTTCCTGCTAAGCTAGGATATTTGCAGCTAGAATTTGAACCTTTTCTATCAGCTCGGCATTTTTTCCTGCATCACAGTTGCTGTCTGAAATTAAAAACCAGTCTGTGCTTTGAGTTTTGACTCTGGTGAACAAAGAACAGAAACTTTGACATTTAACACAGTGTTGAGATTCTAGGTGAGGCAACAGGAGAGCACTTTGCTTTCTCCTGTTCGTCAGAGAAGGAAAAAATGAGTTGCGCTCCACTTGTCTATGCATGTGGGCAATATCCTGTTTATTAGTTCAATAAAAACTTGCCTTGCCAACGCCTTCTAGGTACAGCCTGGGTGATATGAATATTTAATGTGCCATGGGCATTGTGATTCTGCTGAGAGCGGCTGGATTTTTTAGCATAAGCAATATCATTAAGATTTCTTTATTTATGCTGCGCATTTTCTTTAGTGGCAATCCACTTATCCAAGAGGCATCCTGAGTGCCAGTTTATTGTAATAAATTTGTTTGGTTTTGCTTTTAGAGGCCTGTCATGTGGTCACATCAGGCCTGAAATGATATCCCCTCAAATACATGGGAAGGAGGGGGACAGATGGAGGTTGGTGTTGGATATCATTCTAAAGCTTTACTATGTGCTAACATTGGTATTGATGAGTTAGCTGATGCAGTGTGTTCTGTAATGGACAGCTATAAACAAGTCACCATGCTGCTGGGTTGCAGTGTTGGTTAATAAAATTGTGATTGGTCTCTGGGCAGACTTTTTTTTCCTTCTCCTCTTGTATTTGCATCTGTGAGGAACTATGTAATTTGTCTGCAACCCATGAAGGTTACATTCACCCAGGAGAAAGTGGGAAAAAGTGATCGACTGCAGCAATGAATCAGAATAATGAATTTCTGAATTCCTTCATTGCACTTTTGAGGAACGAAATTGCTCATAGCCTACAGCAATGTAGTTTCCAAATCCACGGTTTCTCTGATCAGTTCTCTAGTAGACGCTGCAAAACTGCCCTTTTAAAGCTAGCGTGTTGTGTTTATGATCCTGCAATATATGGAAGCGCAGTGAAACGTGGGATGCCTCTTAACTACCATCATTCTGCAAAACAGGGTGTGGAGATATGCCACCGAAATGAGGCTTCGATTCACTGGGACAGAGAGACTAAGAGGGGGTGAAAAAAAGAGAAAAAAATCCTCCTTTTATGGCCGCTGTGTGTGTTTGCAGGTTTGCCCAGATCATTTGGCAAAAAAAAAAAATCTAGTGAAAGGAATCATTCTGGGCGATGAGTCACCCCACTCTTACAGTTAATGAGCACAGGCTACCTTCTCATTGGAGGAGGTGGGAATAAACCGCATAGGTGGCAAGGACTCTAGTGCTTCCTAGCACTGCGTCACACACAGCAAGGAATGTCAAGAAAAGACAAATTATTGTAAGCATCGTATTAGCCAGTGAAGGGAGTGTGCAAAGTGTGGACAGATAAGAAGCCTTGCAGTGTACACAGCTCACACATGTATGAAATTGGCCCTAAACCATGAACCATGAAAACATTTTATTTCAAAGTAGTCCCAAAATGTTATGGTATAAAAGGAAGTTAGAATGAACTCAAATGCCTTGCCCTTTAAATTTTTTTAACAATTTACCTAATAAGGTAGCTATTTCCTCTGGGTATTTATTTGTTTGTTTGTTTGATTGGTTGGTTGGTTGGTGGGTAATGCTAGGGGTACTTCACGACACTCCCTTACAAACTGATATATGCTACTTTCCTGTAATCTACTTGTTCAACCCTTTGAGATGGTCTGTGATAGTCTGTAACTGTATTTTTACAGTTGGCAGAAATTGTATTTTGAAGCCAGATAGCTGTTTGTACTGCTAGGTGTCATTATCCAGCAAAGCTGCAGCTATGGAAACAAATTAGGAGAACGCTTTTAATGGTGACCTCCATTAAAATCGGTTTCTTAATTTTTTACATAGTACCCAGGTGTATATAATACGAAGACTAGCACCCAGGTGTCAGTAGCCAGCACCACTACACATATTTCCACCTAAACCCTAACCTTGCTGAACAGCTCACTGAGGTGTACATAGCCACCCTCTCAGTTTATTTAACAGGCTGTTCATCAGGCTTGGGTGTGACAATATGAGAAATCTGGAGCAGGTGAAGTGTCACTTAGAAAGAAGATGTGATCGTAGCTTTCATTTCTTTTGCTGCAAACATAAGTTCTATCGAACGGTTTGTGTCTACTTGGCAAAGACTATGTTTAATTATTTTAATGCCCCCAAAAAAAGCGAGCACCTTGGCAGTCATACTTTATACAATAGACATTGACGTCATGACTCATCTAAACAATACTGGCTTACTTGTTTACAGCATAGCCCAGGTTTCATTGAAAGTCTGTTCCACTCACAGTCTAATCCTATTAATGCTTGTACGAGCAAGCATTCAGGTCCAGTCAGGAGGGTCACTGCAACATTGAATTATTTTCACTAACCTTGATTCTGTCCTCTCAGTGGAATTTATTTTAGCTCATCTGATACTAATGTATCCTACCTCAGCTGACCAAAGACCGTCACCTTGGAAAGTGTGACTATTTGCGATAGAGGATATTGTTTTTTATTTTTTTTAATGTAGTGTGTAAATGGTCTTCCGTTTGACTTTTGTCTGTCCTAAGCTACAGGTAAGTTACAAGAATTGTACCATTTTAGTGTAAAACCTTAAACTATGTAATTTGTTGATTGGTATGAGCAATCTGGTTAATATTACACCTGACATTACTGATATATTCTTTTTGGGTTTTTTTTACAGGTCCACCTGTGAATGTAACATGCAACATTTTTATTAACAGTTTTGGATCCATTGCTGAAACAACAATGGTGAGTCAAAACTTTTTCACATAATATAGAGAAAATGTTTAGATTCCTCCTTAATTTAATTTACTATGTAAAGCTGCTTTGTGACAATGTCAATTGTAAAAAG
>JAOUQZ010000035.1:15618308-15634898 GCA_028564935.1 Neosilurus hyrtlii
ACACACACACACACACACACACACACACACACACACACACACACACACACACACACACACACACACGCACACGCACAAACAGACAAACTAACAAACAAACCAACACAGGTGAAAACATATCCTCCTGGCAGAGATAGTAGCTTTGTTGCGGTCTAATATTAACAAGATAATGAGCCATGAAAAAGGTTAGAGGATGTGCAAATAAAAATATGAACCAATGCAAAACGTTCATCAGTGACTGCAAGTAGTCACAGCCAACTGCCCCTACCTATATCACCCCATATCCTGGTCTAGGTGTCTCACTTCTAGGAGCATGATGTTGCTGAGTTCCCTTCCAGATTATTTCATTTCTTTTACATACTTAATTATGTATTTGCTCTAATTCTCTAATTTTATTGACAGACAAATACTCATGATTTGCCATAGTTACTGACTCTGAAATCCTAAAAATTCAACAAAATGCTATTAGAAATAAATAAACAAACTAGATAGATAGATAGATAGATAGATAAATAAATAAATAAATAAATAAATAAATAAATAAATAAATACACAAGATGAAAGTTGTGCAATAAAATTAAAAAAGCAAATTTTGAATGAATTTCAGTACATGCCAACATGAAGCACGCAGGAGCCCTGTAATACTTTAAAAATGATTAAAAATTGTTTTAGCTTGCTTCTCTGATGTTTCTGTCTGGTATATACTATATTATGAGGCAAACCTGCTAATCACTGCACCACCATGCCACCCCATGTTTAATATTCATAAAAATAAAGTATAAAAATTTCAATTTTGTTTGTTCTTTTTATCTTTTTGTATAGTATATACTAAAACAATTATTTGCCATTGATTACATTTGTTGAATAATGGACTTTTGTCACTGAAAGTGTTAATCTCCACCCCTGGTTGCTGTTGCCATGTGCTACCAGCTGCAGTAAGTCCACAATACCTACAATTGAAGCCGTTAAGCACAAATTAGACAGGGACTCACTTTTATGTGTATTCTTGAGAATATGTCATATATATCTTGCCAAATGTGTCTTATTTATAAAATAACATTTTATAGAGAGGCCTCAATTATTTTAAAATATTTAAATAATTCATTAGCTTTATGAGGATTATGGATGGAGCACGAGACAATGTAAGAGTCAAGTGACACAGCGGGTTAGGTGACTGGTTCTGGATAATTTATGAAAAATAAGAAATAATTGTAATTAATAATAAAAAATATGACAGGGCAGTGGTGGTCCGGTGGTAGGCTGCTGGGTTCAAACCCCACTATCACCGAGCTGTCATTGCTGTCACCCCAGTGCAGCTAACTGGGTTATCAAAGGCCAGCCATGTCTCTCACTGTCTGTGGTGAGAGGCCTGTAAAAGAACCTTTGCTGACTTTTGTAAAGAGTAGGCCATTGGGTTGCCCTTAGAGTGTTTCGGCCCTGCGATGGCCTGGCCAGCTGTCCAGGGTGTACTCTGTCCTCGGCCAGAGTCGGCTGAGATGGGTAGCAGCCTCCCGGGCCCCTAATTAGGATTAAGAGGTTCAGAAAATGAATGGATGAGCGACTGAAGAAAATGACACCACATCTGGTGAGGACACTGAACAGCTAAAGCTTAAAGCATATTATATATGCATATCTTCTTTCTTTCCTTTTTTGCCTTCGTACCTTCAAGCAAACAGCCTTATGCTTGTTAATGTTCCCATTCAGCTGCGTGTGAGGCCTGTTACACACTTTAATCTATCGTAGACACTTATCCAACTGGGTTTTCGGCTTTGGCAAAAGGATAAAACGAGCACCCTGTAACCTTTCAGGATACATTTCTTCAGTATTGCACATTCCCCAAGCACATCTAAGAACACATTTTTGAAGTTAACAGTTAACAAATTCGTATGATGTCTGGACCATTGTGTGTGTAGGTACGACAGTGTGACAACGCTACTGCAGGAGGTATTTTGATTGGTTAAATTTCTACACATGATTGACGGCTATGAAATGTTTATTGGTAAATATTCCCCAGCTAATCTAACAGGATTAGCAGTGAATAAAACATTGCATAGCAAGGAAAAAAGGTTTGCTAGCAGCAGTTGCAAAAGTGGAAGCTGCAAACTATTTGCTCAATGCTAGCTACCAAAAACCAAACGAAACCATCTCAGAGCTAATGGACTTCACAGTGTTTCATATGTTACAAAAAAAAGGAAACTAGTAGTGTAAAAATACAGTCACTGAGGCAGAAGAGATGAGCTGAGATGAAATGAGAAGAGGCCTTCGCCAGTTTTTGAGGACAGGAAACCTGTAGCGCCAACTGTAATCACAAGCTGCCAAGCAGATCGCTCCATATGGTGTACATGTGGGCTGAAAAAAAGGAAAGAGCCCTATTTCTGATAGCCCTATTTATAGGGCTATTTATAGAGAATAACGTACACTTTATACATCACTGAATAAAGGTGGTTTAGCTTGTCTCATGACGCCCAACTGTGGAAAAAAATCCAATCATATGAGAAATTAATGGCTATAGTGCTATTTTTTTCATTATTATTTGAAAAAGTCATTAACACATGTGCTGTCACATTTTAAAGAAAAAACAAAAGTATAATAAGTTTAATAATATGTATGCTTGGTTTTTTTTGTTTAGTAACTGTAGAACTAGTACATGAACAATGCTGTATTTACAGAAGTAAGCACTAGTAAACTCTAGTATATTATGAAATGTTTACTTAAAGCAGTCCTATGTACTAATATGGAAGGTCCTGATTAATTTAAAGGGTTGAAGTAGGCTTTAAGGATAGGATGATATTGTGTAGGGTTTCAAATTTTATCATCCCTTAACCTGATACCATCAAATGAACATTTCAAATTAAACTGCTTTTGGCTATGAACACCCTCTAAATTGCATCAGGGCTGGTGCACACGTTGATTGCACACTGGAGACCAGCTGTTTTTCTGTGGTAGCGATGCTGTCACTGACCCTATATGAAGTTAATTTCTAGCCTAAATTAGTTTCAGGAGAAATAAGCGGCATATATAGAAATGACAGCCTAACACTTTATAATTATATTGGATTCTACTGGTTGCATGCAATGCATTTGTTTGTTAGTCCTGACCTCTAAAAGTGGTAGATAAGGGAGGGAACTGCTGAAATTGGATTTAGAATGTAATTTTTGCTTGCCATGCTTTATCCGATTGTTAACAGGATAACGCTGGTTCTGGCCTGCCCCATGGACCTGAAGAATTTCCCGATGGACGTGCAGACTTGTATAATGCAGCTGGAGAGCTGTAAGTATGCCGTGCTCATCACGATGCTGGTGAAGATTTATTCACTGGCTCAGAGATGGATGTTTTGCTGGCTCGTAGAAAGAAATGAGGAGCACAGTAATTTACGTGCACCCTAAAGTCAAGTGTGTGGAGAGATGCTGCAAGCTCAGGTTATTGCCTGCGCCTGCTTTCACTCTTATTTTAGTTATTGTCCTCAGGGACGCAGCAGTTTCAATGGGCTTGCGCCCAGGAAAACTAGGTGGTGTTACAAATTGAAGCGTATTATGTTAGGCAATATTTGTTGTCTTTTTATCATCTCTTTAGGAGATTAATTTGCTACTTGTTTACCCCTCTCTTTTTCAGTTGGCTACACTATGAATGATCTGATATTTGAGTGGGACGAAAAAGGTGCTGTGCAGGTGGCTGACGGACTGACGTTACCCCAGTTTATCCTGAAGGAGGAGAAAGATTTACGCTACTGCACCAAACACTACAACACAGGTTAGCACTCACCCACACTTGCTGAGGCTGGGAAATATAGTGCACGTGAAGCTCCTTTGCTATTTGTGGAGTGCAAAACCAGCAAAGACATACTATACGTATATATGCAGACCCACTGTGTTTTTTAACCATCCCATCACCATCTCAAGTTCTAGATATAAACCATACAGGAAAACATGATGGGAATTGTTGATGTGATTAAATTCCTCTTTACCTGTTCCAGGTTTCGTGTGGTTTTCCTCTCTAGATCAGACATGACAAAAAATGTAAGGGTATTGATGTATTCGAAGAGTAAGAATATATGTAAGATTATATTGAAGATTATAATATAATCTTATAGGTGGCGCGGTGGTTGGCACGTCTGCCTCACAGCAAGAAGGCCTGGGTTCGATTCCCAGCTCGGATATTTCTGTGTGGAGTTTGCATGTTCTCCCCGTGCTTGTGTGGGTTTCCTCCGGGCACTCTGGTTTCCTCCCACACTGCAAAAACATGCACAGTAGGTTGATTGGCAGTTCCAAATTGCCCCTTGGTGTGAGAATGAGTGTGAATGGTTGGATGTGTGTTGCCCTGCAATGGCCTGGTGAGCTGTTCAGGGTGTATCCCGTCTTCGTCCTGAGTCGGCTGAGATAGGTGCCAGCCTCCTCATGACCCTGATTAGGATTAAGTGGATTAGAAAATGAATGAATGAATGAATCTAATTTTTCTCTTAGAAATACATCAACACCCTTACAAGTATTATACTGATCTTAAAATGTGATATAGTTCAAGACGTATTCTTTTTGTACAGCGTTTTTTTCAGAGCACCAACATTTTTGTCTGACACTATACACAAACACGCAGAGACATTATAATTTTTTCATTTTTTTTCTTTTTTAGCAAGCAGTGCTGAAAACAGATAATAGTCTCTCTGGTGGCAGAAGAAGTGTCACAGCTATGCTCCATTTCCCCTTCACGGTCTTTCAGTTGGGTTAAAAATCATCTCTCTGGTCATTCTCACCAGTCAGGATTTGTTACCCTCAAGATAAAGTGGGAATAAGTGTTGGAGGCCAATCTACTTGGGATCTGATATAAAACGTGAAACAGAAGGGACACAGCATGTATGACACCCACAGGAATGTTCCTTTATGAGGTGCAGAACTTGTACAAAAATGAAGGTCAGCGCTGTGATTTGATCAGTCCTGCCTTATGAAACACATGTGCACATTTGTGACCCACTCCAGCATAATACGGATTAAGTAGGAAACCTATGTTATATTGAATATTGAGATATTCATATATTTGGGAAGAGAATTTAATATGCTTCATAATGAGGTATAATACATGATTATAGCACGAAAATTGTTACATCAACATTGTATGTTGTTAATCAGGAAATGATACTTTTGAGAAAATAGCAATTACAGTTACAGGATCCTTCAAGGATGTACACTAAACAAAAATATAAACGCACAAACCAATAATTAAATATGCTCATACATAGTGTTTATTGGTGTACTGAATAATTTGTTCTGCTGAATTCTGGTTATCCACTTCTCGTACCACATACCTGTGAGATTATTCAATCACTAAATTATTCTATTCCACCCATGAGTGGCATAATGCATAACTTTGAGTTGGTCAGTCAGTGTGACCAATACACAGGCAATCCTTGCTCCAGGGCCAGTAAAAGGCCATCCCAAAATGTGCACTTTTGTTTTTAGCCACAATGCCACAGTTGACACAAGTCATGAGGAATGAATGCTGGGAGGTCTGTGACAGCAGTGTCAACACACTTGAATGTGCATCATTCCACCATCAGTCGGTTGAGAGGTCAGTTCAGAGACACTAGCAGCACTGTGAATCGTCCACATCCCCGACGACCATGTATGACTACGCCCACACAGGATGCCGATGGGAATGGGACAACATTCCACAGGCCACTATTGAGCATCTTGGTAACTCTTTGCTTTGGAGATGTACCATTTTACCTTATGCAGATGGTGGACACAATGGGTGCTGAGCTGCTGTGAACTTTGCCCACTGATCCCTGGTTGGTTCAGGCTGTGATAAGTCATGAATTGTGAACAGAAAATTGTTAGTCATGTTTCTTTTGGTTCAATATTAAGGCAAGAATATTAATGCCATCTTCTTGATTGTCTGTGCCATGAGCTGTCCTGTGACACTCTCTATATGTTTAACACAGGGGCAGTTAAGATGCCTCATGTTATATATAAACCTTTATTGCATGTCTTATTTAAATAGTTTATTCTGATTGACTGGCAGCATTAGCAGTGGTTAGCACATGGCAGGGTATACCCTGAATTGCACACACAACTATTCACACTTGCACTCATACTTAGGGGCGATTTGGAACAACCAATTTGCTTAATGTGAATGTCTTTGGACTGTGGTGGGAAACAAGATTACCTGAAGGAAACCCACGCAAGCACGGAGAGAACATGCAAACTCCACACAGGAACGCCCTTGCTGAGCTTGCAACACGAATCCAGGACCCTCTTGCTGTGAGGTGCATAACCACTGTGCCATTGAGCCACACATTCTTAATTAATGTATATAATGAATTTATTTTGAACGTGGACTTTTTTTCTCTAGATATTTGAAGAGGGCGGTTCCCCTGTGTCTCATATTGACGAGCTGTCATTGATCTATATAGCATAATATAAGAGATTCGAGTAAGGTCTCTCTCTCTCTCTCTCTCTCTCTCTCTCTCTCTCTCTCTCTCTTTCGCTGACTTGCTTCTTGTATGTGGTAGAGGAGCAGATTGCTGCAATATGCTGTCTCTGTATACCCTTTTCACCTCTTCATTTGAGGTTGGTGGTGAAACACCGGTGTGAACCCTGCGGTTGTTTCCCTCCTGTCTACACCTTCACCTCCCATTTTCACCTTTCACCTCTCTTCTCTTATCAAATCAATATGAATGCACTCTTCAAGGGCAAAAGTTTTCCCTAGCTGGCCTTCAATTTTTCATCATTTCAGTCATATCACTGATCCCTGATTCTCCATAACTACTGATATTCCTATCTCTTGATTCTGATTTATTAGCAGCTGTTTTGTTTGATTTGCTGAACACAGACTTTGTCCCTGGCATCTGTATAGTTATTCGTCTCTCTGTCTTGACTGCTGTATGTCTCTGACTAAGACAGATCTTAGATACCACTTTCATCATTGCCCTGGCACAATGAATAGTACGCAGTGTCATAGTGAATACTCAGTATCAGATTTGATACTGAGTATTGACACTGGACCAGTATTGGCCTCAAATACAGATTAGGTATTACATTTTATTTACCATATTTATGTATACCCTAAGCAGCACGGTAGTGTAGTGGTTAGCACGTCAGCCTCACAGCAAGAAAGCCTGGGTTCAAGTCCCTTGTTCTGGCCTTTCTGTGTTGAGTTCTTCCCATGTGTGCGTGGGTTTCCTCCCACAGTCCAAACACACGCACAGTAGGCTAAATGGCTGTTCCAAATCACCCATAGGTGTGAGTTTGAATGTATATGTGTGTGATGGTCCTGCAATGGCCTGGTGAGCTGTTCAGGGCCCCACCCTTTCCCAGAGTCAGCTGAGTTGGGCGCCAGCTTTCTTGCAACCCTAAGTAGGATTAAGCGGCTTAGAAAATTAATGGATGAATGTATGTACCATTCAATTCACTACTCTATCACTCACTCACACCTTTGCCAAACCAATTAAAACTATTAGGGTCATCGGGGGCTGGAGCCTATTTCATTCAACGCTGGGTTAAGGCAGAATACACCCTGAACAGCTCGTCAGACCATCACAGGGCCAACACACGCACAACCATCACACTCATACCCACACATAGGGGCAATTTGGAGCAGCCAATTAGCCTACTGTGCATGTCTTTGGACTGTGAGAGGAGACCGGAGTACCCGGAGAAAACCTGCGCAGGCACAGGGAGAATATGGAAACCCCACACAGAAATGCCCTCATCAAGAAATGGGCTAAAACCCATTACCTTCTTGCTGTAAGCCATTACACCACCATGCCGCCCTAATCCACACAACTCAGGTTGTTTTAATACATGTCATGAACGTATGAAGAAATCTGACTAGCAGCCATGCTGTTTTTATTTTAATTTGGAAAATGATTTGGATCTAAAATGTTTCCGCATGGCAGTTACTTTACCTCAACCTGAAGGCAAACAAAGCACTTCTGTACTTTAAAGGCCTGGAACTGCCTTTGCTGGAGAAACATATTCTCAGTGGGAACCCGTACTGTGTGTCAAATAATTCGCAAAATTACTTTAAATGCTGGCATTTCCACTGTGCTAAAATGGAGTGTACCTTGAGCTAAGAAGTATTTTATGGAGATAGTTAATGTTTTCCTCCGCGTGTTGCCAGTACTGCTAAGAATGCAACTGTAACATCATTGGAAACAGTAATTTGACACATCAGTCTGCTTCTCGAGGCTGCTGGTTGTCTCTGGGAGAAGGTATATGGGCAAAGATGTTGGGGCTGATTATGTTCTAAGTGGTGTCTCAGCTTCAATGCGTTCCCATATTTTGCTATCACCTTTAAAAAAAAAATCGAGCACAGCAGAACTTCCGTATGCTATTTCTGCATGACACAAATCGTCCCCACTCCACCAGTGCACCCTCTATCAGCACATGGAACAGGTGCATTTATAGCACTTACACTTCCTGATTTAGCTGCATGGAAGGGATTACGAATAATTTGTCAGATGGTATGGGAGGAAGTATAACCCTGCTACTATGCAGCTATCAGTTGTACAGGATGCAAGAATAAATCAGCCATTTTTTGACCTGCTTATAAAGTTAATAAAACTTTATTAAGTTTCAACACCATGAGTGCACCTGGTCACAGTAACAGGGTATGCAAACATTAAGCGCACACATTTGCACACCTAGGGGGGTGTTTTGGAAAAAATAAGAGGACCTGGAGGATACATTGTGTGCAGGATCTACTCTCATTTTAAACATTATAGGGTGGGGGGGGTTGTAAATAAATTAGCGGTTATCACGTCCACCTCTCAGCAAGCAGGTCCAGGGTTTGAGTCCCGGATTCAGTAAGAGTATTTCTGTGTGAAGCCTGCATGTTTTATCCATGCTTGTGTAGGTCGTCAGGTTTTCTTCCAAAGTCCAAACACACGTTAGGCTAACTGGCTATTCAAAATTGTCTCTAGGTGTGAGTGTGAATGGTAGTGTGTGTTGGATTTGTAATGGTCTGGGGAGCTGTTCAGGGTGTATCCTGCCTTCACCCAGTGTCAGCTGAGATAGGCTCCATTTCCAGTGAGGGAGGAAGAGAGAAATAAAGAAAATAGTCAATTTCTTTATTTATCCCTATTCTAAAGCCATTTGTATAAATAAACAAAAAAAGGATGTGATACGTTCCCACTACATTCTCAAAATTGGGTGGGTGCAATAAGAATTTTTACACTGTTGTAGGAGTGATATAAATATCAATCAAGGTGTGGTATGGTCTACATGCTTGCAGAGGACATGCTCAAATTTTAACATGTAAAAAAATAAATAAATGTAGTGCGGACCTGGTCAAACCAGAAACCAGTAAGAACTTAGGGCGTGATCACACTAGAGGTGAGATAGAAGAGCGACTGAAGTGAATGGAACTTTGTAGCTACTGCTTTTCATTCTCAAAATGTTCTTAAGTTTGTCTCGTGACATTCGCGAGTCGTGAACTCATCACAAAAAATTTCAAACATGTTTGAAATTTCGGCGAATGTCGCAAAACGAGGATCTGACACAGAGTAGTCTCAAACTCTTCTCAAACAGTCCGCACATGTCGTGAGAAGGTCACAAAGTTGTCATTTTGTTTGCAAATTATTTGTTTTTGTTTATGGGCACGTAGTGGGTGGTGTAGTAATAAGCACTCATAGCAGGAAAGTCCTGGGTTTAAGCCCTGTTTCGGTGTGGAGTTGCATGTTCTCCCTGTGCTTGCGAGGGTTTCCTCCCAGTGCTCCAGTTTCCTTCCAGAGTCCAAAGACATGCACATTAGGCTAACTGAATATTCTCAATTGCCCCTAAGTGTGGATGTGAATGGTTGTGTTTTAGCCCTGTGATAGTCAGGCATGTACCCTGCTTTAACCTGGAGTCGACTGGGATTCGATCCAGCCTCCCTATGATTCTAATAAAGGATAAAATGGTTTGGACAATAAAATGAAATAAATAAGTATTGTATCGTATCGTATGTAGTAAGAATACTTTGGATGTTGTGCACATGTGATCATGTCCGTGGTGAGAAATTAGTGGGAACGTGTTAGATACAGTGAAACTGACATGGACGTTGTATGAAGGATGTAGTATGAACTTGAACACTGTAAATTTTTCCTTTGTGACCACGCCCCCACTGCGTTCATGGAAATGTTCAGGACTCAGTGTGCTCTTTGTGGCCTTCGTCTGAGTGTGATGGGGCTAAAATCATTCATGATATCAAAAACAGGTCACTCGGTTTATATTCATTATGGATGAAGCTTAATTAATTCACACGTATTAAGATATCCTGTCACGTATGAGCGAAACTGTGTCTCGGTAATGATAAGAATGTTTTGTCTGATGCATATTTCAGGGAAGTTCACTTGCATCGAGGCCCGCTTCCATCTGGAGAGGCAGATGGGCTACTACCTGATTCAGATGTACATCCCCAGTCTGCTAATCGTCATCCTGTCCTGGGTGTCCTTCTGGATCAACATGGATGCTGCTCCTGCTCGTGTGGGCCTGGGCATCACCACCGTGCTCACCATGACAACACAGAGCTCAGGCTCTAGAGCCTCTTTGCCAAAGGTCAGTCAAAACAAACTTCATAAAAACTCTGCTAGATTTACCCCCCCCCCACTCTCTTTCTCTCTCTCTCTCTCTCTCTCTCTCTCTCTCTGTCTCCCCCCACTTTCTCTCTCTCTCTCTCTCTCTCTCTCTCTCTGTCTGTCTGTCTGTCCCCCAATATGTATTTACTGAATGTGTGTAAAGTTACAGTGAGGACTGATGAGCATGTAGTATATATATATATATATATATATATAAAATTATTAATGTTAATTAGTGTTATTGTTAAAACAGTATCACTTCAGATCACTTGCTGAGTGTTTAGACTGATTAAATATCAACTTGAACTGCAGGAAGGAGTAACTCAGGATGACTTGACTTATGATGACAGCTTCTGAAACTTTATAATAAAGACTTGACCATGAATTAATTTTTTAATAGACATATAAATTGACTGAAAGATTATAATTGAAATTTTCTTTGTTTAATGAAAGCAGATTAATAAGATTCAGAATACAAGAAGCAGATTTGGATAACACTGAGCAGGGGATCTGTCAGATTGTGAGCCTTTCTTTGACAGCATATAATATCATATATTATATAACTGTCTATATGCCATGGTGTTTTTAAGCTACTGAACATAAGCAGTCATGTGACTTAGCTTATAGTGAAGCCGATGTTGGACAATGGTTCCGTCTACAATAAAGCCCCTTTATATGCTGTCTATTTTTTAAAGAATTGAAGTGTCTGTTTAATTCTCTCTCACTCTTTGTCTCTTTCACTGGATTAAACTGCGAATTAAAATGGTCTCCTCGAGCCACATACAAAGCTTTTCATTGTGCCTCAACCACACAATTCTGATGTCATGCTAATCATTGTCACTGCAGAGCCGCGTCTGTATGCACACACTGAAGACACCGGTGCATGGAATTGCTCCCTTGGTGATGGTCATGGATAGAAGTGCCACCATTCATCCGGGTTCCTGCCAAACCTATCTCACACACTCTCACTTCATTCGGCTCTCTTTGTTTTGGTCTTCTTTGACAACCTTGACCCAAGAACATTAATAATTCAATTCTAGCAGAAAAGTAATACAGACTGATATTTTACTGCCATTTAAATGAAGTGGAAATGACAAGAACTGCTGATGGTCTTGATTTAGGGATGTGACCATGACTAAATGATACGATATGGCAGTCTGATATGTATATAATTATACACACATGTATATAACGCTTTTGTTTAATTTTGCTTTACTAAGTTCACACACACACAGCCCCCCCCTCCCCTCTCTGGATACAGACACAGATTATCGTGTGTTACCTGCCAGTGCAACCTGAACCTCCTCTCTGTCTTGACCCCTGCTCCTTCTTTGTTATTATTTTCCAAACAGAGTGAGCTAACCTAAATATGCTACTCACTTACTCATTTGCCGAACCTCATAATCATATTAGAGTCGCACAGAGGCTGGAGCATATTTCAACCACTGGGCACATGCGGAGTACACCCTGAGAAGCTTGCCAGACTACTGCAGGGTATCACACACACACACCACAACCAACTATTCACACTTTCACACTATACTTCACACCTAGGGGCAATTTGGAACAGCCAATTAGCCTTCTGTGCATTTTTTTGGACCTTGTTGAGTACCTTGAGGAAACCCACACCAGCACAGGGATCACATGCAAACTTCATACAGAAACACCCGAATGAATGGCAATGACCTAAGCAAAGGAACTTCTTCCTGTGAGGTGGACATCCTTACCACTACGCCACCATGCTGCACTGAATATACTACTATATTCAAAGCACCATACATATTTTACTTTTCAGAGCTTGCTTATTTATTTATTTATTTATTTATATTTTTATTTTTATTTATTTTTGTTGTTGTTGTTAATACTGGAGCCAGTTGCACCGAATAGGCTTGTTAGGGATCTCAGGCAATAGGCCAGGAGGTCTTATGTGTTTTTACATTTCTGCTTCTTTTTTCTTTCTTACCACCGACCATTTCTAAGCAATATCTTGATAAAGCCCTTGCCAGTCCTCATCAAACTTTGAATACTTGCATACTCATCAAATTTTGAGGTATAGTCAGAAGCCTGTCTTTTCAAAACACTACATTATGATTTCATGGATTTATTATCGTTGTTGTATATAAGCTGCTGTGGCTGGTACTTAATCCACCGTCTGTGTTGATGGACTGTAGGATGTGAGTTTTAAGTGTAGGGGTGGAGGTGGTAAAGCCTACATTCTCTCTATTTTGCGCATTCAGCTGTAGCACTTTCAGTGCTCAAACAATTCAAAAATCTGTGTGCTTTACAAAAAACAACAGTAATATTATTAATGATAATCCTGGGATGCCTTCTACATTATCTAGCTCCTTTTTCAAAATATTAATTAGTAAATATTTGGCTATAAACTTAAATCTAAAATCTGCAAATTTCTCTAACACGGGTTATCAAACATGTCAAGAGTATTTTTTGAAATTATTGTTGATGAGATTGACAGTGTTACTTCATTCATTTTCTAAGCCGCTCACTTAATCCTAATTAGGGTCAGGGGGGAGCTGGTGCCCATTACTGGGCGGGAGTGGGGTACACCTGTACAGCTCGCAAGGCCATCACAGGGCCAACATACACACAACCATTCACACTCGCACTCACACCTAAGGGCACTTTAGAACAGACAATTAGCGTACTGTGGATGTTTTTGGACTGTGGGAGGAAACTGGAGTACCCAGAGGAAACCCACTCAAGCACTGGGAGAATATGCAAACTCCACACAGAAATGGCTGAGCCTAGGAATCAAATCCAGGACCGTCTTGCATTCGTGCTAACCACTGCGCCCCCATTCCTCCTACAGGGTTATTTAGGATTAAATGAAGGTCTCCTTCAAGCTAATATAACAAATATGTCTGTTTTCTTTACTTTGGGCTATATTTTAAGTTTAAAGTCAAACCTGTGTTTTTATATGTATATATATAAAACAGTACCTGGCACCATTATTTCGCAGGGGAGATGTTTTTAACCCTAGTTCTATAAACAAATCCTTAAGGGAAGGTGTCCCTGGGTGTTTGATGCATTCTTTAGTTTCTCTATGTAGTTTCAATTAAACAAATTAATACATAGGCAAAACTAACAAACAAATTAATAAATGTAACCAAATATTAAATATGATCGTATCTAGCATATGATTATCTCTTCCCTTTCCTCACCCATAATGCATTGGGCCACTTTCGTGGTTTCTGTTGCAATATACCTCATATTTTAGTTCGATAACCTTATAAAAGATCATTTCCCGAACCACTTAATCCTACTGAGGTTGCGTGGAATGGTGTCTATCTCAGTCAACAATCGGCGAAGGCAGGGTACACCCTGAACTGCTGGCCAGTGGTGAGAGAGTGAGCTGGCCATACTTATGGGCAATTTGGAACATAAAGAGGCATGCAAACTCCGCACAGATACACCCTCACTGAGTGTGGGACTGGAACCCAGGACCTTCTTGCTGTAGTGTGGCGTGCTAATGACTACGCCACCATGCTGTTTTATAATTATGCTAACAGTAAACAACATTAACAAGTACATTTTGAAAACTTGTTAGGCATTACATGATACATTCTGGCTCTTTTTTTCTTCTTTTTGCGTGTTGCATCGTCTGAACTTTAACCTTTGAATTTCAGACTAAATGACTGTGGTTTACAAATAGGTTGAAAAGAAAAGGTTTTCTTTTCCCACCTTGTCTCTAATCAAGGCATCTCTTCATAGCAGACCCCACTGCTCCTGAGGCTGAGTCATAGTCTGATGAGAAATCATGCTCTGAGAGGCAGACTTGTGAAGAATTAAGAGCAATAACACCTTAAAAATTGAACCATACTGTGTTTTATTCCGTCACACATGATGTTGGGTGGAAAAATAGAAACCTGTTTTTTTTTACCTCCTACTCTACTGCCTTGGAGTTATTGCTAAATAGAATTGTCCTATTTTATGACATATGGCTTCATATTAAAGGTGCAAATATCTTAGTTGTGAATTGTGTCTAAAGAAATGACTTAAGATGACGCTACACTGACATGCTCGCTGTACTGTGTCTCATTGCTAACACACTGTACCATTCATGCCTTTGCTACAGGTCTCCTATGTGAAGGCCATTGACATCTGGATGGCTGTTTGCCTGCTGTTTGTCTTCTCGGCTCTGCTGGAGTACGCTGCTGTCAACTTCATCGCACGCCAGCACAAAGAGCTACTGCGCTTCCAGAGGAGGAGACGACACCTAAAGGTGACCGAACACACACACACACACACACACACACACACACACACACACAGAAGTGGACAGGATGTACAGTGTACTTGACACACACAGAGAACTCACAAATTAATAAAAATTGTAGAGCAAGGTGAACTTCCCTCTTTGACTCTTTCTCTCTCTCTCTCTCTCTCTGTCTCTCTCTCTCTCTCTCTCTGTCTCTCTCTCTCGCTTTCTCTCCTGCTCTCTCTCTCATGCTCTCTCCTTAAAACACGTTTTAAAGGAGATAAGGCAGACAAAATACAAAAATAACAGAACACACACACACACACACACACACACATGCACACACAGTTGGCTTGTACATTACTGAAGCTAAATAATGCTATAATGCTGATGCTTTGAATGCATCTTGGCCATCTTTTATTGTTTTTTTTTCTTTTAGCAGTTTGCTTTCCCCACAATTGCTGTGTATTTTCATCATTTTGGAGAGATTAGGTGCCAACATTTGCTACATGCATACCTATCAGACTGTTCTGACCAATAGCTGCCAGCAGTTATACAGAGAAATATTTAGCAAATTGAATCAAATTAAATAATCAAATAAATGTAATCTAAATCAATACATTTAACTTAAATAAATCCTGTGACAGCTCGATTACAAAAACAGTATAGATAATGTAACCAGTACTCTTCGTTCATTTTTGTACTCATTGCCTCAACAAGTTTGTCTCATACTCTGGGCATATTTCCGCAGCTTCCTTGTTTCCTTCCGATGGCTTTGTCCTTTGCCCCAGCCTTTCGCCCTGGGCTGATCCCACATTACCCTCCTCACTTTTTTTCAATTTATCCTTTTTAGATTTTTTTCTCATTTTATTCCCTAATTCAGTCGTATCCAATCCCCACCCTTTAAGTATTGCCTCCCTTATCACACGAACACCACCACCCAGGGAGGGATGTAAGCATGCACATGCCCCCTCCGTGACATGCAATGCTACCACCCTCTGCTGTGCATGCATACTTGGGGGCAGTCTAACACACTTGGAGGGGAAGCGCTATCTGCCCCCTCGTACGAATGAGCTTACAGATGCCCATGAATGGCTGGTTATTGCTGTGAGTGACAAGGAATTGAGCGTATGCCATGCCACCCTTCCGTGAGAGCTCGGGCAATTAGCTCCCATGGACTCCCGGTCATGGATGGCTGTGGCATCAACCTGCATTCAAACTTGCGATCTCTGGGTTGATAGTCATACACCTTGTCGATGCGCCACTCAGGAACTCGCCTTTCCCACTTTTTTTAATGCCCTGCTCACTTAGTAAATAACACACGTTCTCAATCAAAACAAATCAGATATGGGTAAGTGTGGCATGTATGAAGTGGCAGTGATACTTGCGTACAGGAATAACAAAAATGCTCCAGAAACTCATCATGGCTGATTCCATTTTATTTCCTGAGATTACGCTGTATTTTATATTTATTTAATATGCCTGGTGAGAGAATGAATCCCTTAAAGTATGGTGCTTTGCTCACGCGGGCTTTCCGCTATAAATAAACCAAACAATTCACATAATGAAACACAGCTTTACAGATTTATTTTACAATATTTTTCGATTACATGGATCTGTAAGTCTGACTCTGTGCTGTAACATTTATGGAGCTGAAAAACATTTGAGATGTCAGTCATGTTCATTGCCTTTTTAATGATTGTTAGTTGGTTATAAGGTTCCAGTTCTTTGAGAGCTATTACCAGTCCCATGGAGCAGCTGTGTTTCCAGGCAGGACTAGAGCAAAGCATCCTTTCTAATAAAGAACGAGATTTGTAAAATTTAT
>JAOUQZ010000035.1:15660058-15671970 GCA_028564935.1 Neosilurus hyrtlii
AAACAATAATGCATTAGAGCAAGAGTATAAACCTATGATTAGAATTACTGTCAAGATTATCAGAGCTGCTGTTAGACAAAATAAATCACCTTCTGCCCAATCAGATTTGAGAATTCACCATTTACCACCAGCACTGGGGCATATATATATATATATATATATATATATATATATACATATCCCAGTCAGCTTCTAAAATACAGCAGCATATGGTTGTATGCTCTTAAAACAAATGGGCTCTTTTTAGGTTATTAAATGAAAGGTGCTTACCTTTGAAGAAAGGGGAGGACTTGAACCCTTTAAAATGGAAATGTCATATGATAGTTTTATTTGGAACACTCAGGAGTCTAAACTAAGCCGTGTTCATATCGAAATCTTTACTTGAGACGATATTGCTGCCTTTTAATATCTAGTCTCTAAGCAAAAGGCTATGCAGTTGCATAATGCAGCTCATGTGGCAGGCTTTTATTAGGGTACCCCATCTGTTCTGTGGGCCAACACCAACTGAGGAGGACATCTTGAGCTCATGTTGGTCATGGGGTGAGGACTCCAGCTTGTAGATGTGATAGAGGGAGGCAGTAGTCTTTCTGAATACTAATCTCATGGCACCTGCTGACACGCATTCGCCTCACTGAGGTTCTACACAGCAGGCATCACCTAATCCAATTTCTTAGCTGATACATATGGCAACATCTTTGTTTCATGCAGGTATGAAAAGATTTCACGCGTGCTTTGCATGGAAATAGAGCAAAATGTGTGCAACAGTTTAAATATTTACAAGAAACAAATCTTTCTACCTAAAGACTCCCACCAAATCAAGACAATTCCTAATCAGCTGTGCATAGTTATATTTCAATTACACTAATAAGCAACACAAAGCGTCCAGAAGCTTCCAATGAGGCGTACGATGCATCCATTTTATTCAATAAATTAGGTATTGTGTTGGCAGGGGGTCTAGATTATTTATTTCACACCTTTTTATTTAATGCACATCCAAATTATTTTTTTTTTTAAATCACTTGTCAAATTTCAAACTTGTATTCAATATGCTGCGTCCTTGAAGTTCGAGCTGAGTGGGAGTAGAAAATTGGAAATTCAGTTGGAGGAGTAATTTGATTGGACGGGTGAACCGGGATGCTTATGTTATGAACAAGCCAGCTCTGCCAGTTTAAGGTTTTACATTAGGGACCTACAGGAATGTACAAACCTCAAAAATAGAACCGTTTTCAACAACCAAGCCGCACTACAAATCACAGTAAAAAAAAATGTAAAAAATAAAATAAAAGTCTGAACAGCACATGGTGGAACACGCAGATCAAAACAGTACATCAAGTTTATTTTGTTCTCTCATCAGCAGAGTTGTTAAAATATGTAATTCTTGATGAAGTGCAACAGTAGAAGGCAAACAGGATTCTTTACATGCTAGTCACTCAACAACCATGATTTAACTTGGCCACAACTCCAAATAAAACCATATTTGCACTTTGACCTGACAAGCGGGCACTAGCAATACACAGAATTGCCCGAGCAGTAAAAACACGTTCCTTTAAGAAACAGGGAGAGAACGCTAAAAACAAAAACAAACACTGGGTTTTTCCTTTTTCATAATTCAAGTAGTTTGTTTGTCTACAACAAATTTGAGTTCAAACTCAAATACAGGAGGAGTCCAGATAAAGGGGATATGCCACTCCGCAGCCCAGGAGCAGCATAGCAAACAGGATGAGGAAAGCTGTTACTCAGGGTGACTTGCATCAGCAGTGACTTGAGACGAGAGCTGCTTCACTGGCGTGGTCCTGCATAACGACCCTCACTGGAGCCTGCACCACGCCCGGCACCAAAACTTGGCTTTTGAGCCATGCCTCCTCGGGGAGGCGGGCCTCTGGGGCCTCCTATTCTGTCCCTCGGTCCTCCCGGGCCCCTGGGACGGATATGCCTCTCTCCTTCACGTGCTGAACGGGTTTTCTTTTCCTCCACATTCAGACGAACATCTCCTCGCAGCTTAATTGGCTACAACACACAAGATGATCAATACTGACATGCCCTTATAAAATCACCTGGTATAAAAAGGATTGAGTCTAATGTCAGGCCTACCCGATTGCTCAGAATCTTCTGCACAGGTTCGGAATCATCAAAAACCACAAAGCCAAAGTTGGGCAGCTTGCCACCACTATTGATCCTCAACTCCAGTACTGTTCCATACTCTGCAGTCAAAAGCAAACAATTACATCACCACACACAAGTCAGTACGGCATTAGGTCCACAGGTTCGCAGACTTACGCTCAAAGAACTCCTTCAGCTCAGCTCTGTCCACATCATGTGGCACATTTCCTACAAAGAGCTGTTGGCTGTCAGGATACCGGACCGTCCGCCTCACCTCAGGCTCTCCACTCTCTCCTTCTCGTACTACAAACACACAACTGCAGTTTTAGTTCAAGTTTTATTTACATTACATTCGTCCTGCCACATGCAAAATTGCTTCCAGCCAATTCGTATCAGTGTAATGGTTTGCATTATAAAAAAGTTAATTTGGTGGAAAGCAATACAATTTTATGTATTGAGAACACAGAAAGGGTGCTGCATATAGCTTGAAGGCAATTTCACACCATGCCTGTAAAACTATTTGCTCACGAAGCACCAGTCTTGTGTAATTACTTTGATTAAAATGACCCAATTACTTCTGGCAAAGACAAACCCTTAATGAGCAGACAGCATTCAGATTGGCTGAAAATGAACTGACCACTTTAAACAATTTACACACCGTGCATTTACAGTTGCACATTGTGTCTATATGGTATCGAGTACCTCCCGGTCTTGGCGCTCTCTGTGTTGGAAGGGGTCCTGATCTTTGTTCACGTGGTCTCTGGTCTCTCTGGGGTCTCTGTACTGTGGTCTGGGGTTCTGGTTTGACTTCGACTCTGGGCTGCTGTAACAACAATCAATTGATTCATACCACCGAAAAACAAAGTGCAAAGCAGGTTGCATTACTATTAACTCTCTCTTAAGTCACACCTCTTTAATTTCAGTTTAATTTCACCCTAAAACATTAAACATGCTTACAATAAAATAGTCGTGATGCACTTATTGACTCGTGATAATTTGTTGTACGATGTTCCTATTTCTCTCTGACGTGGTAAACATTGCTAGGAAGGTTACAGTAATGCTCTATAGGAAAAGATTTCAACTCACAGTGGGATAACACTAAAAATCAGCATGTACTCAACAAGCATTTTGGTGAAATGGACCGTGCTGAATAATTTCTCTTTTTTTTTTTTAATTTACCCATTAAAGGAAAACAATTATTCGGCAAAGTGGATATCACCAAACAGTACTAGAGACAGAACACTATTCAGCACTATCCACCAAATAACTGTCAAATACAGTGCCCTCCAGAATTATTGGCACCCCCAGTGAATGAGCAAAACCAGCTACGAAAAAAAGGCCTTTACTGCTTATCCTCTTGGCCTTTCACCCAAAATAATCATAAAAATCTTACCTTGTCATTGAAGTAAAGTCGTTGTAAGAAAAAATAAATAAAACCAATTCTTAAAATAAATAAATAGATAAATACACAAATAGATAGAATTTGGGGGGGGGCTGTTGACATTAAATATTTGTCTCCAAAACATTCGTGCCACAATTATTGGCATCCATGGAAAATCTTATACTTAAAACACGTATTTTTCGGTCACGTTTTACATTTAAGTTCATCTGTTTGATTAGGAGCTCTTCAAGGAGCTAGTCAATTGTTTCATGTTTCCAAGAACACAGCGACGATGGGCGACAAGTTGTTGAGCTGCACAAATCAGGAAATGGATAAGAACATTTCTAAACAGTTGAAAATACCCATTTCCACTTGGAGGGCCATAATTAAAAAGTTTACAACGACACCATGAGGATCACTCAACTGGCAAAAGAATTTCCAAGGATTACAGGTGGAGAATTGCAGAGGTTAGCTGAGTCTTGGGGCCAGAAAGTCTCCAAAACTACCATCAGATGCCACCTACACTACAAGTTGTTTGGGAGGGTTGCCAGAAAAACAAGCCTTTGCTGTCAATCAACAACAAACTAAAGCACTTAGTTTGCCAAATGTTACTGGAGCTGTCAATGGGACTGGGTTATATGGTCAGATGAGAACAAAATAGAGCTTTTTGGCATCAAACATCAAAGCTGGGTTTGGCGCAGACAAAGAGATCCATACAGAAAAGCACCTCATACCCACTGTGAAGTATGATGGCGAATCTTTGATGTTGTGGGGATGCTTTTCTTCCAAAGGCCCTGGACATCTTGTTAGGATACATGGCATCATGGACTCCATCAAATAGCAGAAGATATTAAATGAAAGCCTAACAGCTGCTGTCAGGAAGCTCAAAATGGGCCATGGCTGGACCTACTAGCAGGACAATGATCCATTCTTGTGTAGATTTTGAGGTGTGCTTTGGATCATCGACCACAAAATAAAGGTTATGCCATGGCCATCACAGTTACCCAACCTAAACCCCATAGAAAATCTGTGAGATGAGCTGAAGGAGGGTTCACAAGCATCAACCACGGAATCTGAAGGATCTGGAGAGATTCTGCATGAAGGAATGGTCTCAGATGTCTTGACATCAATCCACCAACCTCATCATGCATTACAGAAGACTTGGGCTGTTATCTTTGCAAAGGGAGGCTGCACAAAATATTAAAATGATGGGTGCCAATAATTGTGGCACCCAACGGTGCTACCGTTTCATGGTAAGAATTTAATTATGTTTCCTCAATTAAAGGTTTGATTTTTATGAATATTTTGAATGAAAGTCCAAGAGGATAAACAGACATTTTTTCATAGACTGGTTTGCTCATATTCACCAAGGCTGCCAATAATTCTGGAGGGCACTGTAGTATACAAAACATGGAAATATACAAAAAGCAAACTGAAACAATTTTTATGGTTTATTTTTACATTTGTAAATTATGTGCAACATAAATGCCAACCTCGATCTCTCAGATAGCAATATTGAATTGTGTGGTTCCACCCACTGGGTTTCTTTCTTTCATGCCGAAACTACGATTCTCTGCTCACATGGCTTTCAGACAACTTGAGTTCACCGGCTTTGTACAAGCTTTCCACAACTTCACAGGTCAGAGGATTTTTAGACATTGACAAATTTTTCTAGACTTAACGCTTTCACAAGTGATTTGAGCGCTTCATTCACTTCAGTGAATTCTAGACTGCGAATGATAGAAAAATTCTTTCACTGAAGGGAATAATGGCAATTCTGATACGAGGCCTGCTTTGCTGTAGTAGCCTCCATTAAGTTAAACTTTCCTTATACATTCATTTAACTCGTTATGCTCTATTTGTTTGAAATTTAAACTAAACAGCAAATTAAAACATTTAGGTTTAAAGAAAAGTGTACTTGCTTTAGCACCTGTAACAGTTTTGACACTGGCATCTTTTGGAACTCATTCAATTTGGAAAAAAGTGCTTTATCTTGAAAACTAAAAGAGATGGATATTGCATAGCTTTTTGTATTTCTTTAAATGACATTTTATTTCAGGATCAATGATGGCGACAGACTGCTATCTTGGGATCATAAATCATTACGAGTGGATAATGCTTGAATCAAAAAGGTAGTCTCTCGCTTTTTTTAAGGCAGTGCAATTACTTCATGCTTTAAAACGGAAACATAAAAGACTCAAATTTAACTTTAGTTTATTCCTGTGCTTCCCATAGTAAGCTTCATGCCCTATCTGAAAGTAGAGTGCCTGGATTTGTCTCTGCTGATAGGTATTTGAGCCAGTCTGGTTTTTTTTTCTGCCTTTCTGATTTCCACTTTCATTTGTATCACCTGTATGGTTAGTTTATTTAGCCACTTATCAAACTTATGTTCTGTCAGGCTTTTGATATCGGCGTTTGCTCAATGAGCATGTTTTTTATTTTGTGCGAGTCCGAGTGATGGTGTACAAACCACTATATTTTTGGGTTTCATTAATAATAAATCTGTTTGGGTTGGTTTTTTTGTTGCTGCCCATGGTCTCATGAAGTGAGATATACATAGCAGCCAGTTAGCATCAACCTTGCTGTCTTTCCTGTGATGAGTACACAAAGATACCTTCACTACTAAAACAACTGACCTGCCACTCGGTCATATAAACTAAAGAAATTCCATTCTAGTTTATCAGTTGTGTGTGGTATAAACTCAAAATCCTAAACACCTGCTCAAATATGCACTCAAGCTCACCTGTATCCCTCATGACTTAAAATGAAAATATATAAAATAGACCACAAAAATTGCATTAGTGTACTTTTCTTTTGCTTCTGTTCCTGTGTACAATATACACTAAAATAATTATGCACCTCACGCTTGGGGAACGGCACACTGAATTCTGTGACATCCACTGAGCCTGGGGTGCATAATGGTTAATTATACTGAGTAAGTGAGCAATTCAGATCATGCAGTCCCTGTGTAATATCCTCTTGAGACCCCAATGTCCTCTTATGAGGACATCATATTTTTCCAAAAAATATTGTATGTCTGTCTTTGTAAGGCCCTCATATGAGAGCAATTGGGTATAACACTTTCCCCCAAACTTCTTATGAAGACACTGATGAAGTTCAATAGTTATTGTGTGGTGAAGGACAGAAGCAGTGTGAAGAACTAAGACATTAATTTTTGGGTCTCAAGAGGATATACTACAGGCTAACATGCTACTTATAGATTAATATACTGTAGAAAAAAGATCATTCAGGGAAGAATATTCTGTCAATCAGTGAAACCAGCATCCTGCCAAAAGAACAACAAGGAGTTGTTTAAGATGGCACACCTGATTTGCTGGAGCTTTGACTACGTGAGGGGGGACTCCTGAAGCTGGCACCACTCCTCCCTGGGGGAGATTCTTACTGGTGACTAAAGCCCATGAGAAAGGCTGAGGGGGGGAAAAAAAAAAACAAAATTTGTGGCTTAAAGCCCACAGTCTGTGATTATAGCTTAAATAATTTGTTGAGCAAGCCTCATACACTATTATTGGAGTTAAATGCATTAAATTAAAATGGGTCAAATTTTCCAACTTAAACATAGCTGAGAGCTTTTAAGTCCCTATATGGAGGCTGTGTCAGCAACTGGAATTGGGACATACCCGGATTTCGTCTGGTACAGCAGCTGCAGACTCTGCAGGGATAGGTGAAGGAGGAGCTCTCGGACTTTTCTCCACAATATGGGGCTCAGCCTGGCTTACTGAATCCTGTTTGAGCTCCACGGTAGCTGCCTCGGGCTCCAGCTCAGGCTCAGGTTCGGGCTGGGGCTCTGGGGTTACAGACACTTCCTCCTGAGGAGCTTCTGGCTCCACACTGAAACGACACAGTCTTAATATTATACTGTAACCTCTGGATTGATTGATGCTGCAGTACATGCTAAACTAAAGCCACGTTTACTGAAATTTGGTGCCTTCAAACAATTAAGTCAAATGCAGGGTATGTACACTTTGCTCAGGTTAAATAAAAATCAGCTCTCTGACAAATATGGACAAAATGTATAGATTTGAATAGGAACGATCCACTCATCACTTGGAAAAAACAAAACGGGAAACAAAATAAATTGTCAAGTTACTGATTATGACTCCAATACCAAGCAAAATTATCTTGTCAATTATAGCACCCTAGCATAGATTAAACCCAAACTTCTCCACACACAGTAGCTAAGACACTCCATGTCCCACATCCCACTGACTGTTCATGTTAAATATAAGCCAATTTCGTTGTATATAACGTGTCAAGTATGTGACTATACATTATGTACACACCAAGTCTGACTGTTACAACAGTCATGATTTAAATTGGGGATTAATAAAAACACCACTACTGAACTACAATTCTGGCCATTAAACTTAACTACTGTGTGTTGGTGACACAAGACTTCTCCTTCAAATGAACAAAAATAGAAAATGGGACATTACCAAGGACTCTGTTCATAGAATGCAGCCGCCTCTTCCTGCTGCACCTCAGGCGAGTTCACCCTCTCCTCCAGATCCTCCACGTCCTCCTCAGACTCTGGAAAGGTAAAACATGAACGATGACACCTGAATTGCACACAGACCGTTGGAATGACAGCACCTTAAAATAACACATGGGGCTTACCCTCGGGTGGTTCAGAGTCCGAGTCCCCAAAGACTTCATCCTGGTAGCGGAAGATGTCGTTGTGTACATAGAACTTGTTTGCAACAGTGCCCTGATTTAGAGAATATTTGGAGTAAAACACAACGATCACAAAGACATGCAGTTTGAGAACACCAACTTATGCAAGGCATCATAAAATGATTCAAACTGTACCTCGGGGGCCAACACAAAGGTTTGCATGAACTTCCTCATGGGCTGCATGTTGTTAGAGAGCTCTCCCATCACCTGTACTACAACCCCTTCATTCAGAGTGGCATGGGCATCAACATGCCTGATTTTGGTGTGGCAGTCACGGAAACTCAAAGCCATCACCTTTTTATGAATTTCCTATCCAGAACAAGATTTATTAAAAACACACACTACTTAGAAACCACCACACAGGGTACACAGAGATTAAAAAAATAAAATTTAAAAAGGGGAGTTGGTGTACATACTGACTGGCCGTAGACAGCCTCTACAGGTTTGCCGTTGTCCAAACCGCCATGCACGTAGGAAGAATTCTTGCCATAAAACCTGCAAATACAAGTTAACAACTATGAATCTTGTTCATGTAATTAGAACGTTCTTAACCAGATGTTAGCACCACAGCACACTTATCATATTAAGACAATTGATACTAAATAGCTATTTCTTTGATCTGGATTTTTTACTAAATGCAGTTCGAATCAGCAATTAAAACAGATGAGAAGTCATACACTATCAGCAGGTCTGTCTGCTTATACAACAAGCAACTCATGCACACACAAATGCAATTTTCATTATTTATTGTGGCAATGGACCTTTGTACAGAAGTGGCATACTACAGAAAGCTGAAATCAGTCAGTCAAACTTATGTATTCAGTAATATCATGACATAATTAACTGAAACATGCTTGCTGCTATGTTTATTTACACAGGCTCTTCATTACTTTCTTTTTTAGAGTAAAATATCAGACCTAAATATTCTTACTTTCAAACCATTTTGATATGTTTACCTATCTCTGGAAGAACTCACTGTAAAATTAAAAGACAGCCTCTCAAATGACTGAATGTTTACCTGTGGAGGTAGTCAGGAGCCTGGTTCAAAAGGGTGTAATACTGTCGGACAAACTCTCGCCCGACAAGCTGGGCACTTGGCTTCTCCATCACCATTTCTTTGGTCAGCTGGTTTGAACTGAAAGAGAAGAGGCTTCAAAATCACATCTGCTGGCAAAAAAAGCTCCCCAAGGCCATCTGTCCTAGTAGCAATACAAGTAAAACCCTTTGTAAGCCAAGATGGAGACTCGTAGTATCCAAGAGCAATACTGTGTAACCATCAAACCTTCAGTAAACGTTTGCAAAACAATACAGTTGTTAGATAACGCGGTACCGTAGCCAGGCCTGGTGGTGAGTCGGCCACGGGGAAGGAGGACAGCCCCTGCCTCGTTACCAGGTTTCAACTTGGCTTTGTTATAACGTCAGGTTGAGAATCATGACCGATCTATAAAATACTAATAAAGCAAAAATATATAGAATTATAACGGGGTGTGTGTATAGCTGACAGAAATTGTCCAGTATATTTGTCACGTTTTTAAAGCACGTGTTCGCCATTATTTCAGACTGGATTCAACGGCTAATTAGCAAAGGCGCTGCCTCGGATACCTTACACCGCACTCGCAAAATACGTCACGCAAAATATCCAACTACACACGAGTCATACTTACACAAAACAAGGTCTCGGATGTTTAGAGAAAACGTGAAAATTAATCTTGGTGAATATGTGCAGCTAATTTCCGTATATCCGGATAAGTGAATGCGGTGTGGCTGTCGATTTGTGATGTCCATACCTCGATACGTAGCGGTTGAAATTCTCCTGCTGACCCAGTTAGAAACCTTCGGATTAAGGTTAGGTTTGGTATTTAGATCGAATTTACTATCTGCTATCGATTAACACTCCAGTAATCTTTTTTTTCACCGACAAGGGAGCACAAGTCGCCAGAAGAGCGGCGCTGTGTTCAGTACAATGGTTTAGCTTAGCACGCTAACCGTTTCCACACACCAAACAGCGTTTCTAACGTACGGAAATACAGGTAAACTAAATAAAACACTGAAATATCAAACATAAAAACACACAGATACCGAGTGAGAGCTGAATAAAAATATCCACACGATTAGCATTAGCAGTAATGCTAATCAGCTTGGTAACCTTACACAGCTAGCTAACACACACCGTCGTTGCTAAGCTAAGACGCGAGGTTAGCTAACACGGTCAGCTAAACCAACACCCTACGTGAGTCTCAAACACACACAACCCACCAAAAAAATACTACAGTGAATGTTCTTACATTTCCGACTGCCACTACTCACCAGTAGTAATATGTTATAACTGTTTAAAGGAAAGCTGGAGTGAGTTGAATGAAATCGCCTCCGCGCCGAGTGAAGTAAGAATAGCGCGTGCTTAGCCGGTTTCAAACTGGCATTAAACTGCGTGCACGCGCTGTAGCGGGCCGCAATTAATTACAACCAATAGACCGCTAGGACACGGATGTCCAACCAATCGCAGATCTCTCTGTCGCAACATCCCAAGATTTAGCCAAATCATCTACAGCGTTCTATTTTACACCAGCCTATTAAATTCAGTCTAGGGCGGGGTAAGTTCGCAAGCAAGGTTGGTAGAGCTGTGCGCCCCAGGTGGGGTTTAAAGACGGTAAGAAGGAGCTATGGGTGATACTGTTGATTTACTCCATCAAGTAATACAAAGGGCTGATACTAAGACTGATACGTTAAAAGTGTTTTTGTGTGCACTTAAATCAGGAGCTCTTTGTCAAATGTTGTGCATGAAAGCACTAGTATAGAAATGTTTAAACCAGACTTTTGATATGCAATTTTTAATAACAGCCCTCATAAAGCATAGGTTCAGTCATGTTACTTTGCACTACAAATTAGTACATCCCATGATTTATTCAAATAATCTATTGGGGTCCAGATTCATTTGAGAGGGTTGTGTCAGGATGATCATCCCTCAGTAATATTCACATGATATGCAGTGTGATTATATAAATCCTTCCACAAAAGAAGGGTTGTGAACTGCTTCTTTTTATCAAAATAAATAAAAAAATCAAATATTTTTTGGTACTAATTGCAAGGTCGGGGGTTCAAGCCCCACTATCACCGGGTTGTCACTGCTGTCCCCCTAGTGCAGCTCACTGGGTTATCAAAAGCCGGCCATGTCTCTCACTGTCTGTGGTGAGAGGCATGTAAAAGAACCATTGCTGTGATTTGTAAAGAGTGGGCCATTGGGTTGCCGTCAGTGTGTTTCTGCCCTGCGATAGCCTGGCGAGCTGTCCAGGGTGTACTGTGCCCTCGCCCAGAGTCGGATGAGATGGACGCCAGCCTCCCCGCGACTCTAATTAGGATTAATCGGTTCAGAAAATGAATGAATGAATGAAATATTTTTTGGTTGGGGAAGGGTGTTCCATCCTATCTTGAGAAGTAGGTGAGAGCCTTGAAGAGTTTTCCAGCATGGTTCAGGACTTTGAACTCCATCATGGCTGCTTTTGCACCTATTCCAGGCTGTATGTGAGGCAGGGTTTTTTTGTTTGTTTGTTTGTTTGTTCCAGTTTGAGGGGATTGAAAATTTGGAGATCTGAGTGAAACATCGATTTTTATCTATGAATTTAATTCTTGGTTTAAGAAGATGTCAAGTGAAAATCTCAACTCACTTTAAAAGAACTGTATTATGTGTTGCTGGAGTAACGTATTTAAAAAATGTTCTCCCAGGGCACCCCGGAGCGTCTGA
>JAOUQZ010000035.1:15697394-15716504 GCA_028564935.1 Neosilurus hyrtlii
AAAAAATATATATATATATATATATATATATATATATATATATATATATTAGTTGTTTGCCCTGTGATAAGTTGGCCATCTGTCCACAGTGTACCTTGCTTTTTGCCTGAAGTCAGCTGGTATTGGCTCCAGCTTTCCCATGACCCTGAAGTATAAGTGAAATCAATAATGGATGGATGGTAAACGATTTTTAACGGGTGGAAGAAAGTGCATTAATGTATTACTGTAAAATGTACTGAAGTGCTATAGAGTCTGTTAGATTACACATTACTATCTTCAGCCAAATAATACACGAAGGTCACAGAGCAGCATACTGTACATGTGTTTGCAGTAAGTCGATTAGATGGGCTGTTTGCTGACAAGCAAGAAAGCAAACACACAATTTCAGCTTCTTATACCTTCTGTTCCCTCAACAGGTTCTGTGGAATACACCCTGTGTGAGAAGAGCATCATTACTGCATCATTCTGAATTATTCAGTTAAAAAAAGACCAGATGACACTTCTTATAAAACAGCAATTCATCTCCTCGTTTTCAGGAAGAAAATACTGAAATCAGCAATGCCTAAGAGATGAACTTTATTAGGATGGAGATGGATTACCATTATTTCTAAATACTGTATAACAATTCACAGATCTGAGCAAAATAGGAAGAGTTGGATGTTGTCCCACTGGCTGATCATGAAGAATTCAGTGAACCTGATGAGTTCTCTGGTCTGTGTGGAGTTCCTGTTGTACATCTTGTGTCTGTGTATGCCACAGTGGCTGGTGGAGGCAGATGGAGTGTGTGAAGGCCTCTTCGCTACCTGTAACATCTATGAAGGCTTCTCCAGCTGCACAACCTTTCCAGCTTGGATGGGTGAGTGCGTCTTTTTATTCTATAGATGATCATTATCATTTATGTCTTATATATACTGTATATATAACTTAAGTTATACATATGACATAACATGCTTGCACTGCCAGATCAGTATCATGCTTTATAGTTAACATAAAAACAAATGCAAATATCTTTTACATTATTTCTCCTAATTAGGCTCATACAGCCTGACTTGGATATTCCTGACAAGTTCCTCCATACTTTCCCTGTTAACACTTATTGCCATTAGACCACCTCTTAGCAATGGAAAGCGAGCCATTCTAGCTCTTCTTTTAAATATTTTTTCAGGTAAGTAGCACTTTATCCTCTGCTATGTTTTGCATTGCTGAATTCTTCCAACACCTACCAACATCTGATACCTAAATAGAACAAAAACAGCATAAGCAGTGCTTGTGTAGTCATGCACATTTGATGGAGATGTTCCCTCATTACAGATGCCCTTTATGATTCACTGTGGAGTGAGTGTGTTACATTACTCTGCACAAACGTAAATGATGGGCTCTCAAATATATTTATAAGTGTCTCATGAAGAACATCAGGCAAAACCGACTACCTGCCTAACTAAAGTAGTACACAGTGCTGTAGAATTCTTGAATCTGATTGGTCAGAAAGTATTCTTCTGCTTCTTCTTCTTATTATTATTATTATCATTATTATTATCAACAACAACAACAATAATACAATTGCTAAAAATTTTGTAATTAAATGAATTGTATCTAATTACTGTTTTTCTTAATAACAGCTAATACAGAGGGACTTTTTAGGCAGACTCCCAACATAAGTATGGCTGATACATACAGTGATATGTCCCAATAAAGTTATGCTAAATATAATAACTTCTGGAACATCAGTCAAGCCAGTTAGTGAATGAGAACTATCTGTCCATCAATTACATAAAATGGCCTTCAAATCTGATTTATTCCGTTCAAGCCAATCCCAGTTGACTTTGTGCAAGTGGTGGTTACACCAAGAATAGGTTTGCCAGTCTATTGTAGGGCTTACACAGAAGACAGTAGTTATATGTGCATATCGTTTTACGTTTGGAGGAAACCGAAATACTCAGAGGAATTTTGCAAAAGTACAACATACAGACTCCGCGCACAAAGACCCTTTGGTAATTGCTAGATTGGACCCGAGAAACTTCTCGCTGTGTGGCAACAGTGGTAACCACAGAGCCACCATGCTGCCCTGGATTGGAACTAACTGTTGTATAATCCTTACATAACAGGACCTGTTACAGCAGGGCCTTTAACATTTATAGTGACATTACATTCATTTATTTGTATGGCGGACAACACCAAATAATAGTAATCCAAACCCAATATTAAACAGATTACAAATGTGTTCACATAATATGGTGAAGTTTTCTATAAAGGGATGCTTAGATTTTTTTTTTTTTTAATTTTCGATTCTGGAAAATCTTGATGATAAGGAAATATGCACTTTCAGGTTTCTTTGTAGCATTACAAGCTGTGTGTTTTGCTCTTATTTACTTTAATCTAATTAGTTTTCTTTTTTAATAAACATTCTATTTACAACTGCATGACAACATTAACTAAGTTGTCTTTAAAATGTTCCACCACCGTAAATGGAAAAAGTAGGATGTGTCATCCATTAATACAAGAAGAAAATTTGTTGGCTCATGCTGTTGCAGGTAAATAATCAACTTAGAGTGGTAACTGTGACTGTGCTACACATCAGGCTACATCACACCACCACCACTGTTAACTTTATAATTATATTACTGATTATAAAAAGCACATCCCAGTGTGTTTTATTCCTTATAGGCTATAACATTCACTTACCATGTGACACCATATATACCATGTGATATTTACTTGTATCATATTCCATATTCTGATTTGACTAAATGTTTCTGTTTTCACAGTTGCTTTTTGTGTCAGTGCTCTCATTGCCTTTGTAGTGTCTATCAAGGAACAGATGCCTGAGATGGCCAAATTCCTTGGCTGGGCCTTTTACATCTGTTGTGCTACTCTGGTCTATGCCATTCTGGTGTCTGTGGCATTGGGGTTTGTGGAAATTTCTTCCAGTGTCGAGCCAGTAAATCCAGATGGAGGTCAGGGCTTGCCAGCCCCAGCCGTATCACCTTAGACATACTCCTAAATACTCACTGTACACAACTCCAATGGTTTTGGTTTTTGAGTTGATATGTGTGGACATTAAAAAAAAAAGAAAGAAAGACATTAAAAAAAGAAAGAAAGAAAGAAAACAATTAAGCAGCAATTCCTTGGTTTGCAGTTTGCTTTTTCCCTCTCTTTTGTTTAATATATGGAAATGTATTGAATAATGCAAGTGAGAACCAAAAAAAAAATCATTCCGACAAGTATATTGAGGTAAAAGTATGGCTAATAAACAAAAACACTGAAAATACCAATTTTTAAAAAAAAAATTATGAAATTTTTTTTTTGACTTTTGCATAGCATGAATGAACTTCAAACCATATGGAATGGTTTAGCGAGTGAAGAAATAAAAAAAATAAGTGAACACAGTGCCCGAAAGGTTAAATGCTGTAATCAAAGTAAAGGGTGACCACACTAAATATTGACCTTTTTTCTCAAAAAAGAGACTGTTATAGTTTTATTACAATATTTTGTTGTTTGTTTACTTATTCTCATCAATATGATCCAATATTTCATGAAATAAATGCTTGAATAGTACTTGGTTTCTGATTTTGTTAAGTGTATCAAGGTCATCACCGCACACTACTGTATAATGTATGTACGTGATCGATTTCAATCGATTTCCACACAAGTCCTAAATGACAAAAATATTTTACTTGGTCATTTACTTATTAAGAAAAATTATTTAATATCTCATATCTGCAAATGGCAAAAGTTTGTGAACCTCTAGGAGATTAGCAGGTAATTTGAAGGTGAAATTAGAGTCAGGTGTTTTTAATCAATGGGATGACAATCAGGTGTGAGTGAGGCGCCCTGTTTAATTTAAAGAACACAGATCAAAGTGTCAGCACATGTTTGTGGAGATGTATGAACAAAGGAGATTTCTGAGGACCTCAAGTTTTGTTGTTGCTCATCAGGCTGGAAAAAGTTACAAAACCATCTCTAAAGAGTTTGGACTCCACCAATCCACAGTCAGATTGTGTACAAATGGAGGAAACTTCAGACCATTGTTACCACACTCAGGAGTGGTCGAGCAACTAAGATAATAGTCAGCAAAATCACAAAGGACCCCAGGGTAACTTCTAAGCAACTGAAGGCCTCTCTCACATTGGCTAATGTTCATGAGTCCACCATCAGAAGAACACTGAACAACATAGGTGTGCCTAGTAGGACTGTACTGAGAAAGCCAGTGCTCTCCAAAAGGAAAATTGTCTAAATCTCGTCTACTGTTTGCTAACATTGCACACATTTGCTATGGACAAACCAGAAAAATATTGGGAAAATGTCTTGTGGACGAATGAAACCAAAACAGAACTTTTTGGTTTGAATGAGAAGCGTTATGTTTGGAGAAAGGAAAACAAGTCTGGAGAAAGAAAGCTGGTGATAGTAGTATGGTTTGGGCCTGTTTTGCTGCATCTAGGCCAGGACAGCTTGCCATCAACGATGGAACAATGAATTTTGAGTTATACTAGCAAATACTAAAGGAAAATTTCAGGACATTTCTCCATGAACTGAATCTCAAGAGAAAGTGGGTCATGCAGCAAGACAACGATCCTAAGCACACAAGTCTTTCTACCAAAGAATGGCTAAAGAAGTGTAAAGTTAATGTTTTGGAAGGGTTAAGTGAAAGTGCTTACCTTAACCCAATTGAGATGTTGTGGAAGGACCTAAAACAAGCAGTTCATGCAAGGAAACCCACCAACATCCCAGTTACAGTTACCGGAAATGTTTAGTTGTAGTTATTGCTGAAAAAGGAGGTCACACTAGATACTCGTGCCACTCACAGATATGTAACACTGGATAATGTGTGTGTGTGTGTATGTATATATAAAGAGAGAGACCTCCAACCATTTTCTTAAAACACAAGCTACCATTGTTTATTTGATTTTGCCAAGAAGTACAAGGTTACAATTTTCCCGAGTGTGGTTTTCTGTAATGAAAGTGTAATATTGCCCCCCACTGGAAAGTTTAGGGTAAAACTCATTTTCACTGAGGGCCACAAAGTTTGTAGGTCACCTCCGGCTCATATAATCATTGAACACCCATTTCATTTTCTTTTTCTTGGCAGACATTTTTCATTAAAGTCTTTACAAGAATTACTAAACATAAAGCCTTTTGGCCTGTGCACAACAAGTGGGCACTAAATCTACTTCACTACATGTTGATGTAGTTTATACATGTGACTTGCCTTCCTGTCTGTGGAGAAAGAAGTAGGTAGCAAGGAGGTTCAGTCCTTATAACTAGTAAGCCTGCATAAAGGAATTACTTTTCTTATTAATTCTATGCACGTGTGGTAAAATACAAAAGCAAGATGAAGGACTGCTGAACACTCATTTCAAAAAGGGCAGGAAATGAAATCTGCACGGCAAGATGATTCTTAGGTATTTGTCCTCTTTACACTTTTCTGACAACCCTTGTCAGCACTTATCAAGCTTGCAATCTTTCTTGAGTCATGAATGAGTAGAAGTTTATTTGAAATAGGCTGCTGCCACCTTGCAGAAGGCCGATAAATTGTTTCATGGTAATGGTTGATGCAATGTATGATAATCATATTCTTTAAAAGCTTTTGCGGGCCACATAAGAGGAGATCGCAGGCCAAATCCGGCCCACAGGTGTCGAGTTTGACCACATGTGCGATATGGCCAAACCTCTGGAACATTGTCTTTTATTTCATATCCATTTGTTAGATGTATTTTTTATTTTATTTGTTTATCTATTATATTTTAAGTTCTCTGTACAGCCCTTTGTTCAACTGATGCTGTTTCGTTATAAGTGCCTTATAAATGAAGGTGGATTAGAGTGAATTGGATAAAGTATATAATAATTGAAATTTTGTGGTTAGACTGAAATGACTCTATTAAAGACATCAGATTGTTTAAGAATGAACTAAGCACACTGGAAAGTTAAATGTGCCTGATACTTCGGGATTTCAGCTGCAAATGGGAATATGCTGACCAAGCGTACTACTCCAACCAAACTACTAACTTTTTCTCTGGAGGACCACACTGGGAATAAGTGTGCCTATTTTATGCTTTCATGTGTTATCCTCTGTGATCTTTATATATGTATTCTGTGGTATATAACATGACGTATGATTTTTACACAATAAACTCAAAAGAATATACACCACACTGTTAAAATAATATCAAATCCACAGCAAAAATAGTTACTGTAAAACATTTTGTTAAAATGGCTGCATTCAGCTGTTTAATACATTACAGATATTATTCAGGTTACATGTAATATGTTCAGGAGCAGGAGCTCAAGAGCAAAAAAAACACAAAACAATTATAATAAAAAAAATAAATAAATAAAAAAATCAATCAATGATTACCCAAACCAGTCGCAGTGCAGGTCAACATGATGAACTGGCTTAATGCACTGATATGAGGCAGTTACATCACAACAGTACTGCATAAGCTATTGATATTTTCTTTAAGTAACTCATGACGAATTTGACATATAACCACCTTTTATGAGCTTCCTCACATCCCTAAAGTATCACTGCAAAAGAACTGGACTGAACCTTAAATACTGAACAACAGTAAATGGGTTATTCCAAGTTACATTTTTTATTATATACCATCATTAGTACACTAGGAAAACAGAAACCTTAACATGCAAATGATCCGCCAAAATTATACAAATATGAAGCAGATGGAGACGGATTACAAATGGAGGGTGACAGGAACACGTGTTATTCTATTTGGTCGGTTAATGTTTAACATCTGGTCTATTTAGTACCAATGTATGTGACAGTCTTGCCAGTTTTCTTCAGGGTTTGCAGCAGGACATCTGTGTCTTTGTCCGACTCAATAAAGACCTTCTTGTTAGGAAGATCAATATCAAACTTGACGTCTGTTGATAAGAAAAGAAGCTCAGTTGTTTAGTGCAAATGCATGTGTGACCCATCACTACAAACTGAGTCTTAAAGCACCAAAGTGGCTTTTTGAGTTATGCACATATAAATAGAGATTAGTAAAAATATTTACAAATTTATTTAAAAATTAATAATTAAAATGGGGGAAAAGAGTTCAGGGTAAAACTTTTTTTTTATTGAATTTGTTTGCATGTAATGACCTGTTCTTACCGTATAATCACACATAATATTGACCATTTACGATTTCACAGTGGGTAAATGGGGATGATCCCTTCCCCTAGTGAAACTGGATTCCTCTGTTTTGAACTGATACTTAATACCAGGGGCCCGTTTCAGAAAGCGGGTTTGGTGAAAACCGAGTTAGTCAACCCTGAAATGAGGGAAACTCTGGTTTATCAGTTTCACAAAGCCAGTTCAGCATAACTCTGAGTCAGTTACCCGGTCAACATACTCGATGAAACTAACCTGCTCGCTGGCAGGTTTGCTTCAACCACTGATCAAAAGTAACTGGATATCCGACTGGGCTGCTGAGGCTGAAGTCACCGGAAATGCTTGTGCAGCCATATTGCAAGACCCAAAACATTCCCTGCTGTCGTCCTAAAAGCCTGATTTGAAGCACCTCCCATTTACTTTTAAACTTCTTCAGTTTTTTTATTGTTTTATAGTGTATTATTACTTTTTAAATTATGCCTTTGTGTACTACATGTGCGCAAAAGAAACATTCCAAATACCCATATAATGCAATCTATAATAACGATATATATATAACTATAATAGCTAGAGATATATATAACTATAATAGCTATAACTATCTGGATATTGAAACAAATGTAACGTATCATATACAGTATATGTAATTAAGTGTAAAAATACTACATGTAGTACATGTAAATTCTACATCAGATAATGTAAGTTTATACGTACAAACAGTAATTATGTACATTCTTACTAAATTATTTATTACAAGAAGCAAGACAGTAAAATATTACATAATTCAATTATCAAGTATTTATAAAAAGATCCTTCTTGACCACTTTTCTTAGTATATAGACATTATTGTAAGCAATATTGTATTCACGCAGCTTACTGCTTAGGGACTAGTAATATGGCGCCAGCTGGCTTTACTTCTGAGAGGGCTGATATGCCGAGTGCTTAATCCAGTTATTTTTAGATCAGTGGCTTCAACTAACCCGGAGTTTTTCCTGCTCTTAAGTTGAAGCCTGCAGACTGAAGGCAGTGGCAGACATGACGTCTCGATGAGCCAGTTGATGTCGAAGCGCAGTTACTCTGCCGAAATGTCCGCCGGGAGAGGATTATCAGACCTTGATTGGATTTTTTTTTTTATCATTCCCTGATAAGTACCTGGTTGAGCGTTTCCGTTTCTCTGCACCACCACCAATTTCTCTTAACAATATTCTCAGCCCTCACATCATTCACATTTTTTTGTACCACATCAGTGATACAGAGCATGTGTCCAAGGCAACTGTCTGTCTGGCTGTCAGAAATGTGACACTTGCACTGAAACGACTACTAGGCTATACACGTTTGTCGTGTTCCCAAGTCACAGACCCAATTTAAATTTAAAGATTTATATGATCTGTTCCAGTAGTACAAAGCTTTCATTCCACTTTGTGCCATTAGCAGTTGCACTGGGATTAAAGATATTTTTGTTGGCATAAAAGCACAAATCACACATGCAAAGTGCATATGTACAGTGTCAGGATAGTTCATTATATACATCCCCTTTGTGTCTCTCTGAATCTCCATAAAGCATTTCAGCTTGAGTTGCTGCCAAGTCCTGTGCTCTCAAACACACATATAAACGTGGAATGAGTGGAACACTCAAGACGAAACATTTCTTTTTTCTCCAATTAAGACTTACGCATCGACTAAGTCAGCAATTTTCTGCCACACGATCTCTTGCTCTTTTGCTGTAGCTGCAGTACATGCTCATTTTCGCATATGCGGTTAATAATATTTCCAACCCCACTGGGGAGAATTAGGAGGATTGAGGCTTTTGTTCACCTGTTGCCATGGTGAATCATGTTATCTGCGTTCCATTGATCCACTTCGCACCACTTACGTCGCCTTTCCAGGCTTGTTCTGCTTTTTATTCACCTGTTGCCATGGTGAATCATGTTATCTGCATTCCATTGATGAGGGCTTTTTATATCCTATATGTGCACAAGCTTCACTCAGGCTAACCTTAACTCAGAGTTGATTGAAGTAACTGTTAACCCCTGTTCTGAAACCGAAAACTCTGAGTTGGTCAACCTATAGTTTAGGTTTTGACTTAGAGTTTGTTGAACTTGCTTTCTGAAACAATCCACAGGTGAACAAAAATTAAATTGGTTCTAAATAAAAGTGTTTTATGTTTACATTTATAGCATTTGGCAAACTTAATTATATCTGTTTTTTTTTTCAGCTGAGCAATTAAGGGTAAAGGACCTTGCTTAAGGGTCCAACAGGCAGCTTTGGGGGTACTGGGGCACGAACCCGACCTTTGGATCAGTAACCCAAATCATTAACCACTGAGCCTCCACCACCCCCTGTTTATGTTATACATCGATATCATAGAGACTCAGATGTGGTGTTTCAAATAAAAAAAATATTATTCTGATGTACACTATTAATCCTCCAAGGGAGACTTGGTTCCGCATTTAACCCATCCAAAGTGAACACACACACACAGTGAGCACACACACACTGGGAGCAGTGGGCAGCCACACAGTGCAGTGCCCCGGAGAGCAGTTCTGGGTTAGGTGCCTAGCCCAAGGGCACTTCAGGTATGAAGGTGGAGGAAGGGGAGCGGCAGGGGCCCCCAAGCCGCCAGACATTTTCCCTGCTGGTTCAGGAACCAAACCAGCAACCTTTTTATCCCAAACCATTAGTTATGATGATAAATCACTGGTTGCTCAGAACTCTTCATGTCAGAAAGTACATCAACTTGAATAGTTGTAGTTATTGTCTCGGGCATCTGATTAGAATGCCTCCCGAACGCCTCCCTGGTGTGGTGTTTTGGTCATGTCCAACCGGGAAGAGACCTCAGAACCGACCCAGAACAGGCTGGAGGGACTACTTCTCTTGGCTGGTCTGGGAACGCCCTGGTGTCCCCCCGGAAGGGCTTGAGGAAGTGGCTGGGGAGAGGGACGTCTGGACTTCACTGCTTAGGCTGCTGTCCCCGCGACCCGACCCCGGAACAAGCGGATGAAGATGAGATATATATATATATGTCATATCTTTGTTCAATTTTGTCTGGTTTATAAGAATTAAAACTGAGAGGGCCCTCTATTTATATATTAGCATACATTAAAAATCCCTGGTGCATTAAGACTTATTCTGTGGTGATGGGTCACAGTATGTTCAGAAATAAACTGTACCATGTCAATACTTGGAACTGCACTGAAATAGGAAGTGTTTTTAATGGATAAGAATAAAAACTGCTGCATTTATTAAAGTCATTTATCTTCAATTGTACTGAGACTGTGGACTTTAACCCAGTTAGTGTCACTGTTTTGTTATTATTTTAATGTTTTGTTTGCTGGGGAAATGAAGACACACATCCCATTAGCTTCTATGTAGCATAAACATAGACCCAGTACCTAATTTTGTAAGGACCCGAGTCACTGCACCAGAACATCCTTCACATGTCATATCAACAAAAAACTCGTGCGTCTGTGAAAAGAAAGTGATTATTATTATTATTATTATTATTATTATTGCAGGTGAAGTATATAAACTCTCTGTGTGTAAACAGCTAGCTGCTAAATAATGCAAACACAGTACAAAGTCAACCACTCATCCTCAAGTCACAGTAAACACCGCTGGTTTTGTTGTTGTTTGTTAAACTCGTTGCTCAGATATGAAACACATACTTACAGTCATGATCCAACAAGTCTTAACACGTTTAAGATAAATAAAATCACCGGTCAGTTGCTCAAACACACAGCTGTGGCAGAGACCTGGGACTCTAGGGGTGGTCAATAAACTCCTAAAACTTTCCAAAAACGCTCATGAACATCCCCCCCTGAATATTAACCTCAGTGAATAAACAGTGTTTTTGATTTTACATTCTCAGTACACACATTTAAATTGTTACAACATGACATTTATACACAGGGGGGCCTGGGGGATCTGGGACAGCAAACTGCTTTGAAACACTGTATCGATGTTTAACTCTTTCAGTCAAAAACAAGCTATTAAACAAGTTTAAAGCTATTCTCGCAGGAACGCAACCACGTGACTGCTTGAGAAGACAGTTCCAGTATATAAAGGTGGTGTTGTTGTTGCAGGACCAGGTCTGGGCAGTGTGTGTGCTTTATATTTAACGATTATTTGCAGATGGTAACGTGGTTGTCACTGAACAATATTCAATTTAGTGGCATCCACCAAGCCCGAGGCACATAATTGTCATGCCGCACTGACACAGGAGGTGACGAGCGACATGCAAGTTGCTTTGTTGCTGAACTGCATGCAAAATCACCTATTTGCACGGTCTATGGAGGCGAATAAAAAGGTTTTGGGGAGCTCAGTGTTTGGCGGCATCTGTCAGTCAGCGGTATCTTTGAGCTCTCACAAGCCGCTTGGTTACATGATCTCCACCTGCCCACTTCGCACCACTTGCGTCGCCTCTCGAGGCTTGTTCTGCTGCCGATCGTTGACTTTGCATGGTTGCTCGTCGCATTCTTGAGTGAATGTGGCTTTATAGTGTATTCTACACATAAAAAAGAAGGCACACTAAAACAAGATTTATAATTTTTATTTATTTTTTTTACATTTGAAATATTATAAAATTGTGTACAATCGGCGAGTGTTTCTCATTTGGATTCCAGAATCATCCACTCAAGAATAAGTTATTTTAATCCAGAGAAAGTGAACCAATCAGATTGTGGCATTCCCCTGTGGGAATATGTTAATAATAATTATAATCTTACTAAAAACATCAGTATGAACAATGAAATACTTCTATTTAACCAAAACTGTTCGTGTGTAGTAATACGAGATGAACTAGAGCTGGTCAAATAAAAATTAATGTGTGCATTTGTCCTCATTAAACACTGATATGTCCTGAAACGTCATGGATTTGTTTGCACTATACAGCTTTACAAAGTGAGTACTGTCCACAATGTGGGTGGCATGCTGGGGGTAGTGGTTCGCATATCCGCCTCACAGCAAGAAGGTCCCGAGTTCGATTCCCAGGCTTCAGCATTTCTGTGTGGAGTTTGTATGTTCTCTCCATGCTTGCATAGGCTTCCTCCAGGTACTCAGGTTTCCTCCCACAGTCCAAAGACATGCACATCAGGCAAATTGACTGTTCCAAATTGCCTGTAGGTGTGAGTGTGAATGGTTGTGTGTGTATGTGCCCCTAGGTGTATGTAAATGTTTGTGGGTGGGGTGCCCTGGGATGTTCTGGCAAACTGTATCCTGCCTTCACCCAGTGTTGGCTGAGATTTTTTTGATTTTGTATTCTGTATTATAGGCTCCTGTCTCCCCAGGTATTAAGGTTCAGTAAGGTGGTGATCACAATTGATGTGTGATAGAAAATAACTGACGTGAATTGATTGTTTTGTGAATTTAAGAAATCACATCAAATGCGTATTAAATAAATTGCCTAAATACGTGTATACCACACGAAAGTCACGTGACAATTTGTGACTGATGTGCAAGCAATTTGCAATTTGGAGAAAAAAAAGCGAAGCTCCTTTTGTGAATGAGTCGGGTTTTGTTAGCTTTTTTCCTAAAACTATTCTATTTTTATTTAAACGTTATTAGTGTGAACAAAATGCAAATAACATACGAATGATGTAAAATACACGGAATGTGGCGGATGCCAGCAAGTCTCCAACTTTCTCAAACTTTCGTGAAAGTATCCAACTTATTGCTTTTCCTTGTGAATGAAAAAATAAGTCATTCGCGAGCAAAACGACAACTTTGCAACCTTCTCACAACATGTGCGGACTTCGTGTGATGAGTTTGAGACTACTCCGTGTCAGAGCCTCGTTTTGCGACTTTCGCAGAAATTTCAGACATGGTTTAAATTTTTCGTGACGAGTTCACAAACCAGGTGCCATGCCGCAATTTCGAGATCCATTTCGAGATCAATTTTGCGAACATTTTGCGAACATTTTGTGATTCCTCCCTACATGAGTGAGCGAGCGAATGAACGTCCACAACGTGCTGCAACCTCGACCCTCACAAAGGGCTAGATTATTATCTGCTCTTCTTCCTTTTGACCATCAGATGTCCCTAGCATGCACTGTACCGAAAATGCTTTACTTTTCAAACCTTCAGTTTGCCAACGCTAGTTTTCTAATCCACAGTGGTTTCTCCACGTTGCATTTAGAAAACTTTCTACTGTAAGCAGCCTGAGGTCGTTGAACACTAACACAGCCGGTATGTTTTACACAGACGCTCCCTGGATTGTTACCAGCTGACAGAGCACAGGTCATGTGACCACTACCCGGAAATGCTGCACACAGGGAGCAGTAGTGGGAGGGAGAAGACCTGAAGTCAGGGTTTTTATCCATACAACACCTTGTTCACACGTTAGTGTTCATTTGAAAGTAGTTTGATGAGTATATTTGACTGCAGCTGCTCTGGATCTTGGGGTAAGTCTGTTATAATCAACGCAGCTACTAAGATGCAGTGTGTGTTTACGTGTTTACTCACTGTTTATTTTGAATATGTTATGCTACACTTGATGATCAGTGAATTTATTTTTGTAAAGGATGAGGATGTGCCTCCCTATAATAAGAATACATCCAAACCCATGTTATATTTCACTAATCAGCTGAATGTGATAGAAAAGCATGAACTATATGAAGGTAATTGATGTGTATTGTTATGTTAAAACTGTAAAATATGGTATGATACTTTTTATTAATAGTACAGATAGCATCAGTGTCCTTATTCCTCACATGAGTAACAGTAGTTTCTTCACAGGACATGAACTTGCTACCTTAGGAAGGAACTACAGTTTAAATAATACCCACACACTCATTTACCAAACTGGCGGATGACATTAGGGCCGTGGGGAGGCTGGAGCCTATCACAGTACACCCTGAACAGCTCACCAGGACCAACATACACACACGACCATTCACACTCACATCTACAAGCAATTTGGAAAAGCCATTCAGCCCAATGGGAATGGCTTTGGACTGTGGGAGGAAACCGGAGTACCCGGAGGAAACCCACGCAAGCACGTGGAGAACATGTGAACACCGTACACATGGGAACAAGAGCATGGGAACAAAACCCGGGACCTTCTTTTATTTAAACCATGTCTGAAATTTCTATGAATTTCGCAAAACGAGGCTCTGATGCGGAGCAGTCTCAAACTCTTCTCATGAAGTCCGCACTTGTCGTGAGAAGGTTGCAAAATTGCCGTTTTGCTCGCAAATGACTCATTTTTCATTCGCAAGGAAAAGCGATAAGTTGGATACTTTCACAAAAGTTTGAGAAAGTTGACTTGCTGGCATCCACCACATTCTGTGTATTTTTTCATCATTCGTATGTGAATAATATATACTTTTATATACTATATAATTATACATTATTAGTATATAATATATGCTAATAATGCTTAAATAAAAATAGAATGGTTTTAGGAAAAGTAAGCAAACAAACCTTGACTGATTTACATCCGGAGCTTCGCTTTTTTTCTCCAAACATCTGCAAACCAAGTCACCATGCCGCACGACTTTCATGCGGTATATACGTATTTAGACCATTTTTTAATGCGTATTTGACGCGATTTTCAAAATTTTCTATCACACCTCAAGCATGATCACCACTTTACTGAACCTTAATCCTACCCAGGGAGACTAGAGCCTATCTCAGCCAACGCTGAGTGAAGGTGGAATACACTTTGAACAGCTCGCCAGAACTTCACAGTGTCCCCACACACAAACATTTACATACACCTAGGGGCAATTTGAAACATCCAAATTTGCCTAATGTGCATGTCTCTGGATTGTGGGAGGAAACCTGAGTACCTGGAGGAAACCTATGCAAGCATGGAGAGGACATACAAACACCATACAGAAACACCCCGAGCATGGGAATTGAACCCTGGACCTTCTTGCTGTGAGGCGGAAGTGCTGACCACTACACCACCGTTCTGCCTCATCTATACTATCGCAGCAAATGTGTCCTCAGTAGACAGTCACAGGGCTCAGCAGTTTCACTTTGTGCAGTTCCCCTTTTGTGAGACCGGTACTTCTTGGAGACATGCCAAAAAAATTGTCATCATTTTTAAGCATTGTGTAACATTATGCCATATGTTAGGCAAGAGTGAATTTAATGCTTTATCTTTTTTTGTTTCATTTGCGTAACTGAATTGTTTTTTTCATATGCCATACTCCAGTGGCTTATTTTTATTAACACAAAGTTTGAGAGTTTCTGATTTTTATTTCTTTTTATTGCATTATCCTGTAAGTACAAAAAGTCACACTATACATAAAAATGGAGTACAAGGGATGGACAATGATCTAAATTTTTTATGTTTTTTTTCTTTTGATTTTGATATACTGTATTAATCCCGCAAGGGAAATTCTTCCCTCTGCATTTAACCCATCCAAGGTGAGCACACACTCACTCAGAGCACAGGGCTGCCACACACATTGGGGGAGCCCGGAGAGCAGGTGGCGGTTAGGTGCCTTGCTCAAGGGTACTTCATCCAAAGATTCTTCTTTTTTTCAATATTAAAATCCACCTCAAAACAAGAAGGTCCTGGGCTTGGGCGTCTCTGTATGGAGTTTGCGTGTTCTTCCCTGCTTGCGTGGGTTTCTACTGGTACTCTGGTTTCCTCCAACAGTCCAAAGACATGCAAAATTAGGCTAATTGGCTGTTCTAAATTGCATTCAGGCGCAACTGTGAATGGTTGTGTGTTTGTTTTCCATGCAATGGACTGATGAGCTGTTCAGGGTGTACCCAGCCAAAAGTACAGCATTACATGTATGGAAATTAGATATTACATGTGGAGGACAGAAGTGCTTTTTTCAGATATTAATTGCTTTTTATAATGCAGCATAGAACTGTATAGCTTGCTGAAAAATATAATTGAGATTGGATGTGAAATACTTTCTGTACAGATTTCCACATCAGCTTGATAAGCATGTCTGTTAAAAAGTGTCTTCTCCGGAAAACCACAATGTCACTGATGCTGTGGTTACTGCAGTTAATAATATACACAACAAATATTGCATGAAACCTGCACAGATAAATAAAAAGTGTTTAGTGAGCTTGTATTCTTAATTCTGCAATTTAATATCTGTATGCCTTATTCTGATACACTACAAGCAGATGTGGTCATTCTAGAGACCCTGTACCTGTTATACTTTCATCCAGGGAAACTTAGACAGACCTGTAGCTCTGATACTTCACACAAAATATTTAAGTCTTATAGGGTGTTGACTGATAACAAGAAACTACAAGAGTTTTATTTTTGAGCTACTGTGAACCCAAAAAGTTTACCCTGATTGTGTAATGGCCTATCCATCTATCCATCTGTCTATCTACCGCTATCACCATGCTTCTTTTTATTGCACTAAAGGTGGGAATTTGGTGCTTTCCTGGTTTAGAGTACTCGCTAATACCTAGAGTTCTATATTGATACCTTTTACAATATAGGAATTGTACATTGTACATAAAAATCACCAAAATAATTGGAATATACCATGAAATAAATCCATAGTCATATTTCTTACACATGGATTCAGTATTTTCCAGATTTTTTCCTTTTTTCCTTTTTTATTTAAATCATATTTGCACTACGCACATCAATCAGTTTTGATGCATGTGACTGCACTTCTCATACACAATGGTCTCAGTGTGTGTTTTGTCCTTAGAACATGTTGCGTGTATTAGAGCTTGATGGAGGCAATGTGCACTCTCTGTGTAACAGATGGGTTAATAAAAATAATAACGGTTTGAATTATCTTTGATCTTAGTGCCCGTGGATGCAGGATTTCCACAAGCGCTGAGACAGTTTGTTGCAGACACAACCAAGCAGTACAACCATGGCTTCAGATGTCAACTATCAGGACGGTAACTGAATTAAATTTATTTAATTATTCATTCATTTATTTCTTTATTTTTGCAGGTCTGCTCGTTTTTAACACATGATAATTTTAGCTGCGTTGGGGTTTGTATATTATTTGCATATATTCTTCCATATTGTTCTTCTTCCTGGATTTCAGAATGCTACAATTTTCAGATTCTTTGTGATTGATAGCTCTTGTTTCGTATTATGAGTTTATTATTAGTTATTTTGTATCCTGACAGGGCCAGTGTTTTTCCAAAGAAACCAGAGCCCAGCAGCTGATGATGATGATGATGAACCCATCCACCCAAACAGTCCTTCCCGCAGGCAAAGCGAGTACGAGCGAATTGGGGGCACAGCTGGATCCTCGTAAGTCTATCCAGTTATTATTCTTGTATGAACAGTGTCAGTGTTTTATGCAGACCATCTATCTAAGATCCCATTTGTATATTTTTACAGTTTCTTTCAGATATTAATTCATTTACTGAAAGGAAACATTGGTACAGGACTGCTCGGCTTGCCTCTAGCTGTGAAGAATGCAGGGCTTCTGGTAGGATACAACAAACCATTTCTAACTTGCTTATACTAATGGATTCATTTTTAGCTTTTTGCCTCTGCTCTGTAGTTTGCATGTGTTTGGTTGTACTACCTTTTAAACTTTGATTCATGTCTTAAAAATAAATGCAGGACTTATTGTGAAACAGTGCATAAACTTTTCAAACAGTATTTCAGTGATGCCTTTAAACTGTTCTTGTCAGATGGGCCCTCTGAGTCTGCTGGTGATGGGCATCGTGGCTATACACTGCATGCAAATCCTTGTGAAGTGTTCACACCATCTAAGTGCAAAGTAAGAGGGCATACTGACTCTTTATTAGTTGCCTATTAATAATAGTCAAATTATAATCATAGTAACACTCGAGGTAGTGTGTCTTGAAAAAGGCAGCTGAAAATGAATTACATGTAAATGTGATATTGTTAAAAAAGAACATAATAGTTAATTAAATTTAGTATATGCTACACAGTAACAGCGTGATCTCATTGGTTGGCTCTTGGATTAATAATGGGTGTTATTATTGTTCATTGAAAATATGTTCTCGTTTCTGATTGGTGAAAAGCCAAATAAGTCAAATAATTCTCTGTATTTTTCTGTGAGCCGACTTATCCATTACTGAAATCGGATAAGCTGAGTAAATAATAAAAGAGCGTTAGATTTTGGCTTTTCTATGATCTGGAGAATTATTTGTATTTCGGTAGGTGTTCTCAGCCTCAGTAGATAAACCCCCCAGTCTGAATAATTTTCTTCCTCACCATATCTATGATATCACTATCATACCTCACCTCATTCAATAATATCCCAAGAGGATAATGCTCGAATTGAAACACTCACCATTTGTCACAGTCACTTGGAGCAGGCAGCAGCATCATTTTTAACAAGCTTAAATGTATGTATGTATGTATGTATGTGTGTATGGTTTTTTTTTTTTGTTTTGTTTTTTGTTTTTTTGAATACTGACAATCAATGAAGTTCATTCCAGGTATGGAATGTTAAATATTTTATGTGTTAACTGAAGTGATTTTATTTTTTCTTGAGATTTTTTTCGAAACAGGCCCAAAACAGTGGAATGGCATGTCATTTGAGTCTTTACAACTCATCTTTTTAAATTATGGTGAGGTGGCATTTTTGAAGGAATAAGATGGGTTTGGGAGCTTAAAGGGCTATAAAAAGGCCACAGTCAGAATTCTGTTCATCAATCATGCAGCAATTATCTCATGATGACCGTTTGCGAGCTCTTGGAATGGTGGAAGCCAGGATAAGTTTTTCTGAAGTTGGACGCCGCTTGAATTGTTCACATCACACCATTAGTAGCTTGGTAGCAGCTGACCTTAACCGCATTGAACATTTGTGAGGCCAGCTTGGAGGACCTGTGAGTACCTCAGTCTGGAAATCGGCAACAGCTAGTCCAGGCACTTTGTTGCTTGCAACATTCGTGATTGGTTTGTGGACATTAGTACTGGTATTAGAATGTGTCACCATAATGTATAGTATTTATTCTGTAAAATATCACCAGAATTAAATTTTGAGCCAGACATTTGTCTGGAAGTTTTTACTCACTGTCTGTGTATGTGTGTGTGTGTATGTATGTATGTGTGTGTGTGTGTATATATA
>JAOUQZ010000035.1:15716604-15730465 GCA_028564935.1 Neosilurus hyrtlii
TATATATATGTGTGTGTGTGTGTGTGTGTGTGTGTGTGTATAGATGTATACATGGGCACATACATGAATATATGTAGTGTGTTCACTCTATATTACACAAAGTAGTATTATATATAGTGGGCACAGAAAAGCCCCTTTTCAAGTATTCACATCTTGTCACAATAGAAGAAAATATGGATGGGGCAAAATAATGTCAAATTCATGAGGAAAACCTGCAGCCCTCTGTTAGAAAGTTGTCATTAGGAAAATGGTTCACCTTCTGACATGACAGTGACCTGAAGTTGACCACACAGTGGCTGAAGGAGTAAAGGATGAATGTGCTTATGTGGCCTATTCAGAGTCCAGACCTAAACCCTAATGAAAATCTGTGGAATGATTTAAAGTATGCAGTCCACCGAAGGTCAACATCCAAACTAAGTGGGCTTTAACAGTGCTGCAAAAAAGAGTGGGCATAGATTGCACAGTCTAGATGTGCAAAGTAAGTACATAAGTATCGAAACTCATGGCCAAAATCAAAGCAAAAGGTGGTTTCTCAAAAAACTGATCCTTTAACCATCTCAGTCATTCAGGTGTGGGTTTCTTTTCTTTTCTTTTTTTTCTTTTTTTTTGGCAAAATACCTGTTGCCATTGTATCTTTTACTTGGATGGTAAGTTGCACTGAATAAATACAGCTGGAAAAAAAATATTCTTTGTGTGTCTCTTATTTGAAGCAAAAAAAACAATATGTTTATATTTTGGATGGGGTGTTTTTTTTGGGGGGGGTTTTTTGTTAGTTTTTATTGTATTTTATATTTATTTATTTGTTTGTTTGTTTATTCGTTTGTATATTTATTTCTTTATTTGGGGGGGGGGTGTTCTGCTTCCCACTATATATACTGTATTCTTCTATACCCACTTTATATACTGTATTTTTTTTTCACAAGGAAACCATATAATAATATGAAACAAAAGAGTAAACAGATTTAATAATCATTTAAGTGATTATTTCATTTACAGAACTTGCCTACAACTTTAAAGGTGTGATTTTATTTAGTTATTTGTCTATTTATTTATTTATTTTGGTGAAGCAAGCAGCAAATATGACAAAATAACAGAAAACTTCAGCTTGCATAACTATTCACCCCTAAAGTCAGTACTTTGTAGAGCCGCCTTTTGCAGCAATTACAGCTACAGTCGCTTTGGATAATCAAAGATTTGGTTTTTATTATAACCCAACCCTGACTTGTACTTTTCAACAATTTTGTCCCTGACTTGTTTGGAAAAGTCCTCGGTCTTCAAGGTGTGATGCCTCTTGCTTAGCCTCTGGGGCCTTTCAGAAAAGAAGTGTTTATACTGACAGATCATGTGACACAGCTTGCGCACATGTGGACTTCATTTTACTAATTATGTGACTTCTTAAGGTAATTGGTTGCACCAGCTGCAACTTTTGAGGGACTTCATAGCAAAGGTGGTGAATACTTATGCACATACCAATTTTCAGATTTTTAGGTTTTTTTTTATATTTTTAATATATATTTTTCTCATTTCACTTCACCAACATAGACTATTTTGTGCAGATCCATCACATAAAATTCAGATAAAAAATTTAAATTACAAGTTGTAATGTAACAAAGTAGGTAAAAAGCCAAGGGAGTAAAATGAAAGTGAATGTCAGGTATTTAAGGTAAGTGTAGTTTTTGTATGTTTGTTTATTTTTTAAGTCAGCGATGCTCGAGAAGAGAGTCATGTCTGAGTGTGGTGCTTAGTGCTGTTAGTAAGATACAGTAATTTATGTGTTATGTAATTCTAGTCTCCTGTAATGCATGATATCTGGATTAATGTGTGACTTCGGTACAAAAGGTTCAGCTATGAACAAATCACCAACTGTTAAAGTGGCTTCATGTTAATTTACTGTTAATGGAAAATGTTTCTCTGCTGGTTAACCATTACAGTTATACAACATTCCTCTGCATGCATTTCTTTTTTAATATAAAGTTTTGTACATTATCACATAAAGAGCAAGGTCCTAGATTCTGTTATTAAAAATTTCTGTACACAGGGAGTGACACCGCCATGTTGATACCATTAGCACCATTGGTGTAGCCAGCTGCAAGCACTGTTCATGATCCATTCCAATATTTATAAAAACATTCCTGAGAAATTGCATGTGATCTGTCCTGACGTTTTTACACCGATATGTTCCAAGTTAAGCTCTAGTTGACCCAAACAGCCAGTGTTGTAACCTGCTGTAACAAAAAATAATTTTTTATTCCATTTGAAAGCTTCCCTATTTTTTTCCTTCTGAATTCAGTTGTTTGTAATAAATGTATAATCATTTAAACCATTGAATCGTTCCATAAGAGGACGTTTAAGTTAAATGTAATTTTTACTTAAAAAAAAAAATGACAGGATAAGGAGACACATGTTTATAGCTCCTGTTCCAGGAGTATCAAGCTCATTTTCACCAAGGGCCACATCACTAAATTTAAAGGTGATCGAAGGCCGAATAAAATAATAAAGTATTCTTTTTTTTTTTTATCTCGAAATTGTGCAAAATTTTTGTGGTTTTGAATTTGTGCCACTTCACGAGTCCTTAACTTGGCAAGGGCGTTTCTGTCTGAAGTTTGTGTTCTCCAATGCTTACATGGGTTACACAGGTACTCTGGTTTCCTCCCACAGCCCAAAGACTTGCACAATAGGCTTATTGGCTGTTCCAAATGCCCTTTTGTGTTCATAAATAGTTGTGTTTGTGTGTGTTGGCCCTGCAATATATTCTGGCGAGCTGTTCAGGGCATACCCTGCCTTCGAGCAGTGTTGGCTGTGATAGGCTCCAGAATCCCTGTGACCCTAAAAGGATTAGGCGGTTCAGCAAATGAGTGTGTGTGAGTGAATTTGGGCCATTTGTACATTAATTGTTCAAACATGAGCCAAAGCAGCAGCACTAACCATCATGCTTTAAAAACTGCATGAATGTTATCCGTATGAACAACAGCTCTTAATTATCTTTTCAGAAAAAAATTTGATGTGAATCAACAAAAAATCAAGATTATAAAGGAAACAGAGACTGTTTCACAGTGTTGAACATGGAAGATTCATGGTCATATATTAGAAATACTTTCTGCCAAAACTTTGAAAACTCATATTGCTAATTTGTGTTTAGATAAGCAGATATACCACTTCAGCCTCTGGAATATGTGTTTGCTGTCTCAGCTAAATGTGTGATCTATAGCTTTCTCACTGCTTCTGTATTTGTTCCACATTCCCCAAGGCATAAAACTGCCACCAAGGGATCTTCTGCTGTCAGGAGATGTCATTTCAGAAATGTGCTTATTTCTGTGTGCTACACCTCCTCTGAAAAATATTGGGTGGATCACTATGATAACAGAAAGCCTCTGTGTAAACTTGGAAATGCCTTCTGAATTGTTCCTGTCAAAACAGACGTTGATATTTTTGGGTTTTCTGTATTTTTTTTGTTTTTTAAGAGAAAAATATTTTTTTTCTTCACTCAGTAGTTGGTTTTCCAGCCAAAATAAGTAATAACTGGAAGGCATATAAAACAACAATGAGGATATGTTTTCATCTGGGGAAACGAAAAGAAAAAAAAAGTACAATTCTAAAATTACATCTTCAGTTATGGTCTTGAGACACATTAACATTTCACACTGAGGTAATGTGTATATAATAACAATGCACAGGGGTATGCATTCATTTCATTAAACGCCTTAACTGAGGTTGTGAATATATAAATATTACAGACATCAGCAGTCATGACATTGTGGTCACATAAATATGATTCTCAATTCTTTTTAAATACTTATCAATAAATAAATGTGCAAATGATAAAGGGTAAAATTGTGCTGTGACACTTTCTATAACTGCATCAATCTTATTTCCTTTCTTTCTTAAGATGAGAGAGAATTAAGCCAATCCCAACTGATTTTAAATAAGAGGCAGGGTCCAGCCTGAACATTTCCACGTATGGTGAAATTTAGAGTACCAATTTGCTTGATCTGCATGTTTTTTGGACTGTGAGAGGACACCAGAGTACCCTGAAAAAACCTACTCAAGCATGTGGAGAACAAAGACTCCAAACGGAAAGCGCTTTGAATCCAAAATATTAGATAAAAATAACACTTTAAACCCCCTCCATAATATTCCCCATCCTCTTTGTTTTATATAAATGTACCCATCAAAAAACTTCATGGGTTTACTTTTTGAATTCAAAACGTCTGTGTTTTCAGAAATTTAAGTTGGTTTGAGAGCAGGCTGATGTGCACATAAATAGGTTTGATCAGAGATGCAGAAAAATGCTAAATTAGATGTCAGGGAATATATTTAAGCCATGAGTAAGTTGCTCAATATGTTCTTCCTTGAAAAAAGAGATGAAGGAGTGAAAGGTAAATCCATTCATCAGGTGACACTTAACAAAACATCACAGAGGCAGGTGGTTTTTACCAAGGGAATGTAGGCAGGCTATTGGATATGAAGCTTGTGAGACCAACAAAGTATGCATTCATTAACATTGCATTAACCATCCCAAGTGCATCGAATATTGTAAGGGTTTCCTGATTTATTTATTGTGTTCAGTCAATAAACTTTATTGTGGTCAGGGATACTGAGGTTTAAATTAGTATTTTTTGTGAGGAACTATAACAAACTAAATTAATTCAATCATTGTGCATGTGTACAAAGGAGTAAGTGGATGTGGGATAAAAAAAATCCTTGACACACCATGTTCTGCTCATCTTGAGGATTCCTGGAAGATGATTTTGTTTGTTTATTTTGATGAAGACCTCTGACAACCATGAATATAAAGGTTATTTTGATTGAATAATAATAATAGGTTGCCCCCTCCTTAAATTGCTACCTTATCATGGTGGGGGTTTGCGTGTCCTAATAATCCTGGAAGCTATGTTGTCTGGGAACATTTGGTGGAGTCTCCTGTCAGAAGGGCCTTCAACTCCCACCTCCGGCAGAGCTACAACCACATCCCAATAGAGGCCGGGGACATAGAGTCCGAATGGGCCATGTTCCGTGTCTCCATTATTGAGGCTGCAGCCTGGAGCTGTGGCTGGAAGGTCACCATTGCCTGTCTTGGGGGCAACCCCCAAACCAGGTGGTGACCACCTGCACTGAGGGGGGCTGTCAAGCTGAAGAAGGAGGCCTATCGGGTCCTTTTGGTTTGTGGGACTCCAAAGGCAGCAGACAGGTAATGAAAGGCCAAACGTGCTGCAGCCCGCACTGTTGCTGATACAAAATTTCAGGTGTGGGAGGAGTTCTGTGAGGGCCTGGAAAAGGTTCTGGACCACCATCCGGCACTTCAGGAGGGGGAAGCAGTTCTCCACAAACACTGTTTCAGTAAAAGTGGGGAGCTGCTCACCTCGACTGGGGATGTCAGGAGAAGGAATACTTTGAGGACCTCCTCAATCCCACCAGCACGCACTTTTGTGGAAAAGGAAGAGCCTGGGGGTTCAAAGGTGGGTCTGCCCATCACTGGGGAAGAGGTCACTGAGGTAGTTAAAAAACTCCTTGGTGGCCGGTCTCCAGGGATGGACGAGATCCGCCCTGAATACCTCAAGACTCTGGATGTTGTAGGACTGTCTTGGTTGACACATCTCTACAACATTGCGTGGTCATCGTGGGCCGTACCTCTGGGTTGGCAAACCAGGGTGGTAGTTCCCCTTTTTAAAAAAGGGGACCGGAGGGTGTGTTCCAACTATCTTGAAATCACACTCTTCAGCCTACCCAAGAAAGTCTATTCAGGAGTACTGGAGGAGGATCCAGCTAATGGTCGAACCTAGGATTTAGGAGGACCAATGTGGTTTTCGTCCCAGCCGCCGCACTCTTGACCAGCTCTACACACTCTACGGGATCCTGGAGGGGGCATGGGAGTTTGCCCAACCTGTCCACATGTGTTTTGTGGACTTGGAGAAGGCTTTCGACCGTGTCCCTTGGGCCATCTTGTGGCGTGTGCTCCCGGTATATGGAATACCAGAACCGTTGCTACGGGCCGTTCGTTCTCTGTATTGCCAAAGCCAGAGCTTGGTCCGCATTGGTAACAACAGGTTGAATTCATTTCCAGTGGGAGTTGGACCCTGCCAAGGCTGCCCTTTGTTACCGGTTCTGTTCATAATTTTTAAGGATAGAATTTCTAGTTGCAGCCAAGGTGTTGAGGGGTTCTGGTATGATTGCCATAGGATCACGTCTTTGCTTTTTGTAGATTACTTAGTGCTTTTGGCTACATCAAGCCGGGACCTCCAGCATTCGCTGGAGCGATTTGCAGCTGAGTGTGAAGTGACCAGGATGAGAATCAGCACCTCCAAAACCGAGGCCATGGTTCCCAACTGGAAAAGGATGGAATCCACCCTTCAGGTCTGGACTGGGGTCCTGCCCCAAGTGGAGGAGTTCAAGTATCTTGGGGTATTGTTCATGAGTTAGGGAAGGATGGAGCAGGAGATTGACAGGCAGATCAGTGCAGCCTCTGCTGTAAAGCGGAGCTTGTACTGGTCCGTCATGGTAAAGAGGGAGCTCCAACTGGGAAGAGACCTCGGGGTCGATCCTAGAACACGCTGGAGGGACTACGTTTCTCGGCTGGTCTGGGAACACCTTGGTGTCCCCCCAGAAGAGCTAGAGGAAGTGGCTGGGGAGAAGGACGTCTGGACTCACTCACTGCTTAGGCTGCTGCCCCTGCGACCTGATCCCGGAATAAGCAGAAGATAAACAATGATGAATGGGCTGCAGGGTGGTGTAGTGGTTAGCACAGCAAGAAGGTGGTGGGTTTGACTAGGCTGTTTCTTTGAGATATTTGCACATGCTTACATGGGTTTCCTACACGTACTCTGGTTTCCCCCCACAGTTCAAAGACATGCACATTAGGCTAATTGGCTGTTCCAAATTGCCCCTAGGTATAAGTGTGAATGGTTTTGTGTGTGTGTGTGTGTGTGTGTGTGTCTGTGTGTGTTGGCCCTGTCATGGACTGGTGAGCTGTTCAAGATCTGTCCTGCCCTCTGCCAGAGTTGGCTGCAACCCTAGTAGGATTTAGCAATTCGGCAAATAGGTGGATGGATGGATAATAGTAATACTAACAATATTAATAATAATGGCAGCATGGTGGTGTGATGGTTAGCAAGTCCACCTCACAGCAAGAAGGTTCTGGGTTTGCGTTGTAATAACCACTATTTTGGTTGCCAGTATCTCAAAGTACCTCATAGAAATTTGTTGGTGCTACCATTCGATGCCTTTGGGGTAAGTAGTCATTGAAGGCAAGTTGTATTGCTGAATATGTTAGTATTTAGTTGACAAATAACCAACTTTCAGTTGGTCAATTGTTTGAAGCACCCAATGTTTTGGTTGGAAACATTTTAACAGTTTGCCCTGCAATGGTCTGATGAGCTCGCCCAGAGTCAGCTGTGATGGGCGGCAGCCTCCCCCATGACCCTAATTAGGATTAAGCATCTTAGAAAATTAATGAATTAATTTTAACCGTTGATAATGTTTGGATTTAACCAATATATCAGTTATTTTTATTATTAATCTTTTTTTGCATTGTGCTATTGTTACGTTATCTTTGAATCCTTCAAAAATCATTTAAATACAGGGATTCATTTGATTAAAGCTATTCTTTGTTTGGAAACATATTTTTCTACTCAACACTCAGTGTGCTGATGAAATCCCAGTGTTCTAGCTGTCAATTTTTGACATACAGCTTTATTAGGCAAGACATTATGTTAACCTAAACTGTCATTTGTAGACACAGTTGCCATTTCTCTCATATGTTAATTATTCATCAGTAGGAAGTGGTATTTTGTTCAAATTGGTTGCAATGTAGAACTTAATTTTTTTAATCCAGTGCAATCATATGTAAGTTTAGTGTATATAATATAGTTTTATGTATTCACGACTGAGTCTCTGTCCATGTAGTTAAATAAACCTATCCAAAGCAAGCAGTCCACGCCTGTCTTGTTGAATATGGCTTGTATGCTAGAAAATTCACAGTGCTCGTCTCCCTTGAATAAAAAAACAAATTACCTGCGGAACTTAAAAAGACAGAGCACAATTCTTTTGTACTCCTTTCTAAAGTTGTTGTTGAGTACACCATACACAACTGCATTCAAGCAGCTGTTGAAATAAGCCATAAAATAACTGGCTGTGAAGAGCCACACAGGAATGGCTTGGCCCAGTGTAGGCTGGATGGCCACTGCCAGGCCAATAAAGTTCAGTGGCGCCCAGCACACAGCAAACAGTACAAACACCACAAACATGGTTAGAAAGTTGCGAAAGTCATGTGATTTGATCTTGAGCCGGTTGTCCGGTCTGACACGTTTGCGCACCTGAATGACGAGAATCCAGATGCGCAGGTAGCAGTAGGTTACAATGCTGATAGGCAGGATGAAGTGCACCACCACTACCATGATGGTGTAGAGTGAACTGACTGACTGGGCAAACGTACATGAGTAGACACGTGCGTCATACTGCAAAGACTCCACAAACCAATTGGGCATGATTGCCAGGATGGTGAAGACCCACACAAGAATCACGTAGCACACTGTGTTTTTTTTGGAGAAGATCTTGTCATAGTTAATGCTGTGGCAGATGTAACAGTAGCGGTTGACTGCGATGCCTGTGATGTTAAAAATGGAGCTGATGACACTGAGCCCTATCAGGAAGCCACTGATTTGGCAGTGGATGTTTCCTGCGATCCAACCATTGTTGAAGATAGCAGTTAAGACCATTGGATAAGGGTAGATGGCAACTACAAGGTCTGCCACAGCCAAACTCACCACAAAGGCATTTCCTAGGGAGAAAAAAAGAAAATTCATTAGTTCAGTTGTAAATTTAACTTATGTTAACCCTAATGTAAATTAACCTTAACACATCTAAGACAAAGGAGAAGATAATGGACTTCAGGAGATCTAAACAAACTGAGAACTCTGCCCTCTATATTTAATGGGAGAGGGTGGAGTGCTTCTTCACATCTCTGCTGACTTCACCTGGACCACAAACATCTCTCACCATGCGTGGAAGGCATAACAAAGGATGTACTTCCTCTGGAAGCTTCGACAAGCCCGCATACCCCGACCTCTACTGACAAACTTTTACCACTCCGCCATCGAGAGCCTCCTGACCTCCTGCTGTACAGTGAGGTTCAGCAGCTATGCTGCAGAGGATGGGCAGGCCCTGCAGCAGGTGGTGAGGACAGCAGAGTGGGTAATTAGCTTAGTGTAGTTACCTTAGTTGTCTTTTGTGTACTTTTTTATAATTTATGCTAAACAGAAAGCTGTTAAACTGATTTTCATTGTGCATGCAACAGTTGACAATAAAGATCTTTTTATCTCATCTTTAAATTCCTTCTATTTTTTTATTTTCTATTTATTTTTATGTGCTCTCCAATTGCAACTAATACCGTGTTTCCCCAATAATAAGACACTGTCTTATTTTTTTTTTTTCGGTTCAAAAACCACCATAGGGCTTATTTTCGGGGTAGGTTTTATTTTAATTAACATTAACAGCAATTTGAATAAACAGGTAAGTGAGTCCTCCACAACTGCTTTCTTGTACTCAGCGGTGTAGGTCTTTCTTTCTGCACTCTTAACTTCCTCTTTTTTTGTCTCTCCTCCGCGGCGCTGCTGTAAATAGCGCTGGCACGCGTGCATTCATAGAAAATGAGGGGAAGATGCGGACAAAATTTGCATTCAGCTAGGTCTTATTTTCGGGCTAGGGCTTATTTTGGACCGTTCTGCTGAAGTAAGGGTAGGTCTTAGTATCGGGGTAGGTCTTATTATCAGGGAAACACGGTATGTATTTTGTAATGAAAGTCTGTCCATCCTCAACAGTAAGTTTTTTATTCTATCTTAGGAATCCTACCTTACCCAAAATGCTATTTGAATAGCTGCTGATAGTTATCATTGGAAATTAGCCCTTGGTCGGCTAAATACTCATTACAACCCTATGATCAAACAGATCAGGCTCAACAGCCTTACCATTTATGCTAATACAAATGTCCGTGATTGTTATTTTATAGATCACTGAAAGTGGAAATTTAAACCTGACAGTGGACACAATTTCTACGTTGGGTTTCACATTAAAATGACAAGTAGTATCCAATTAAAATGATAAGTGAAAAAAAGCACCTGTAACACCTCTGCTTGTAGGAGCTAACAGTGAAATCTGACATTACCCCTTATGTTTTAGGTCACTTATTATTTTTTTTCTCCTATTTTAATAGTTTTCAGTATCCACGTATGGTGTCAGTACAGTGCAAAATTTCTATCTTTTCATAGGAACAGTGGAAATGCAGCACCAACTTACAAATGGTCAAAAAAAACTTTTTTTTTCCTAGTACAGAGATAAAATGACTGCCGAAGCCCAAAAGTTTTTAAAGTTAAATGTAGGTAAAGTGACTGAAGCTATACAATACACCCTAGATGACCAGTCTTTTACATGTACATTCAACATGTATTAAACTCTGAACAACTGTCTACAGAACAGCAGCTGTGCAGTTCCAAAAATCTTTAGAAAATAGAATTATACAAATCTCACAATTACAGTCACAGTATCTAATACCGAATTGCCTTTTGTGTCGTTTTATGTTGTCTGAGGTTTTTTTCCAAGGTATTGTGCCCCCCCCCCCAAAAAAAATTAAGCAGCACCAATTTTCGGGTGAGGGTGTTGATGATAAACCAGGATTTTTTTTTTATTTAGCCTTAACTTCAGAAAATCAAATGAGATCAGACATTCACCGGGTGACTGGTGGGTATGAAGCATGTTTGTAAAGAAATAATTCCAAATTAATTGTGGGAATGCTAGCCTGCACAAGTTATCATTTTGCCTATTCAAATTCAGGGCTTCAAATAAAAATGTAGGTATAGAGAACTGTTTAATACTAAAGCTGACATTTAGCCTACCTTCAATGCACAGCTAAGATGACGACCAATCAGTATTTATGTGCCATAGGCATATACAGTTTTACTATCTGTTGATTACTGGTGCATGTTTGTTGGATTTTTCCCTTGCTGAATTGCCATGTCAATATTAGCCCGTAAAGAGATTTTGATTTAGGCTCTATAAATAAATTGCCTGAAGAAGGATCCAGGGAAACTTGTGGCTATAGATTTTCTCAGAATTAGACCTTGAACAGGCTACAGAAATGACATTTCAAATCACATTACAACACAATACAATATAAACTGACTGAAATAAGATCAAGTGCCTAAATAGTTCTTTTAGAAACACCTTCCACATATAGTACATGACCAGTCTGCCTCTGCTGTGCGTTCAGGAAGGAAAACTGGCTTCTTGATGTGAGCTATCAACACTACAGAATTGCAGGAAAAATTATTAAGTGAAGATCTGAGAACCTGTTTGGAGAATAAAGAGAGGCCCTACACAATATTTATAACATGTTTTAACAAAGACTTCAGTAAGTGCATACAGCTACTGAAGTTCTAAATGTATATTGTCAGGCATGAGAAGATGCTACAGCTGTCAAATGAAATGCAGGGCAAGTCATCCTTGGGAAAACCTGTGAGCCACAATGTGAATTTTTCATTGAATTAATGTACAGCCTGAGGTGCACATGGTGAGTTAATGAACAGTCTCATTGTATAGGTCAAGGTGAATATGCTGAGCATGGTTTCAGCAAGAAAGCACTGAATACAAATGTCTACAACTGCCTTTGAAGAAGAGAGAACACACAAATCTCTTTTGTGAACTTTGTAATTCATGGCTGAAAAGCAGGTTGAGAGAATTTGAATTCCATCAAGTCCTAGGAATATATGGAATATGTTTTTGTCATCTGAAAGTGGATCATAAGTCACCTTTTTTCTGTTATGTTTTTTTTTCCATAAGCTTTTGACCTCTTCTGCTTAAAAGAACTTTAATAAAGACTTTTATTGCTCAAATAAGACCTCAGTTACCAGGATGTGACTTGCCAGTTGTGCCATTAATACTTAACTGGAGCAAAACAAATAATCAATTGGACAAATTTTACGAAATGTAAAATTAAAATAAAATACAAGACATGATCAAAGGCCACAGAAACACATGAAGAGATGATTTAATCAATTATTTTGGATAATTGAAAATTGGTGAAAATACCTGCAAAAATAAACTGCACCATTTTGATAAGCCTATACCACTGTACCATGTAGCACTGCATTTCTGTTCTTGGCTGACAGAAGTGCAAACCTTTGTAGTCATTTGCTGTTGTAGAGCATCCTCCTGTGCTTTCAGAGATGACTTTCTGCTCACCATGGTGGTAAAGGGTGTCTGAGTTTCCATAGCCATACTTTTAGCTCAAACCAGTCTGGCCATTCTCCTCTGACCTCTTACTAGATGTTTATTGTTTTTCACATTATTTTGTGTTAAGCTGAAGAGCAGGGGTTCCCAACCCAGGTCCTGGAGGACCCCCTGTCCTGCATATTTATTGCTTTTCCTGTTATGTCACACCCAGAAAATCTGGCGATTGAATAATTAGTTTAATTAGGAGTTTTGTGAACAAGTAAAATACTAAGATGTGCAAGGCGATGTGTCCTACAGGACCAAGCCTGGGACTGAGCTTCATGAAAATGCCAGGAGACCAATAGTTTCTGAAATTATCAAACAAGCCCATCTGGCAGTGGCACAACAATCATGCTGCAGTCAAAGTCACAGAGATCACACTTTTCCCAATCCTGATTTATTGTAAATTGAAGCTGTAGACCTGTAGCTGCATGACAATGTATTACACTGATGCCAAATGATTGACTGGAAAATTGTATGCATGAGCAGGCTTACATCATAAGTAAATACAACTGCATGAATATCTTCCTGCTAATTCATATAGTTATCAGCCAATCGTGTGGCAGGAGCACAATGCAAAATTGCTGAGGCTACAGTGGGCACAAACATATGAAACCTAAATAGTCGCTGGCTCAGATCATTTTGATTTCTGCTGTGACATGAAATGGGTAAAGTAAGAATTTGGCAGCAAGAATCCATGCACACAACCTGCTGACCCAACCTGTTGTTTCAACATTTTATGATTTTATGCCTGTGGTGTCGGTGTCATGGGAATTATTTCTAGTTGCATGTTGGGCCCCATGTTGCCGGTAGTGCGATAGTGTATTCAAATGCCACAAATTATGCCACTGAGTATTGTTGTTGACCATCTTATCCCTTCATAGTCACATTTTTCCCCTGCGTCCTATAATGAATGTTCTCAGTATAATAACACACCATGCCACAAAGCACTTTGTGAGATCAGTGTACAGCAGCCTCACAGTCACCAGATTTACATTTACGGCATTTGGCAGGTGCTCTTATCCACAGTGAATTACAATTATATTTTTTTTTTTATACAACTGAGCAATTTAGGGTTAGGGGCCTTGCTCAAGGGCCCAACAGTGGTGACAGTGGGGATTGAACCGCTGAACTTCAGATCAGTAACCTGTCACCTTAACCACTAAGCCACCACTGCTACTTAAATTCAATAGAGCACCATGAAGAACTTGGGCTGTTCTGAAAACAAGGTGAGGATCATAAACAGCATTAGTACACTGTTCTTAATAAATTGGCCAGTGAATGCAGAGAAAGTGAGATTTCAAAAGGAGGTTTTAAATTGAGATTTAAAATGTAAAAAGTAACTTAAAAAGAATCTCATTTCAGTTTGCTTTCCTTACGTTCCAGTGTAGTATAGACTAAAACACTTATTTACCTCAGGCTCACTGAACCTTGTTACCCCACTGATATGATAGCACTTCATTCATTCATTCATCTTCTGAACCGCTTATTCCTACTTACGGGAGGCTGGCACCCAACTCAGCCGACTCTGGGCGAGGGCGGGGTACACCCTGGACAGCTCTCCAGGCCATCGCAGGGCCATCAGTCACACAACCATTCACAC
>JAOUQZ010000035.1:15730565-15749364 GCA_028564935.1 Neosilurus hyrtlii
ATGTTTTTGGACTGTGGGAGGAAACCGGAGTACCCAGAGGAAACCCACGCAAGCACAGGGAGAACATGCAAACTCCATACAGAAACGCCCCGAGCTGGGAATCAAACCCAGGACCTTCTTACTGTGAGGCGGACATGCTAACCACTGTGCCACCGTGCCGCCCATGATAGCACTTTATTTGTGGAAAATACCTGCAGAAAGCTGACTGGCTGAAGTGATGTTTCTAATATAATTTGATGATGGTTAAAACATAATTGCAGTTTAGCAATCTCAAGCGGCACACCAAATCTCACCTAAATTAGCCTTTTGCTTTCTGAAAAACAAATAGTTGAAATTTGAATAATAGCGGCCCTGTGGCTAATTTGTCTCTCCACCTATGATTAAAGGAATGTTGTTAAATGTCTACTGAAATCTGATTTGTTGATGGTGGCCATGTTTGTTTTTCCTATAATTAATTTGTTGAACTCAATCTAATTAGAGTTGCGGGAGCCTATCTCAGCTGACACTGGGCAAAGGTGGGGTACACCCTGAACATCTTGCCAATCCATCGCAGGGCAAACACACGCACACACACACAACCATTCAAACTCACATCTAAGGGCAATTTTGAACCACCAGTTAGGCTAATGTGCATATCTTTGGACTGTGGGAGGAAACCAGAGTACCTGGAGGAAACCCACGCACGCATGGGGAGAACATGCAAACTCCACACAGAAACAAACCTGGGACTTGATCCCAGGACAGTCTTGCTATGAAACATGCTAACCACTATGCCAGGATGCCACCTCTTTTCTATAATTAGTGCAGATTAAGTGATTAGTTGATATGTGCGGTCTACAAAGTATCATTTTTAAAAAGAAAGAAGAAAAAAAACCCAAACAAACAAAAAGACTATGAAACCTATGAAAAACCTAGAATAATTTCCAGATGCTTGGACCTGTTAATATGTCCAGGAATGTCCAGGAATTCATCCGTTTGGCATTTCAGTATTAATCAAAGAAGGACGGGTGTTTTGTGTTATATTCACAGTAAACATAAGAGGAAAGTTTCCAAATACTGAGAATGACATGGTGTACGAAAAGTTTCACTGTAATATTACCAAATGTGTAATATTTTTAATTTGTGCACAGGTTGGTCCAGGTGTGACTCCTTCTCCTACACATCACACACCCACTTTAACCCAGGAAGGCCTGTTAATTAGCTGATTATTCAGGACAAATTGGGTTCTCCAAAATCAGTGCTGGAACCTTGGGGTGTAGCATAAAAAGCATGATTTCTAAGATTTTTCTCAATCATTCAGCTACAGAAACATTATTCATCATGGGAACCTGATTGCTGATTTTAATTAACGATTAAAATAAGAAACAAGCAAATATAAATAGAGGTGGAATTAAACACCCATGCTTGTCACCTACCTGTTTTCCTGAGTTTCCTGTTTCTGAAAACCGACACGATGACCAACAGGTTTCCCAGCACGTCTACCACTATAGTGGTGATCAGCACACTGGCTAGTAGAGTAAGTGTCCAGGGGAAGGAGGGACTCTCATCGTTTCCATGCGGGGATGAAGCGTTCCTGAGAGGACCGTCCGTATCCACCACCATCCTCATAGTGCGCGCGCAACAGCGCTCCGCGCCACCGGCGCATCCAGTGCGAGTTCACGGCACCGCTTGGAACCGGCTTCGGATAGCGCGCGCGCGTCACTGCGCTCCACAGAGCGCACACGGCGCACACCTGTAACAACCCCGGAACACTGAAACCATGAAGCCACGCGTGTCATGTCCGGCCAGGAAAAACTCATCCCAGAGGTTTTTGCAGCAACAGCGGCGTTGATGATCAGTTTATCCTCATTTTGAAACAAGTCTGCACATGCAAAAATGTTCCCAGCTAGAAGGAATTATGGTGTACATCCACATCCAGATATTATCAGGGAGGCTGACATGTTATTGTCTTTACGCATTTGGATCGGATTCATCTGTTCACGGTGATGATCATAGACTTAACTCATGGAGTTGGTAAGTGTGGTGCTGCTCAGTCACGTGCTTTCCTTGTTCCTTGCACTGATTGTTTACTCCATGTACCTGCACGTGCTGCAGCTGCTGCTGCTGGGTTGTTGCTCAGCCTCCCTTTAATACAAGTCCCCCTGTCTCACATTCTTTCAATAATGCACGTGTTTCACCCCCCCTCCTCCCTGCACACAGCACCAACCCACTTAAACAGTTTTTTTTTTTTTTGCATAAATAAATAAATAAATATAATAAAATCATATCTACAGTTTTACTTTACTGAACTTCTGTGCGACTGATAACTACTGTTATGCACTGATGTATCAGTAAAGATGTGGTGTACTACAAAAAATATATCCGCAGTCAACATGTCCTGCGGTACCACTGTCAAAATGAGCCTTTCAGAGAGGTCTACTACTTCAGTGTCATTTATTCAGTTTTTTTCCCAACATGCAATTTTCTTCCAGTTCAGTCTTTTTTTAGCTTCAATTACATGTACATTATGTATGGATATATATGGCGACAAAAGCACTTAGACATTATCTTGATTACATGTATGGCCACATATCAAGTGAGAGACTAAAATCACCATTTTAATTAAGATTTACAAAGACCAATCATTTCAACCCTTCCTTCTTGCTTTGTTACTCTGATTTCAAATTATAGGGGGTCCAAAGGGGCACCTACGCAGAGAATATAGATGGGTAACAGTACATTATTGTGTCAGAGAGTCTAACTAGTGCCCCACGAGGTACACCCTGATCTGCTCGCCAGACCATCACAGGGCAACACACATGCACGCATGCACACACACACAAAGCCATTCAAACTCACACCTAAGGGCAATTTGGAACAGCCAATTAGCCTAATGTGTATGTCTTTGGACTGTGGGAGGAAGCCAGAGTAACTGGAAAAAACCCAGCAAACACAGGGAGAACATGCAAATTCCACACAGAAACAAACCTGGGACTTGATCCCAGGACATTCTCGCTATTAGGCAGACATGCTAACCACTATGCCAGCATGCCACCTCTTTTCTATAATTAGTGCAGATTAAGATTAAGATTATTTGAGAACATGCAAACTCCACACAGAAACTGATCCTGGAACTCAAACCCAGGACCTTCTTGCTATGAGGTGGACATGCTAACCACTACGCCACTGTGTCACCCAACATGTAAAGCCCTTGAGAATTCATTCATTCATTTTCTGAACCACTTAATCCTAATTAGAGTCAGGGGATGCTGGCACCCATCTCAGCCAACTCTGAGCAAGGGGGGAGTACACCCTGGACAGCTCGCGGCCATCTCAGGGCAGAAACACGCTGACAACAATACAACCTACTTTTTACAAATGACAGCAATTGTTCTTTTACATGCCTCTCACCTCAGACCGTGAGAAACATGGCTGGCCTTTGATAACCCAGTTAGCTGCACTCGGGGGACAGTAGTGACACCCTGGTGACAATGGGGCCTGAACCCCTGACCTTGGGATCAGTAATCCAGCACCCTACCACCAGAACCCTACCACCACTGTCCACCCTTTGAGAATTTACCTGTAAATTCCATCACCAAATAACAGCATTCCATGAAAAACCAAAGTCCCTTTCCTGTCCCCCTAATGTCTTTAACAGATGTGTCATTTTCCTTAACCTAAGACAGGTGCACTTAGACTAGCACAAAAGTTTCTGCACCGCTCTTTCATCATCAGCAGTCAGGGTTGCATTAATAACCATAACCACTTATTTGAACAGAATACTAATAAATGCAAAGCTACTTACAAGGCAGGTGATGTGGCTGAACACTGTTACATTTTGTATTGCATTTGTTGGTGCTGTAAGAAAAATACGGGGCTTCTTTAGTAAAATGCAAAAGAAATGATTAAGCTGCCACTATTCAAAACAACATACTCTATTGTCTAACACAATTCAAATTAGAAATTAGGTTTATATTTGCATTCCTGTATTATTTATATGTTGTGGTTTGCACATCCACCCCACAGCAAGAAGGTCCTGAGTGCGAGCCCAGTGCCTGGTAAAGGCATCTCTGTGTGGAGTTTGCATATTTCCCTGTGACTGTGTGGGTTTTTACTGGGTGCTCCAGTTTCCTCTCACAGTCCAAAGACATGCACATTAGGCTAACTGGATATTTCAGTTGCCCCTAGGCATGAATGTAAATGTTTGTGTGTTTGTGTTAACCCTGTCTGGAGGACCATTCAGGGTGCACCCCGCCTTTACCCGGAGTCGGCTGCGATGAACTCCAGTCTCCACACAACCCTTTCAATTCATGTGTCCAGCTTCCATGCAACCCTGCATATCAGTAATATCTAGAAGCAGGCAATGACTAAAGCTGTGAGGTCCCGCTGAAGGCTCTAGTCATGTCTGTCTGTTTTGATCTGCTCTCTCCTCTCCCGTGTGTGTCTTTTGATTACAGGCTCTGCCCTGATTGGCTCACCTGTTCTTCATCCCCACCAGAGGATAAAAGGGGGCCGCTTACCTTGTCCCGGTTGCCAGATCGTCTTGGTCCGTCATGGTATCAACGTTGCATATCCACAGAGTGAACTTAGGCCGTCACTGCGCATGCATCGCGCATTCACAGAGAGAACTTGCGCCGTTCATAGTGAGAGGACGTACCTCAGTATACGCACCGCAATCCAGCTGACAGTATCGTAGAGTGTTTATGTTCCACGTTATCCTTGTTCATAATAAAGGATCCTTGTTTGCACTTGAGCCTGATCATCTCGTCTCTGTCCTGCATTTGGGTCAGTTCATAGCATCGCTGTAACAAAAGCTGGTAGAAAACAAGCATGGTAGAAATTTTTTCTGAAAAGCGCAAGTTAAATTGTAAGGGCTAGTGTGTTGGCATTGCAGGGAGCCTGGATTTGTGCCAGAGGGAAACATTTTAGAGAGGTTTTTGCCCTTCCACTCACCCTCCAGCAGAAGTCCTGAGACAAGACTTTGACACAAGGTTGGGAGAAAGAGGATCGAAGAGATGATGCATCCCTGTTGCAGATGAAATTCCACAGGAAACCATTCTGACAGGGCTCTTTCAATTATGACGCTGCATTGACACTCCACTCTAGTAACTGCTCAATGATTTCTTCTCTTCCGGTCAACGGCTGCATCAATTCTGCCAAGAACAATCCTACAGAAAACTTTGGAAGGAATAAAAGAGCCGTGTGATGCCATGACGGTTGTTGCCATTCTGGAGGCACTTTTAGCATTTCAGAATTAATGGCATCAATACTTGCAGCTTCCCCACTTTTCAAGGCTTTGAAGCCTGACACTCTGGTAGATGTCAATGTCCAGCACAGTATTTACTGGTGATTAAGCAATTTTTTTTGCTTAATTTTTTTTTTTGTTGTGCCCATCTGGTGGCTTGTTTTTTGCTTTGGTGAAAGTTGTTGCCATCCTTGTATTCCCCAGGAGAAGGATGGCTAGTTGTCTTGCCAGCGAGTTGTTAAGTGACTTTGTGGATGGCAGTCATCTTAATTCTTGCAGCAACATGTTAAGCCTCACCTACTCACTATTCAAAAAAGGCTGTCTTGTCTCTCCTGGTACTGTTCTGAATCTCTTTATCTTTGCTCTTGTAGGTTTTGTTGACCTGCTTTTGGAGCACTGGTTGTGTCAACATTTGGTGACAGCACCTTAGTCTTGAGTTGTTTATTATTTATTTTTTCTTTCATTGGCTCAAGACTTTGGTAGCTGTATCATCCTAATAGACTCCCACTCTGGGCTGATGTCATGTTCCATGTCAGATTCTTCAGCCAGAGCAGCAGAGTGATTTCTCAGCTCCACAGCAAATTCTTTGGTGGTGTTTGGATACTTGTACTTGGCAACCTCAAGATAGTGACTGGGTTGTGGTCAATGTAAATATCATGTCCATGACAGCCTTGGACATCAAGAAGAGACCTGTGCCACTCAACATCAATCAGGATGTGGTCGATTTAATTGGTTGTTTGACCATCAGGTGATTTCCATGTGAGCTTATGAATGCTATGTGGGGAAATGGTACACGAAATACATAGCTGTTGTACAGTCTGGGCAAAAGTCAGATGTTCGCCATTGTCAATCGTAGCACCACATCTACGTTTTACCGTAGCTCTGTCGCAGTCTCTATTGTTGGCCCTGACCTTGGTATTCATGTCACCCATGACATGAATTGTTGAAACAGTGTGGAGGGACCTTAGTGACTGCTTGTTTTAGTGCTTTTATTACTTGTTCAAGTACCAGTCATCTATGTTTTCAGCCTCATTTGTTGGTGTAGTACACTACATGATGGTCAGTTTGCAGTAATCTCAGCGTACACAACACATCGAAACTTGAGATGGATGAGCTGCAACAGCAGAAGACCATGCTGAATTCCACAACCTGACCAAAGCTGGATGATTAAAGAATCAAAACAATTTCTGCTCAGGTATACAGATAATAGGAACAGAAAATGGTGCTCTCAGCATGAGTCAATGGACCCAACCTGTCTTGTGTCAACGGTCCAGGCAGGTGGAGGTGGTGAATTGGTGTGGGGATGTTTTATTGGCACACTTTGGCCTTGTAAATATCAATAAACCATCAGTTGAATGGTACAGCCTATTAAAGTATTATTTATGACACATTGTTTCATGTGTATTCCACCACAGCCACAATTTACCCATTTTCTTATAGGTGAACCAGAATCTCACAGGATTATTTACAGGATCTTGTGGGATTGTTGCGATGGAGAATTGAGGCTGTTTTGAGAGAAACAGTGGGCCTTATCTAGTGTTCGTATAGTGAGTTTGATGGGTACTTTATAAGAAGATATACAAGAAGATAGACAAACGAGTGTATATTTGTGGTACCCAGGTGATCAGTAAAATAAGTCATATCAAACTGCTGAGTCACTGTTTTGTTTTTTAAATGTGCAGTGTCTTGGTGACTTAACACCCTCTCAGATGCTTTACTGGAAAAGCAAGATTGCAGGACATGGATAGCTTATAGTTATATAGAACGTGTACAAAACATTGTACTTTTAGAGATTCCAGATTGGTCACTTTTCAGTCACTTAGTACTTGCTCTAACAAAATGTTGCACAGCATTAAAAGGAGATGCTGTAGCAAATCAAACACTTATTTAAGACAGATATAGACACTGTATGAACTTGTCCAATGGTATTCTTAACTAAATGACTAGTCTTATTTTTTAAATCTCATGTACATATGCTTTTTTTGCTTTTTTCATAGTAAATGTCTCTTTAGTTAATGCCCCTATGGTGAATTGGCTGTGCTTCAGGTAATCTCTGTGTTTAAATGATAATACTTAATCTATTTATACTTGATAATATAATCAATATATAAATGATTATATCAGTTGAAGCTGGCCAAACATTTGCGTAAAATTACAGTGCCACATAATATATTGACCACCAATATTTCCCCAGTTAGTGCGAGGACTCTTGCTTGTGTCTAGTTTCTCTACTTGACTCTGATTAGGGCAACATTCATACAGCACGGAATATCTGATTCATTTAACAAATAGAATTTTTAGTGCTTGCATTGCTAATCTGTTTAATCTAATTGTTCATGTTGCTAGTCAGTTAAAAACTCTCCCCTTCTTTTACTTTGTAAAATTTACAGGAATACCATAATGCACAGTGTGTAATAAACCTAGTTAATTTTACCTTTATACATTTACATTGATTTTGCTGAACTCTGGTTCAACATGAACACAAGGGATCATATTAAATGAAATTCTACTGTTGTACACTAATGGCAAAGTTTTTTTTATTTTAATTTTGAACAGACAGTGCATAGTCCTTAGTTGTCGGGGCATAACAACATTTATGGAAAGAGATTGAGGGAATTAGCGGGGTCATATGCCTTTCATGGGGGTTGCCTGTTTACAAAATTTTTATGGCCCCTAAATTAATGTGCATCATAAATCTTTAAGAATAGCAATAGATGTAGAACAATATTATCATGTTTATCTTAGTGGAAGTTACTCAAAGTGTAATTTTAGTATAGCGCTTACATTTTGTCATGGGGATATCCGAAAACACAAAATATGATTTTTTTTTTCTTTTTTTTCTTTATTTGCTTTTATTTATCCTATTTTTATTAAAGCAATAACTTCTCTGCAAATATAAAAGTTGTCACTATCCACTTTGTCCTCAGCCAGGGGCTGTCACATCAGTGCTGGAGTCTGCACTGAACTCCATTTCCCAAGGTCCGTTGCAGCATACAAACATGGTCACCACAGTTCACAGATCTGAAAAACTGACACCAGTTGAATAAGTCAGTGTCTATTGAACCATGGTCACTGGGTCAGCAGTCTAGTGAGGAAAGTCTAATAGAACACAGACTTAAGAAATCCTAGATAAAAGAAAAAGCAGGGTTTGACATAGCCTGCTGAGTGTATCCTGGGTTGCTGCATTTCACAATAGCCAAGCCAGGATGCTGAGACACAGTCCGGTCACACCATGTATAATTCATACCTACTTATCTGGACACATTCACAAGTACAGTTAGCTTAGTTACAGTTAATTTCTCTTAAAAATTGGATAATCATGCTAGCTAATTAGCCTCGTAAACCAGCAACATTTATTTAATTAGTTACAACATGCATTGATATTGCCACTTATAAAATTTTACAAATAATTTATGTCTTGTGCAGGACATGCCTTTAACACACTGTGCGCTGCTGACTGCTGTGTTGTAACAGGCAGCCGCTCTTCAACAGTTATCTTGTCAGATAACGAGACTGATCTGTAATAGTGAAATACCTCCATCTGAAACTGTTAAGATCTCTAGATAGGATTTGAGAGTCTATCTGACCATTTGCACCAGATATCGGGCCATTCTTAGAAACAACGTAATAGCTCTCCACTCATCCACTGTGCATGCTTGAGCCAGAAAACATCTCAGGTGTGCAGACTCAGAGTGCAATTTGACAAAATGGTAGATCAAAAAGGCTTCGTTTTTATAGAATAGGATCAGTTTGTTAGCATGGCATTCTGTTCCATATACAGCTAAAAGCTCCATACGTGAGTACTAATGAGTCACACGTGTTTCCCATTTCAGCTCATTACCACACCGCATATAAGGACCTTTTTGCAATGAACTACTGAAAGCTCACGTGTCTGATTCTACCAAGCAATTGTTTCTTTGTTTATCTGCTCTGGGTTTTGCACTTCTGTCTTGCCTGTGTTGTATTGTTTAATACCATTGTATTGTACGGTCACCTGAATCTTTGCGTGTCCTTGACAACAAGATTTGCCTGATTTCCCTCACCTTCAGTGAATATATTTTTAGTTATCTTGTTACAGTGGCATCCGCCGAGAAGTGTATTAGGCAGAACACGAACAATCAGTTCTGGAAGTTGATGTGTTGGAAGCAAGAAAGAAATGAGCAAATGCAAGGACATGACTGACCTATTTTTTATTTAAATTGAAATTATGCACTCATTTAGATTTCATTTTAATAAGGTTTTCTAAAACTGTATTTTTATGAATAGTATTATAGACATTCTTTCTACCAACTAATTATTAATCAGGGGCTTGGCTTTCTTCCCAGAATTTACAAATTACAAATGTGGGCTGGGAAATGCTGATTAGGATGTACAGTGTACTTGCTTCCGAAAAATTCATGTTGCATGAATGAATGAATGATGTTTTGAATATGTAAAAAACTTTTCAGGAAACAGTACTTTTAAATAATACAAACGTTGACGAAACAAATCAATCAAACCACAAGAAGACATATTTGGCAGCCTTGGTAGCATTTAGCATGTTAAGCAAGTCCAAGCAAAAAAAGTGGCACACAAGGGGAAAAAGAAAGCAAGATGGGTGCAATGCCAAACTTGCTAAACTGGATAAGTTTTTAGCCATGCACACACTAGTGGTGTCCAACTGCAGTTATAGGCAAGTGAATTGAGACCACCGTCACCATATCTGTAACTGTTGCCATTATTAAGACTCACCTAAAGAGCAGAATGAGAAAAGAAAGACTCTGTGTCCTGGAAATACTTTCAATAGAGAGCAACACAGCCAGGAACATGGTGCTGTCAGTGACTTTGCTGAGCGCAGTGCCCTGGAGAGTGAACTTTTAATCAGTGAGTGCAGCTTTTTATCTTTGTTAGGCAGTAACTGAATTATTACCCCTTGAATGCTAAAAAATTCTTCCCTACTGTAATCTGTGTCTATGATTTTTGTGCCATTGATGATGAACGATGAATATATTGTAAATGCCAGTGACTGTGTAACCAGGTGCTGTGCCATCATCCGTTTTTGTCTGTGACCCGTAATGAGTTGCTGTGCTTTTCTTGATTGCTCTTGTATGCTTTTGTGTTATTTTACTGGGTTTAAAGCTGTTGTGGATGAGCCTTATAGTTGATGAAATGATGCTGTGATTTTTAAGACCAAGGCAGCTCTTAGACTAAATATGGCACTTGTGCTAGCCTCTGATGGCTACCAAAGCAGCTGCTGCTGTCTGTGGTGTGTGTGTGTGTGTGTGTGTGTGTGTGTGTGTGTGTGTGTGTGTGCACTTTTTCTTACAGGGGAAAATTATACTGTCCATTTCCTCTTTAAAACAAAGTAATTGTAGAAGAATTTTGGATTTATAAGATATTTTATTGATATTTTGTATTTTTACAAAAGAGTAAGTTCCTGCAGAATGTTGCATTTGGTTGTTATATTCTTTCTTAATTTTCCTAATCACTTGCAAGGTAACCTCAGTGTATATAATGCTACTATACATTGTACTTTTATTTTATTGATGTTTTATTGCAGTTAAGTGAACCATAAAAAGCTGTCATCAGTGAGTTCCAGTGGTTGCTTTATGACCAATGCATGTTTGTTGGTTTACTCTCAAGTAAGAAGAAAATTTAGAAATTGTATGTAATAAATAGTTAAATATACATTGCTTTTACATTTGGTCAACTTTGAATAACATCTTCAAGCAGCCCTAGCACAAGTTGAGGAATGTGACTAGTTGGAGAAACCTCAGAAAATATCATGGGATATAAACTGCAATCAAACCGCCAGGCCACATTGGTGCAAAAGTAGCTGGTAATTTCCAAGAACAGATTATTTAGAGTGACTGTTGATACTGCATACATTTATTTAACTGTTACAAAACCACCAGATAGTCAAATGGCATATATGACATATTTTCATGAGCTCTGAGCTACCATTAAAATAATTTTTTTTCAGACAAAATTTTGTACATTTTACTTTTATGTTGAATGGAACATAATTAGATTGTGAGACCGTAAAACCCTTATAAAATTTTTTTCATTGGCACCCTAATGTTCATGTTATGCTACCTCGTATTGTTTAGCTTGTGCAGTGGTTCAGAAAATATGTTGTGCACTACAGGTCACTGTACCTGAGCCATATTACTTGAAATCAACAGGATTAACCAGGGGAAAAGTGAAATGATAACACTTTGGCAGAACATTAATTAAACATGTACGTTTATTCATATAGTACAATTCATTTCCAATGATGATGAAAACCAAAAGGAAATTATTCTCTCACAGAAGAAAAGATTTAAAACATGGGATTCGTCCCACATTCAATTTTCAAAATACAAAAGTATACATTCTTTCTTGAACTCACTGGACCACTGTATGTACAACAAAGACTTTGTGGCCAACTGAATTAACAGAGCTGCCATAAAGAACAGGACATTTTATTTGGGTCCAAACACACATTCCATCACAAAGATGTAGCAATCAGTAGGAAAGAAGAGGACATGCAGAGACCGTGTAGCTGCGTGTACAGCTTCAATACAATTCCCATGCGTCCACACCACAGAGTCTAAACCTAGTGATTCTGTACTAGGCTGCAAATCCCTATTGATGACAGTTCACATATAAACATGTTGGCAAATACAGGACCATAAGCAAAATACACAACAGTGACAAGATTTACAAAGTTACCTATGCAAGGTAAATATTATACACTTTCAAAATTCACCATTGCCTTAGAGATCAGCAGATAGAAATGCATGTTAGCTGTTTTATTGTCTGATTTTCATCTGACTCCGGTTTATCATAAACAATTTCACATTGGAAACATGAGGGAAGACAAAACAGTGCATGTTTTCACATTCAAAAATACTGCATCTAACTGATATTCTAACTATAGTTAGAATCTAACTGTTCACATCACACTTCTTAGATGCTTGTGAAGAATGCAAGAATCTAAATTTAGGTCATGTATAGACTGTGCATATGGAATCTATTCTGATATACAGCTTTTTATTTTTATTTTATTTTATTTTATTATTTTTACAATATATGTAAATCTCCAAGGACCAGCCTCAGCTTCAGTCTAAATAAATGTGATTTTTTACAAGGAAACAAAAAAAAGGATCATCACAATTTGTACTCATCTTAGCAGGCGGCCCATTTCCCACAGGCAAACGCTAACAAATACCTGAAAGAACGCATGAAGTCCAACACTGCAGTGTTTCATCAAGCTAACACACAGCAGGATCATACTTGTCACAAGTGCTTCAACATGCTCTAAAAAACTAAAATAATAATAACGCGATCAAGCACTAGTTATATGGCTTTTAAAATAGTAAAGAATCCTCAGTTATTTACAGCGTGGGAAATAGCTCGGATAATTTCTACTGCAAGTGATTATCCCTGTGGACTTTTTTTTTTTTAATTTGAATTTTTAAATATATATTTTTTCTGTATTTTATCTGTATCTGTACAATTGTTTTTCTTTCAATATAATATTTTAACTTGTCACTTTTTTGCAAACTGAATTTTTTTGGGCTTTTTTTGTCTGCATCAAATGAAGCATTTCATGCTCTTAGATTGATGGCTAACAAAAACAAACAAAAAACAAACAATTTATACAATACAAAGAACACCAATTCATTCATTTTGGTGCAATATAATCAAATTCAAATATAATGTGTGCCTATTCTCTAAAATAAAAAAATAAAATAAAATAAAATAAAATAAAATAAAAGCAATGCACAGGAGCAGTATAACCTCATCTTTTTAACTTTGAAGTCATGCAACATATACTACATATCAGTACATGGATGAAGCTGTAAATTTAAAGGGATGGATCCTCTTGAGCTGTGCACAGCTTCCATTTCCCAAAACAGCACAAAAGAGCAATATTTGCTGTTCTTATTCATCCATTTATAACAATAGTTATAATAAGTATAATAAGTTTATAGTATATAATAAATTGTTCAATTCACCTTAAGATTAATAATACTGTTCAGTATAGAAGGATTTAGTGCATTGGTAGTATTTGTTTGGAGTTATATCCTTTTAAAGACCAATCATAAGTAAATGGCTTGATGTGATTGTTATTTAATCATTTGTGCGTTCCAGCTAACGCTATCTATGGATTCAAGTTGATCTCTGTAAACCATAAAGTTACAGGCTGAGTACTCTATAAATAGCAATGCTTTAAAACATTGCATGCTGAGCATACATATACTGTAAATGCTTCATAGCGAGTCAAACTGCAGATTAAAAAAAAAACGATCATGGGTTGATGATTTGCATAATTGTGAATTAACTTTACTTCACGTATTAGACAGAAAATAGCTCGTTCTTTTCTCATGACCACAAACCTCCCTAAAATGTACAATTTATAATCTCCACTTAAATTTCAGTCCTGATGGAAGTGTTCTGAATACATGTGCTTGTTAGAACATGACTTCTTCACAACTGCCATAGTCACTCTCCACCATGTCAGAGTCAGCACAGCCTCGAGAAGAGTGAGTGGCTATAGCAGAGCGTGTGGAAGAGCCACAGTCTGCGTATGAAGGCTGGGCCACGCTCAGCCTGACGCTCAGCCGTTTATACCCAGCTGAGACGTTGTCCATGCTGCGTGTGTGATTCGTGGGATAATAGCTGATGGCTGTGTACTCATTCGGACACTGAGGACTGGGCAATGGCAGGCCATCCGGGCCGAGGAAGTCATCCAGGTTTTGGTGGCTATAGCAGGGTGGCAGTGGGGCACGACGCTCATTACGCTCCAGTGGAAATGGGAAACCTCCAAAACGAGAATTACGCCGAGAGTCTGTAGAGGGCATAGCGGGGTATGTGCTCTCAACAATATCAAACTGTGGGAACTCCTGCACAGTGGGTCGTCCAAAATAGTCTGGATCAGCAGGGTACACTGAGAACAGGTAAAAGAGTTTGATGAGCTTAACCTGCTTTAAAGTTCAAGTGCATACATTTATTTAAGAAGAAAACTTGTGCACACTCTTATTTACCAGGCTCTGAGTCAACTGTTGCATACTCACCTTCATAGCGTGGATCCCAATTGTTCTTCCTGATGGACTCGTTATCTGAGTTGGATGATGGAGGATCAGGAAGATTAGGGGCGACACTGCATACTACAGGGCCCTGAGCCTTGTGACCCCTGGAGTTCTTCTCCCTTTGCTCACGTGACTTCAGAGATCGGAAAGGGCTATGGTCCAAGTCATTCATCTCCATAGGAGGTGTGTCTCCTCCATCACGTAGCATAGTTTTGGTCAGGCCCGTAGGGAAGTAACCATTTGAGTCTTGCACACAAACCGGCTTGTGCTTCTTGTAACTGACATAGCGTTTTCGAATGAGCACAAAAGCAGCAACAAGAATGATGAGGATAAAAACTCCCCCACAGATCTGAGCAATCTCTGCATATCCAGTTCCTCCCGATACCACAGGCAGAGGGTTACAACAGATGGAGCCATCTTGCATTATACAGTTAAATCCATTGAGACAGAAATCTGGGGAGCATTGCTTCATCAGCGATCTGTGCATTAACAGAGACAAGAAATACAATTTCGCAGTTTACAATTTATACAACATAGTGATGGGGTTAATTTTATACAGTGCATCAAGATATATAAAGAAGTATATATACGCATCATACATCATACCTGTCTCCATTCATTTGTTCAGAGCAGTTACACATGTAACCTTCGATCTTGGCCATACACCTGCTGCCATTTCCACAAGGTTGTGTTGCACATGGATCATTCAGCTCACAGTGTTTGCCCATAAATTGTTGCGGACAACTACAGCTGTACTCTGTGGGGAAAATATTACAGTCATCCACATGGTTCCATCCATCCATTATCTACACTACTTATCTATCATGGTCATACAGGAAGTCAAAATCAGTCCCAGGTAACTTGAGAGGTGGTGTACATTAAGAATACCACCCTGTGTGTGGATAAAAAGAGACAGGGCTGATCCATGGATATACAGTCTCCATTTCAATCCTATTTCTCGACAGACTCTTCATGGGTGGACTTACAGGGACTGAGAATGCTACTGCTATTTCTAACTGGGCATGTGTGGGTATATGAGCAAAAAATGTTTAACATGGATAAATGCTAAAATAATTAGTAGCAACCAAAAGAGCTCAAGAAATCCTTTAAAAGTATACCAGGATTGAGTTTATAGGTCACTACTCATCTGAATATTGCATTAGTTAGCATCATATTGTTACTGAAATGGGAAAAAATGCTGTGGTCTGAAACCAAAACAAAAAATGTTTTTGTAAAACTTTTTTAAATACTTAAAAAAAAAGACCCATTTAGATTAACTGTTTGTGCTATTCTCTACATATTCAGATTTTTAAAAGTATGAGATACCTTAATAAAATTATTAAAACCACAAATTATATTAATTAGCGTAATAACCCAATGTATATAGATAACTTTTGATTCATGTGCTCATCTTTCAAATTTCAAATTGAATGTAATGAAATGTAATGTCTGTTAGTATATACTACACGGGAAAGTGCATTCTGATTAGAAATTAGAAATTTACCTAGCACAATTTTTGAAAATACTTTCACATTAAACACAGATGTCAGGCTTATACCACTCCGTACTCAAGAAATGCTACACATAGAAACAATATGCTAATTTTCTCATGTTTCACATGATGGTTTTGTATAAACAAACTCTGTAACTACATTGTATTTTACATAATGCTCAGGCAATGCAAAACGCTAATTATACTCACTGACTCCTTCACTCATTTGCTAACCAATTAATCCTATCTCAGCTGATATAGAGTGAAGGTACATCCTGAACAGCCCACCAGAGTGTCACTGGGCAACACACCACCAAAACCATTCACACTCAAACCTAGGGTCAATTTGGAACAGTCAATTAGCCTAATAGCTGAATGTTTTTGGATTGTGGGATGAAACCAGAGTACCCGGAGGAAACCCATGCAAGCATGGAGACCCATGCAAACATGGAAACTTTGCACAGAAACACCTGTGCCCAGTAGTCGAACCCAGGACTTTGCTGTGAGGACAATGCGTTAACCACTACAATTGTAATTATGTAAATTAGATTTTCATTTACATTTTTAACCAAAGACAATACAAGTGCCACAAACTACTGCAGAGACAAGAAGCGCAAGTGCAAGATGTCAGACATTTTTTCCCCCCAATCAAGAGTTTAGTCAGCCAAACTACAAATTATAAAATCTTGGCAGTTAAAAACATACTATATCACACAATAACCAAATTCATATACTGAGTTTAATTCTTACCTCCGTTAAACTTTTCCTGACAAGTACCTCCATTCTCACAAGGGTTACTGACACAGATTTCTTCTCTGCAGCATTGGAACTTTCCGAAAAGTCGGTTTCTTTGTGAATGCTTATCTGTTCTCACAGTTGGTCCATTAAAGTGTAATCCCTCCAGACAACCCTTAAAGCCTGGTGAGTTGGCATTAGAGCTGGCATTGGCAAGCAGCAGGATCCCATGTGCTTGGGTCAGCCTGCAAGGCTCCTGCAGGTCTCTGGAGATGGAGTGTATATGATCCATGGTGAGCGTCAGTTTAGTTCCTTTGACCTCCAGGGAGACGTGGTGCCATTGGCCATCAGCCACTACATGAGTCCTTAGATGCAGGACATCAGGAAGTAGATTCCCACAGCTGTACCGGAACTGGAGCTTCTTGTCCACAAGCTGCACAGAGATTAAAATATTTTATTTTAATTTATTTATGAAATTTTTTTAATCAACACTATTTTTTTTTTCATAATTTCTTTGAGCATGCCTAGAGATGTAACACTCGTGCACACTTTAAAAATGGGCTGATGTTGCCAGGAGGAACCGCTGATGTTATACGTGATCATTATAAATAGCTAGTAACACTAATTCCCCACAGGTACACTTTAAGCTCTGGTTGGTAATCGCTCGCGTGAAAGTTCAGCCCATTTTTTGTTGTGTGAGAAAATTTCCCCTCTTGTCACACGTTTCAATCATTGACTTTGCATGGCCACTTGTCGCTTCCTGTGTTAACAAGGCTTTTCAGACCTGACCTATTTTCCCCACAACACATCTTATTTGTGAACACAACTATGCAGCTTTCAAACCTCGCCCAAAACCTACATCAATTCCTGCTGTCATAGCCCCGCTAAATCTATATGACCGATAAAAAGACATCACAGGTTGTTTGTGAAAGGGGTTTAAATGAAGCTGTTTAAAATGTGTGAAACTGCTGCAACCATACCACCTCAATATAAAGTTGAGTATTTTTCTGGAGTTTTTGCTGTCAATGCACTAAAGAGATATATTCAATATCATATATTAGCATGCTAAATAGTACGCTATCCTTGCAGTGTATGATCGGAATATTGAGTGGTCATGACAGTTCATACAGATAGAGTTCAGAGGAAACAGAACCAACAAAAGCAGCTATCTTTGAACTGCCATGTGCTTCAGGGATGCTAAGGGGATGTAAAGATCCAAGTGCATTCAGTGTTTATTATTTAAACTGAGTAGATGGTTTAAAATAATCAAAGGGTTGTAAGTTTTGGTGAAGTAGATATGATAATTGGTTAATTAATTACACAACTGAATTTCTGAATTTAAGCCATCCAGTTATTTTAGATGATCCAAACAGGAGGCAAGTACAACCAACCCAAGGTCATGCTAAAACCAGGACAGGTATTTTTTATTATTTTTTTATAATTTTGCCCCCTTGTCAGCCACTGCACCAATAAATAGTGAAGTTATTCTGGCTTTCATACTCATACGCTTTATACCACTATTTGCCTTTAATAAAAAATGAAAAACCTTGTGAATATACATGAAATTTGTACTCAAACACAAATTTTAGAGTCAGCCAATGTATTATTAATGGCAATCATCTGGGTGCTAGACATTTAATTGCTAGAGCAAAGTCCTCACTGAGCATGCATTGTGCTTTGATGTATCAGAACTCAGCCTCATGGGATTTGTCCTTCGTTCACTTTCATTGGACTGGATGCTCTTTTTCAGGTCTGTTATGCTATTTTGGCCCAAGTTGGATTTTTGCCCCAGAGACTTCACGGTGAAGCGGCATACCTAATCAGAGTTTAAGCTCTTTATGGGTCTTACTGAATTTGACAGGTAAGACCTGTGCTTTATTTCCAGAGTCAGCATTATTAAAAAGTAATATAAATAAATAAATAAATACTGGGCCTCTAATGAATTGATGTCTCGCTACAAAATAGCCTGTAGCAAAAGCTTTCAACAGAGTAGGTGCATGTGAGGATGAATACAAATGACTATAAACCCACTTCAGAACTATATCTGTTTTAAATCAATAAATAAGAGGGGGACGTACTCAGAACATTTTATCAATGAAGTCGAAGATGATAATTAACAAGAACATGAATATGATATATTCTATGCCTGATCTCTACAAAAATAGAAATGCAACGCAACACATTTAGAAATTCAACACTTACAGAAATTCAGCACATTTAGACATATTTAAATCTCTCTCTCTCTCTCTCTCTCTCTCTCTCTCTCTCTCTCTCTCTCTCTCTCTCTCTCTC
>JAOUQZ010000035.1:15754884-15776227 GCA_028564935.1 Neosilurus hyrtlii
ATTATTATTATTATTATTATTATTATTATTATTATTATTATTATTATTATTATTATTATTATTATTATTATTGAAAACTCGCATATAATTAAATGTAACAGGCTTACAGGTCTTAAATAGACACCTGTGGCTTACTGTATATCCTAATCAGCAGTGTAAAACAGCTAGATTGTGCTTGTGTGGGTTTCCCCTGAGTATCCCAGTTTCCTTCCACAGTCCAAAGACATGTACATTAGGCTCACTGGCTGTTCCAAGTTGCCCTTAGGTGTGAGCGTGAATAGTTTTGTGTTTGTGTTGGCCCAGTCGGTGATGGACTGGTGAGCTGATCAGGGTGTACCCCGCCTTCGCCTTTACTTAGCTGTAATAGGATCCATCCTCCCCACGATCCTTGTCAGTTTGGCAAATTAATGTATGAGAGTTTTGTTGTTTGTTTTTAGCTATGTTTGTTCAATATTTTAAATAATTGGATGTATATGAACAAATGAATCAAAGTTAACCAGACAAAGCATGAAATATCTTGTGGCCATAGAGACTCTAATGAAATACAAATCAAAGTAAATTAGAATGGGTATTTTCCTTTTAACTTTAAAATGGGTATTTTCCTATTCTGTTTTAAGGTTGTAAATAAATGTACTGGTTAGACCACATGCTTCAAGTTAGACTGCTCCTGTCAATCTAATAAAACTTGAATAGTTATGTGAAAGCGAGTGCTCATCTGGCAGAGATTAGGCATTAAAATGGCCTTCGCATTATAACAAATTAAAGAAACCAGAAACGAATTTCAAAAGTCCGTACAAATGCTCACAAAATTCCCAACAAATTGATTCCCGAGGGCTCAGTGGAATAAAAAAAACTAATCAAAATGGTTTGATAACTTATCATTAACAAACCAGAGGAGATGCTGAACGAATATTGATGAATGCTTTAACGGATGGATAATGAGCTCTCTCCATATAATCCCTGACGTATGCCAATCTGCTCATTGGCATACATCGAAACATTTTTATGCATTCACAAAAATTTCTGATGAATGGCATGAACGACAACGTTCGGGAACATATTAAAATGAATAATCAGATCAAAATCAAAATGAACTTCAGCGTATGGGAGCGAATGCCAAAAATTGTCTATATGCTGAGCCAATTCGTCATTATGTGAAAGCCGCTTAAGCATGCCTCACAAAACCATCTATCACTGTCTAGTTGCCTTGTCACCTTTCAGAACCTTTCTAAACATTGTTCAATATCACCCATTACAAACACAATCATTTTAAACCATACTGAGCCTCCAACAGAACCACCCCCATGTTAGGTCTGTTTTAATAACTACCCCCACCGTGCCAATACTCTAGATATATGTAAGACACATTGGCTGGAGGCAAATGGCTGTAAAAATGCTTTCCAAATTAGCAAAGTTGTCCCAATGATTAAACAGCATGTTGTGTTCAATGGACTAAACAATCGGAGCAAGTATTGCTACAAACTGGCACAGAAGCAGGTTCTTTAATTTATTAGGCATGGCTGATTGTCTCCTCAGACTGCTGTACAGCCCACTGGGTCATACTTTAAGCCAGTGTTATCTAAGACCAAGATAAATTCCCCCCATACCTGTAGCACAAGGTTTTGGCTGGTCTGAGAGAAGACAGGTGGGTTGTCGTTGACATCAGACACTGTAATTGTCACCTGGACAGCAGAAGATAGAGGAGGCTGCCCCTCATCAGCAGCTTGCACAGTCAAAGAGTAGTGTGTGATCTGAAAGGCACACGTCATAAATACAGCCCATTTTGTGAAATTGCAAACACACAGACTCCAGGTGTACAGTGAGTCAATTTAAGATGGAAAATAAATTCAAACAAAACAAGTACATGCTTGTTAGTGGTGGAGAGATGCAACAAGCCACCAATGTGTCATTACTTCCACCTTCTTTTATTGTCGCATGAATGAGCTCACCTCTTCCCTGTCAAGCATGGATCGCACTTTGATGTGTCCTGTCTGAGGATCAATACTGAACTGCTGCCATGGGTCACCACTCACAATGGAGTAGCGGATGATGTTGTTCGGAGGACCGTCAAGGTCATCAGCTCTGACCTGAGAGGCAGAGAGAGATGAAGAATATCAGGGAGGAAGAAATATTTGCTCTCATCCAATATGGCTAAAAAAAACCCTAATGGAGGGTATGTAAAACTGTAAAAAAAAAAAAAAAAAAAAAGCACTGCTATATTATAGGTTGCATTAATGCATTGCTACAGTGTTAGCTCACTGTGAACTGTGAGCACACACTGTGCTTCCCAGACAATAGTTCTTTGATTGAGATTACCATGTCATTTAATCAGTTACTACATGATCCAGTGCTAGAGATTGATTACAATAATGTCTGTTTCTGAAAAAAAAAAAGAGGAATAGCTACTCCAGGAAAAGTGACAAAGTTTCGGGTTGCTGACTGGTTAAGCATGTTTAAGTGAAAGTAACTGTCACTAAATCCAGAGGCATAACAGAAAGGCAAGCTGAAGCAGAAAGCCGTTGACCCTGTCCTTATTTGATAGCATTATCGCTAGGAAGCAGTGACAGATAAGAGAGCGCCACAAAAAAAATACCTGCATCACTGTGTCTCCAGGCAGGAGGTCTTCAGCAATTTCTGCACTAAAGTCCCCACGGCTGAAGACTGGTGGGTTGTCGTTAGTGTCAGTGATGTTGATGATAACCATTGCAATGTCAGTCAGTGATGCTTTGCCTCGTGTCCCCTCCACTGACAGGTAATACTCTCGACGGAGCTCAAAGTCCAGAGGAGCCTTTACCCACAGTACACCTGCAGCGCAGGATAATAAAATTACTGTCAGTGATGAAGAGAGAACAGCATTGCTTCAAGATTAAAGCAGAGATCCATTTGCTCCTTCTGTTAGATAAAAACTATAGTGTGTGCGCTACAGTTTGTGCTGCAACCTTATTGTGCACCAGAACAGTGGGCTGACGCAAGGCAAAGAAGAACCACCATGAAAAACATTAAACTTATCAATCCCCCAGTAATGACATTCAGTGAAGTACTGGAATGCACTAAGCTTAAGAAATCTTTGGGTGATGGATGATTTTGGCTTTCAACCATGTATGAAAATATGTAAGATCTAGATTTCAGATATAGACTGAAATGTATTTACGGGCAAGTTAACACAACGGTGCACTGATTAAATCAGTTTTACAGGCACAGGATCACTGGGAATTTCCTTTCCAAAGACAACTTTCAGACCATATTCATTGTAATAAAGCCGGTCATTGTATAATGTGTTTAATCAGGTGTCTTTTTACCAGCACATTATTTGATGGTTAACCTCATAAATTTTTATTAGTTTATTTATTTATTCAGTGTTTAATTAAAAAAAACATTTATCACTACTGGTATTCCTTTTCACAGCACTTAAAATGCCTTTAGAAACTGATTTTGTTTCAAAATTTACTATAAACTCTCAATTGGGAAACAGTCAAACCCACAGGCTAACCCATGTCTCTCACTGCCATGTCACCCTTGTCTCTCACTACCCTGCGATGGCCTGGTGAGCTGTCCAGGGTGTACTCTGCCCTCGCCCAGAGTCAGCTGAGATGGGCGCCAGCCTCCCCGCGACCCTAATTAGGAATAAGCGGTTCAGAAAATGAATGATCACATATTGTCACCATGGTTGTGACAGGCCAGATGAGCCTGGCACGCTCTGAGCTCATAGTGCTGTGTAGGTAACAGCATCTTTTTATGCTAATTCAGAGATTAGTGCATACTACACAGAAACCTGAATAAGCCATGTTCTGTAAACGTGGCTTTTACACTCAGTAAAATAAAAAGTTTTACTTTACTAATCATTTATTTTTCTTTTTTTAAAAGCTTGAAAATGATGATGGCATTTGCTCCAAGTGACTATGAAAAACTGTGAGTGTCCACCATTTCAATTCGAGCATTTTCTCCTCAGTTTTTTAATCATAATATTTTTAATAAGGCAACTAACTCACAGTCCAAAAACATGCACATTCAAAAACAAGCTAATTTGCTGTTCCAAAAATTGCTTCTAGGTGTGAGTGTAAGTGGTTGTGTGTGTCAGCCCTGCTGATGAACTGCCAAACTTTTCAGGGAGCACCCTGCCTGACAGGAGTCGGCTGACATAGGCTTTAGCCTCTCCACGACCATAGTACAATGAAGTGGTTTGGCAAATAAGTGAAGGAATGAACCATGACACAAAGGCAGGTCAGGAAAGTCCTGCATTTCAAGACTAGCTATGTACGTAATGGAATCTGCTCTGAGCTGTTCAAAATACTAATTCAAAAAATAAAAGTTAAGTGTTTTAGTATATACACTACAGGAAACACAAGAAAAACTAACTAAATCAAGATTATATGTCTTATTTTTACATTTTAAAGCATGAAATGATGGCATTGCCTACTCCAAGTGTCTGTGACAAGCTGTGAGTGTCAGTTGTTCTGAGGCCAGCATTATGGCGTATTGATAGTTAATCCCATGATAGTGAACCAATCACATTGCACCATTTCCATGTAGTGTTTACTAAACTGAATTAAAGAGCATTCAAAAGGTGATAAGGCAATGTGGGAAAATGTGTTTTTGTTCCAAAATACATTATGACAATAAATGAAAATAAAAAATGACAGATCAATACACTTAATAGGCAAACCGTCAAAGCTGCACAATGAAACAAGGTTTCAGGCTGCTCTCATGCTTATTTTAGGGCTTATGCTCCTGTTGAAATCACACCCATAGTGCCATCTGTGTGCATTAGATGGACTTAAATGCAGCAAAAATACAATACAGAACTCCGACATCTACTGGCTGTTGCCAACTTATGCAGTATGTACAAGCTCATTATCATCTTTCACATTATTTAATTTATATATACATACACACACACATAATCATGCAAATATTGTATGACATGTCTATGCCCTACCAGTAATTTATATTTATTTGTTTATTTGTTTATTTTGGTATGGTTGATTATATTATGGTGCTGATGAATTGAATGAAAATGAATGAAACATTACCAATAAACTTGATTTTATTAACCAATCAGTTGACTTAAAAAAAATAACAGAAAGAAGAGTCATGTCAGAAAAACCCCAATGACAATTGGAAATAAGAAAAAGTGGATTTGGAGGAGGGACAGCACTAAGAGATGTAAGAAAAAGAAGATAAAATGAAATACAAGCCAAACAGATCAAAAGCATGTTAGTACAGGCTCTGCAGCTCTGCCCTTACTAATCCTGAAGAAGCTTGGCAGGCTCTGTAGGTGCAGCGTAACTTACCCGTGAGGGCAAATGTAGACAAAAGAGTCTACGCTCCCTATCACTTTAGTGTTTTGCAATCCTAATATTTTATGTTGTTGTTGTTTAGGGATTGTGAAATACTGTTGGTACAAAGGTCATGGTTGAATGCAATTACGTGACATTCTCCAGCTGAATCGTCAACTATAATTTACGTGCATCAAATTGTATACTTTTGCATCTGGGTACAGACAATACACAAATATAACCATAACATGTTTGTAGGAAAATCAGCATAAATTAGAATAGGTTCAATTTTGTGTAGGTTGTAGTATGTCATACTTGCAATACAATAAACGTTAATAAAATGTAATTAAATTCTTACTAGTTTTGCATTAGCCCTATTCGAAATCCTTTCTAATTTAAAGTTAAAATCTAAAGATCATGGGCCACAAGGATACATTGAGTAAATAACAAAATCCTTGTATTAGTACATATGTAACATACTGTACAGTCAGATTCGTCCATTCCATCCCATAATCTATGACGCTGATCTAACAGTGTCATGGAGGAACCCATTCGGACCACCTCGCCTATTTCCATGACGAGAAATAAGACTCGGACATTATGTGCACCATTTTGGCGTATGTAGAAAACGTTTTTTTGCCGTACTGTGGACAAGTTACCGCACTATAGTCATTACAATGCATCAAACGAACAGCATTTCTCATACATAAATAAAACCATATTTGGCCTTGACCACTGTCGTTTTTAAATCATATCCAGTAAAGCTTTTTAATTTACTGATGTATAAGTCTTTGTAATATGGTTTATATGGTGTATGTCCCTCGATTTTTTACTTTCATCGAAAAAACAACATGTGTATTCTTGTCAGCGATGCCATTTTTACCATGTAGTCACTTGATAAAAAAAAGGAGTTCGCAAATCGGCCATACATAATGTCCGAGTCTATATTCTACCGGATATGGGCGAGGACTTCCAAATGGAAGGAAACTGGAGCCAATCCTAGCTGACTTTGGGTGAGTGTTTCATCACGTACATGCATTTCTAATGTTAAATACCCTTCCATAGTCACTCACGGGATTATTACTCATGTTCATTTTGCTGACTAGCCTATGCAGATTAATAACAGACATACTGAATATAAAACATCAAATAGCCTTACCTGTTTCAGAGTCAATCTGGAACCTTGCGTCCTCGTTGCCAGAGATGATTGAGTATCGGACAGGCTCATTGCCAGTGCCATCCTTTGTTTGGGCAGAAACACTAATTACCTCTGTCCCCACAGGCATGGACTCTGGAATTTCAGCCATGTATTCAGAGCTCTGGAACACTGGCTGATAATCATTCAGATCGACTACATGCACTGTGACATTGGCGGAGGAGGCGAGGTGTTTAGGAAGACCTCTGTCTGTGGCTTTGACTTTAAACCTAAAGGTGGATTGAACTTCGTCAGCCAGAGAACGTTCCAGGCGCAAAATGCCAGAAACCTCATCCAGAGAGAAGAAACCACTGTCTGCTCCTTGCATGGAGTACCTCACCTCTGAGTTTATACCTGGTAAAGTGTGAGAAGAGAATATCTTAAATCCAATTTCAAAATAGAATTAGAAAATATATGAATGCAATCAGAACTGGCAGATGGCGAGTCTTAGTGCATCTGAAATTTGTGTAACTCTGAGTGTGTTTGCAATCTGAAATGATTTAAATAATTTTAAAAATGTGTTGCTTTGTTTTCAAATAATGTCAAGGTAATACACAAACAAATAGGAGGCAGGAACAAGAAGCTACTGTAGATCCAGCATCGTATGCATGTTCCCACACATCGCAAGGTGTGTCCTGACACTCCCTAAGTCTTTCTCTGTACAACTCTCAATCCCAGATCAAACACAGCACACCTTCACCCTGCTTCTTTCTGCTTGGTCATACAGCCATCAAGTAAAAGCATTTAGAAAACTCAAACTTTATTACCAACTGCTGGTTCAGTTTTGTTGATGCCAGTGAAAGCCATGTTAGATATGCTGGATGGGACCACTGGTTATTTGGGTCACATGTTTGGATCTTTGTGCTTTACAGCCATTTTTTCATAGCCACATATATAATAGCACATACCTGTGTCTGGGTCTTTGGCATAGATGACTGTAATCGGTGTTCTAACGGTGGTGTTGTCAAAGACCATTATCTCATAATGCTCACTGGAGAACTGTGGTGGGTTGTCATTTATATCCTGCACCTTAAGTATAATGTCTGCTTGGCATGAACGTCCTCCACCATCAGTTGCCTTGACGGCCAGATTATACTCTGTTTCCTTCTCCCGGTCCAAAGTAGCAAGCGTAAACAGCTCACCTGTTTATGATAAAGATCATTACATACAGTAAACATTTAGGCAGTAACAAAGAATGTAAACTCAGAATGTAAACCTCACTGTTTTAGAAATATTCAACAAGGACATTTCAACATTAATCCCTGCCATCCCAAAAAAGATATAGATATATACAGTATATGGTTCGTTTGCCAGCCTATATACACACCATACTTTTATATATTTATCCAGTGAATAGTTCTTCATGCCCAGGATAATCTTTAACATAATCCCAAAATATTTAGATTCAAATTTTTGGAAAACTGATTTGCCATTCTGGCAAATTGGCCTAAACAAGAAACACTAGAACCAGTTAGGTCAAAAGAAGATAAACTAAAAAATAACTGATAATAAAGCTATTTTTGAAAAGCTGAAGATCTTTTTTTCTGTGTACATAGTCAGCAGAGTTTCAAGGGGAAATGACATATAGGCAATATACAGTATAATAATAATTTTACCAGTTATAGGTTGAAGATGAAATTTGTCTGCATTTGGCCCATGAAGAGTAAAAGAGATTTGTCCATTCGTGCCAATGTCTGGATCAGATGCAGCGACCTTAAGAATGAAGAGTCCTCCTGGAGAATTCTCCATGACTGTTTCAGTGTAAAGCAACTAGAAAAACCACCAAAAGGAAATTTAAGATCTAATTGTATGAGTTATATTCAAATCACTCCAGCAAACAGGCTCCTATTCTATATTTTGTTTAAATAATTAATAAGGAAAAATGATTTGTGTCATTAACAATTCTTTAACTCTGAAATAATACTAATGTATGACTTACTTGTTCACACAGTGGACTGTTGTCATTGCTGTCAAGAACGTGAACCTCTACCACAGCAGCAGTTTGAAATTTTCCATCTGTGGCTATTACTTTTAGGGTGTGTTTGTCTCTCATTTCCCTATCCAGTGACCTTTTTGAAGTCAGTCTACACTCTTCTCCAACAACAGTGACTGAGAACTGCCCCAGTGGATCTCCATCTTAAAAAAAACAAAACACACAATTATGTGTATATATACATAAACACATATGAACCTTCCAGTACCATATGCATTCTGAAAATATCTGACTGAATAATTAAACAATGTAAGCATAGCACAGCAACCATTTCATTTGGAATAACTGCACCTCTACAACTGCATATTCATGCAATTATCCAATCTGTCAATCATATGACAGGAGCATGAAATAACCCAGATACAGGTAAAGAGCTTCAGTTCATGCTCACATCAAACCTCTGAACAGGTAAAAATGTGTTTTCAGTGACTTTCATCATGGTATGGTTTCTGGAGCCAGACAAGCTGGTTTGACAGAACAGGATGATCATACACGACAGTTTGAGGAGAATGACCAAACTGGTTCAGACAAGGGATTTTGTTTCTCAGTCTTTACCTGGCCAGATTAGGTGAGCCTGTGCCCAATCTAGTCTTTACTTGGCTGAAACAAATGGAACCCAATGTGGTCTTCTTCTTTTGTAACCCATCCACATTACTGTTTGTCATTTTGTGCATCCTAAGATGCTTTTCTCCTGCAACAAGTGGTTGTTAGTGGTAATTTATTTTATGTTTTGTCTCAACCTATCTGGATATTCCCTTCTGACCTCCCTCATCAACAAAGTATGGTAGATCATAGATCTGGCATTTCTTAAGTATCCACTCCAGCCCATCTGTTACCAGCATCCATGCCACTGAGATTTCAATTCAATTTTCCAAAATTCTGATGTTTGATTTAAGGATTAATTGAATCTCTAGACTTGACTAAGCACTGTGCTACTGTCACCTGATTGATGATTTAATGAATGCTCAGATGTAACTAACATCCACACTTATTTTGCTTGATTGTTAGGACCATGGTTGTACTCACCTGTTATATAGCATGTGACCTGTCTGTTGTCAGGAGACACATCGTTATCTGTAGTTGTCAGAACAACTATCGGCTCTCCAGGCCTGCTGTTCTCGATGATAGACCCATGATAGACTTCCTCTGTGAACTGAGGTGGATTATCATTTTCATCAGTGATTGTCACTTCCACTAGAGCTGATGAGGAAAGCTTGACACTACCTCCATGATCAGTGGCCACCACATAGAACCTGTACAATTGTTGGGTTTCACAGTCTGTTTCCTTCATGGTGGTTATCCAGCCAGTTTGGGAGTCAATACGGAACAGCTCACTGATATCATCTAAGTCTGGCTCCAGCGTGTATGTCACCTCTCCGTTAGCATCTTTGTCTGGATCGTTAGCTGTCACCTGGATCACTGTTGTGGCAGCAGGCATATTTTCTGCCAGTATGGCTTTGTACAGGTCAGTATCGAAGTTGGGCTGGTTGTCATTCACATCCTGAACCTGGATTTTAACTGATACTAGAGAAGCGACTTCTGTGCCGTTTTGATTACCATGAGCAATAACATCAATCTGATACCACTTGGTCTTCTCATAGTCAATATTTTTCTGCACCACAAGGGTTCCACTGTCTTCATCAAGAGCAAACACTTGGTTTTTATTACTTTCTACAGTGTTGCCATCTACTAAGCTATAGATGAGTGGTGTGTCAGCCTCAGCCTTGACTGTACCTATCTCATAGCCAATGGGGAAATCCTCAGACACGGAAAATGTGTATAGTGGTTCTGCAAACCTTGGCAGAGGGACCTCTGGAGGGACCACTTTAACCTGGACTGGCACGGTGGAGTTGTAATATGGAATTCCTCCATCCCGAGCCTGGACTTTGAAATTAAAGATCTTATTTTCCATGCCAACCAGGCTCTCTTTTACACTTACTACACCAGTAAAGGGATTAATCTCAATCACCTCCTCGGTCACTTCCTCAGCTTCATCCACTGCATAAGTGACATCTGCATTCTTGCCTTCATCAGCATCATAAGCCAATATTTGAATAACGGGAGAGCCTTTATTTATGGTGGACTGAATAGACACCTGGTATTGAGCGGCTTTGAACTGTGGCGCATTGTCATTCTCATCCGTGAGAATGATCTTCACAGTGCAAAACGCTACTCTTCCCCCTCCATCCTTAGCCATGACCTTGATGGCAATCACTCTTTGTGAGGGATTCTCTCTGTCCAAAGGCTGAGAGGTCACAATTTGTCCCTTATCATCAATATTGAATTTTTCATCTGCTAGCTTGTTGATAATGGTGTAATCCACGCTGCCATAGGGACCATCATCAGGGTCAATAGCAGCCAGGCGAATTACACGCGTTCCTGCCTCTGCATTCTCAGCCAGTTCAGCTTCATAAACATCCTGGCTGAAGTATGGGCTATGCCTGTTGCTGCTGGTCATGTCGATGTTTACCGGAGCCGTCGTTTGGAACACACCATCCGAAACAGCAACAGTAAGGTTGTAAAAAGGATTTAAGTTTCTCTTGCAAATGTTGGAAAAAGAGACCAGACCTGATGATTCATTCATAGCAAAATACCTTCCTTCATTACCTGAGAGAATTTTATACTGGAGATTGTCCTTGCTGTCAGCATCCGAGGCCTGGATTTTGATCACAACATGTCCACAGGTGGCCATTTCATCCAAGGAGGCTTGATACTGAGACTCACTGAAGTTAGGAGGGTTGTCATTGATATCAATAACCTTCACAGTAATTTGAGCTTCGCTGCTGCGAGGTGGTGAACCATTGTCAGTGACTATAATTTTCAGATGGAATTCTTGCATAGTTTCATAATCCAAGACTTGTGACGTTAGCAAAAGTCCACTGAGTGGATCAATGTTGAAAAATTCCGTTTCATTTTTTCCTGTATCAGCTATTTTATAGGTTAAGTCTTTGTTTCTACCTGAGTCTCTGTCAACAGCTGAGACTTGTATTACAGATGAGCCAACTGGAAGACCTTCCAACAGTTCTGCTGTGTAGGAAAGCTTCTCAAAAACAGGAGCATTATCATTGATGTCCTCGATATCTATCTGTACTTTGGACTCACTAAAAGAGCCAGTTATAGAGTCTGTGGCACGAACAGTCAACAGGAAATTTGTATGGGTTTCATAGTCTAAAGAATCGGTGACACTTAACATGCCTGTTTTGAAGTCAATATGAAAATATTGCGTGGCATTTTCTACTTCTTCAAGATTGTAGATAAGACGATAGCCCTCTGGGTTTTTTGCTTGCACGTGTAGGATGTTTGTGAAGGGAGGAATGTTTTCAGGCAGTCGTAAAGGGTAAAAAAGACTTTGAAATATAGGATGGGAACGGTTTTGCACTTGGATGTATAGCTCTGCTAGTGTTGACAGACTGGGCTCTCCCTCATCTGAAGCTCTTACCGTAAGCACATACTTGTTCAATGACTCATAGTCTAACGGCCGTAGAAGAGACACATCTCCTAGATAGGGGTCAATCCTGAAGAGGTTGAAATGCTCCTCGAGTGTAAAAATTATAGATCCGTTTTCACCAGTATCTTTATCAGTTGCCAGCACCTGAAAGAGAACATCCCCTGGTTCTGCCTCGTCAGATATTATAATAGTATGTGGAAGGTTGGATATGACAGGTGTGTTGTCATTGATATCATCTACATAGATTTTCACATAAGTCACATCTATACGTTGTGGATTTCTCGTGTCTCTGACCTCCACAGCCACATCATACTCATCCTGTTCCTCTCGGTCAAAGGCAAAGCCAGTCGTCTGCAGGACACCTGAAGACTGCACCACTGAAAATCTATCAGCTGGGTTCAGAACTGAGTACATTAGTGGTTCATTTAGGTAAGTGCCCATGGCTCGGAGTACGGTTAAAGTTTGTATAGCTTCAGTGTTTTCAAGTACAGTGCCAATGTAGCTCCTATCCTCAAACTGTAGACTTGTCCTTTGCATTCGTGTAACATTGACATTTACTAATGTTGTGTCTTTGTATACACCATCCGAAGCTGTAACTTTGAGCTCATAATAGGACTGAAAGTCCGATCCATTATTCACTGAGATTTCGCCAGTTGATTCATGTATTTTAAATGCATCGTTGTGATTATTAATACTGTACAAGACCAATGAATCTGCATCATGGGCCATTACTTGAATGACTTTCATGTCTTTAAACACAGGGGACATGATGGAAGCTGAATAGACAGGTAGTGTGAACTTAGGGGGACAGTCATTAAAATCCAGGACACGCACAGTGACGTCACATGGTTTCCCAGCACTTAAAGAGGGCTCTCCTGAGTCTCGAACTTGAACCTTGAAGCTAAATTCAGGTGTAGTCTCAAAGTCAAGCTCAGATATTAGAGAGATTGTGCCCATGTTTGGATCGATTTTAAATGTCTTTTTGGCCTCAGGTTCTTGGATTTCAAAGATCAGCAGAGCGTTGGAATCCTTATCGGCATCTGAGGCCTTGATGACCAGTGGGCTGTTGTTCTCTCCCATTACCATGCTGTTTATCTGTGCAGACTCACTAATCTGCCCATAGTAACTGCCTTGAAGAAAAACAGGGGCGTTGTCGTTTTCATCAATGACGTACACATTAACAACTGTGTCTGATGAGACCCCTGCTGTATTCGTGGCTCTTATTTTTAGACGGTAAGAGATGCATTCCTCAAAATTGAGGGCTTTTTGGACAGATAGCAGCCCAGAGTTTAAATTTATGTGGAACATTCCGTTCGGGTCACCATCTCTGATGCTGTATGTCACAGCAGAAGGACAACTAACTGAAACAGACAGCACTGGAAAGCCCAAAGCACTGGTTTCACGTATTTCAGTGAAGTACTCATCCTGGGTAAACTTTGGTGCTGTGTGCTCAGACAGCTTAAGATGGATATTGACAGGACAGAGGTCACTGCGCTGAGGAAAGCCCTGATCAGTGGCTTTCACCACAAGCTGGTATTGTTCCTGAGAGAGTCTGTCTAATGACTTAGCCACACGGATGCTTCCTGTCTCCTGATCGATGTCAAACACTCCTTCTGTATTCCCTCCTGAAGAAAATAATAGATTTTATACATTGTTATCTAGTTTCTTGAAGTAAAATAGGAGAAACATTAACAGCATATTTTATATTTTCTCCATATGTAATTTAGGCATGAATATCAAGGACACCTCACCCTGTACTGAAAAAAATGTTTTGAGAAGTTTATTTTGATAATGTTGATATTTTGATGTTACAGAGCATGCATCAAGGCACTTCTCTATTGGTTCCTAGGTAGTTGGATATAGCACTCAAACAGCTAAGTCACCGCTGTCTTAATTTAGAATTTTTAAAACACTTTTCTTGTGTTTTTGCACTGATGCACTATCAGTCAAAAGTTTTAGAACACCTCCATTTTTCCAGTTGCCAGTTAAAGCATAAACCAAAATAAACAGATGGTTAAAGTATATTTTCTTTAAAGCATAGAACAAATGGTTGCTTTGCCCTCACCCTTTTGTCCATTTCATCCCTAATCAGCTCGATGGGGTTTAAGTCTGGAGACTATGCTGGACATTCCATCTAAGAAAGTTCTGATATATCGCTTACCTTTGTTCATTTTCAGGTTATTCACTGGACATGAATTTAAATAACAAAAAAAAAGAAAGAAAATAAGGAAATAAAAAATAAAAAGAAAGAAAGAAAGAAGTAGTGCGCTCTAAAACTTTTGGCTGGTTGTCTAGTACTTTGAGTCCCTGGCCCAGTGAACCTGTATGAGTATATATTTTTGATGGTAGAAAACAGAAAGCAAATTTGAACTTCATTTTGACAAACTCTGACAAATGCTGTATAGGTAAATAATTGTTATTTAAATGTATTTAAATTATTGGCTTTTGTTTTCTATTATATGTTAAAGATGAGGTCAAAGAGCACTGACATGTTTCTTTAATTCCAGTGCATGTAATGTGTATCTATGCTACTAAATAGCTTTCAAGCATCAATCCAGTATTTTATTTGCTGGCAGTGAGGGCCCTATAGTTATAGATACAGTTTGCATTACCATAGTTGATTACTGCTATCATATGGATCACTGACATAACACTATAGCTCCGATGTTCTTACCTGAGTGAATAGTGTATACAATCTCAGCGTTACTGCCCTTGTCTTTATCCAAAGCTTTGACTCGAAGCACCTCTGTCCCAGTTGGAGCCAAGTTACTGATTCTGCCCTCATAATGGGTACTGACAAATTTGGGTGTGTAGTCATTACAGTCCTCCACATGCACTACTGCTTTCACAAAGTTCTTCTTTACAGGGATTTCTTGATCACGAACCTGGATTTAAAACACAAGAATTGTTATTTTTCGAGTCTTGATTAAAGTCTTAAAAGGACTCACACAGGGTCCATTGTAGCGCCCCATACTAGCTATGCATCAACTCAAATTCCATAAAAATTTAGCAACCTGGCTGAAATTTTAATCACTGTAGATTTATAAGGGAAGACTCAGACTCAGAGTACACTTTGTCACATGACAAATAAAACAACATGAAGTAACCAATGTGCTAGTATCAACTTCAGCTAGGTAACACCCGAGATAGTGACAACTTCAGCTATTTAACAACCGTGATGGTAACAACTTCAGCTTTGTTAGTTAGGTTTTAATATATTTTGAGAGGAAAACAATTTTACCATCACTAGAAGACTGTGTGTGGAGATGGCCTCATAGTCTAGCTCTTCAGTTAGGACAAGAACTCCACTCTTTGGATCCAGGTGGAAATGCTTTAGGCTGTCTGGGTTGAGACTGCTGTGGATAGAGTAAATGAGCCTGCTATTGATGTCTGCATCCTGGGCACTGATCTGAAGGATCTCCTTCCATGGAGTAGTGTCCTCTGGAACACTCACTTCATACATACTTCTCAGGAACATGGGTCGATGCTCGTTCATGTCAAGCACTTTGATATATGCCTGCATTTGTTAAGGGGGAAAGTACAATGCTTGTGAGTTTGTTCAAACAATTCCTAAAATATTCCAATTATGTGACTGGAGTATTTCACAAGACTTGATTTACTTATCAGTATAAAAGCATTTGCAAAGCCATTCCTCTTGTAAAACTGCCAACCCTATTTCATCATTGGACTTGATATGGTAATAAAATTATGAAGGACTTTAAAAAATTGCTAAATGATGACTGATGATTGAGATTTTGAATCTGCTGACTCTATTTACTGCTTACTGGCTAACTTGACATTCATATATTTCATCACAGTGCAGTCAGCATTTAGGCATTTAGTTTACAGCAAAAAATAAATAAATAAAAAAAACACTTAAATGAAATAGAAGGAATGCCTGTTACACATTTTTTTTTTTTTGCAATCTGCTAAAATCTGTTTAATAGTTAGCATTAGCCAGTTTTGAAAAGACTGCCATTTCACTTTTGCAAATGTGCAAAATTGCTAGGATAGGATAGGAATTCGTCAGTTCATACAAGGCAAGATAATGGTAAAAATAACAGTATACAGATATTAATTATATCATAGAAGTTATTAAAACTTCTGAATAAAATACAACAAGACATCATCTATGTGTAATATGAGCTTATGTTCACATACATCAGGCAAACAGATTGTTTATAAGAACAAATGATATACTGTTCATTCATATGGAAATTACTTCCGTATTTACCATCACATATACGAAAGTCATGTGCAGCTTTTGTCAGTACAATGTCGATAGCACATTTTGATGTGCAAAGACATAAACAATGTATGCAAGCTTTTAATTTAAAGTTTGGGATTAATTTCCCTTTAAGGGTGTAGTATCTCTTTAAATTAGACATCATACATCCCACTTAACACCGTGTAAATGTTTGCCTTTTCATCAAGTTGAGGTCTACTCAGATAATCTGTACAGTTTCACTGAAACCAAAAAAAGATGCTGTACCACAACATCAAAATGTGTACCATACATCTATGCCATATATCCCATATTCAATTGTTATTGTCATTTACTTTTTTGACTATAACATGTATAACAGCAGAGGCAAAAAAAAGACTCCTTGTTTTGTGAGGTTGATCTTACTTGAGTTGTTATGGGCTGAGCACCATCCGTGACGCTGATGGTGAGGTTGTAATTAGATTTTTTGCCAGCATCCAGTTGCCTAGCTATCACTATACTCCCAGTGTTCTTCTCAATGTAAAAGTCCTGATCATCATCACCACCTAAGAAATAACACCAGATTTTTGTTAGCACAGAACCCATCAAAGGAGTCACAGGGCATATGAAGGGCACCTGTCATTGCCTTTCAACAGAGCTCTATACAGATACATATTCTGCACTTTAATGTAATGCTGACTAAACAAAACCAGTTAAACAGAATGCCAGGCTAATTCTTTGTCCACAGTCAAACCCTTTAATTGGCATCCACTCTAGCATAGTAGACCTCAACAAGTCTGACTGAAAAGCACATTCCATCTACATGTATGAACTTGGCTTTCTTGTGTATGTCCATGAACGTCCAACATATAAATTATTATATGACTTTCAGCACTTTCACTTTTAATCTACATAATGAACAAAAGAGGTTGTATAAAATGCTCTCCATGAGGTTTAAACTATGCAAATGAAAAACAATTGATTTTGATATTTGGCATGCAAACACGCAGACCAGCCATCTTAACCAGTAGGGGTAAACTTCATGCCTGCTCTAGCAGATGGTGTTTATTAAGAAACCCACCTTAGGAAGCGTTATGTTTTAAAGAAGCTGAAACTTCTGTGTTGGCCTTTAATTTATTTCACAATATTTACATTAACTCTGAATGGATTTTTGGAGAGTGAATTCTCTTTTACCAATCCACTAGCTAGGACAAATTGTGTTTATTTAATGCTAAGCTGATTAATTTTGCTGGTGGCTTTTAGAGCATTTCTGAGGAAAAATGTGTTTGAAATGGTCTTTCTCTAATCTTTAAATTGGTTTTCTTCAGACAGAAGCCAACTTTTACAGTGCAACAGAGAACGCACTCACTTTATAGTTAAAAAAATGACAGAGCATCATTGTTATACATATGTGTGTAATGAAAAAAATTCATATCATATTTTTACATTACATTCTACATGTATAATTAGAATGATTTCAGGCTTCCTTTTTTCCTTCTTGTGCACAGGATGGAACCTTGTGGGGCTTTCTTTCCTGCAGTAGTAAACACTTATCATAGAACCATTACACCTGAAGGTGACCCTGGTCCCTGGCATATTATTCTACCACTTCTGAATATTTTCCTGACTGTCCACATTATCTGAAGAGCTGCAGGTGGTTGGAAGCTGATCATACACTTATCACTGCCATTTTGAGGGCTCTGGCCACCCTGCTGATGGAAGACTGGGGACTTTGGCCAGCCATCTAAGAAAATATGGCATGGTTAAGCTCAGCCTGCTGGTTTATATACCTACAGCTAAGCACTCAACAGCACATGGCCAGTAACACTTGGCATTTTAATGCATTTAACAAGAAAAATGCCTGTGAAGGTTGTGATCCCAAACTTACATTTAAATCATGTAGAGATTGTTACTGCTGATAATGAGTTTTCTCTGGATTTGAGAATTTTTTTAAGGATTGTTCACCATTGTGGGATAACAGTTTTATGTTCAACTTCATATACGACATTGCTTCCACAAAAATCACGGTACAACAGCTACACACACTCTATCACAAATAAGTTTTGTCACGATCCAAGTAGCATTGTGGATCTAATGATTATTTTAAAATATATAGGGCTTGTTAAAAAAAGAATTCAGAAAATAATATTAAGAAGAAATAAAAAGTGGAGTGCTTCTAAACAAGAAACAGGATATTGGAACATTGGAAACGATAGATGGGCCACAATTCCAGATCTGAATTCATCTGATTTGAGTGCTTGGTGGGGTACCGCAGTATGTATTTAAATTTGCCTTTGCAAAAAGAGTGATGGCTGACATAGTTATTATTTTTTAAATTTAATTAAATCCTTATGTAAATGTAAAACTAATTGTTTTAGAGATCTTACTTCAGTTTGAAGATTGAAAAATGTTTCAAATGATTTAGGATACCATTCTTTCATGTAGGGGAAACCACACAGCTCATACAGACATGTGGAGAACAAGTTTTATTCCAGGAAATAATGTAATAATTATGTCATAATTTTCCATTGAGTAATGGAGCCTGTTATAAATATAATTAATTTTCACTGATGTTGGTAAAGCAGAACAAAAGTACACTTAATTAGTCATGGTTTGCACCCATGTGAATCATTATAATCCTTATCAAGCCTTACTCTCTTCTCCTGCAAAAACAAAACAAAATGCCCATACAATATTAGCATTTGTTTTAGCGTTGCCAGCTCTGTCTGCTGTCACAGATCGGGGTATGCTGACACAAACAGTTGAGTGTATTCTTGCCAGGTTGTCTTTTTTTTTTTGTGGTTACTGAGGCATGCTGAAATGTAAGATTGAATGGTACTGGTGTACTAACCTACAATGTTGAACCAGAGGAGGCTCAGTGTGATCTCAGTGCTGATGATTCCCACCATTTGAGTGACAGGGTCTGACTCCATGACAGCAAAGGTGTAGTGGGCCTCATCGAAAGCCAGAGGCTCTGTACTGGGTTCTGGTTGTGGCAGCCATTCAACATCCAGACGTGACTTGGACATCCTTGCAGGACTACCATGATCTGTGGCTTTTATCTGAAGCATAAGAGGTTTGAAAATGTGGAAAAGTTGATTTAGGATCTATTATTTGATAATAATAATAATAATAATAATAATAATTGTTGCATGCATTGGATTACTGGTTATGCTAACTAGATACCAGTAACACAATAATTTTTAAATGCATGTTGAAGGAAAACTATAACTATAACAACAGTATTTTTTATATTTAGTGTTATTTTGTACCGTTAGAATGTTGTAGTTGCCTCGTGCAAATTCTCCCCTGGCAGTCACTACCCCTGTGGTTGGATGGATTTCATATCGCCCGTCCATGCTATCTTCCAGGCTGTAGGTGATCTGGCTATTGGACCCCTCATCTTTATCACATGCGATCATCCTGTAGACCTCCTGGGACAATGCCTTGTCCTTGCTTTCAGGCAGTTTGACCTGGAAGAGCTTGTGACTGAAATGAGGGCTATTATCATTCTCATCCAGTACCTGAATAACCACTGTGGCTGTGGAGCGCATTGGAGGATCTCCATTATCCGATGCAATCACCTACACAAACAGAAATAACACTAATTATTATGTTTCAGGGGAACAAAGTTATTTCCCATGTCTAGCATATAGCTGAATTCTATGATCCACTTAGGTCCAATTAGTTTCCAGGGTCATAATTGGCTTATTAAAGACTAAACTACTTATCTGACTCTATCTTGAGTGCGTTGAGGGCTGTAAATAGAGTTGAGGTAAGTGAGTGTTTAAGATTTACTGCTGAAATTGCACACACAAGTTTTTGGATTGCAGACTAGAGATAACTATAACTAGAGACTTAAGTGCCAGTCAGACACTTGTGAGGGATTAGAATTAGCACAATATTATATGCTGAAATTCATATTTTGAGCTTTAAATATAAACAACGGAATGCCATTTGAGTCCAATATTAAATACAGCAGAGTCTCGTTAATATGTGCATATCGAGCTTCAGTGCACCTTAACACATATTAAATGAGACTGCACTTTGGCATTTTTGCTAATATTTTATATATTTTAGCATTGTGAATCATGAAAAACAGAATGAATCAAAGCAGAATTAATCAATTCATGAATCAAAGCAGAATGGCTTCATATTGCTCTAATACCCAATTTCAGTGAAAAATGACCAAAAAATGCACTTTTTGGTCATCCCCATGTTACAAATTTGCTATACAAAGAGTGGGTGCATATTAAGCAGAAATGCATTTTAAAAAGCACATATTTACGTGATTCTACTGTACGTGTGTGTGTGTGTATGTATGTATATATATATATATAAAGACTGACAGTACACAAATTTATTAAGACAATCTGCTATACTCTAAATGAAATATCAATATTTTGTCAGATTTATTACAGTTTACATTTTATTTGTGTTTGGTAGGTGAAGAAAGAAAACTGAACAAATTATTTTACTGTTAAACATAAAATCCAACAAAAAACTTAGTATGGCCTCCCTTTGCCTTTTTTACAGCTAGCATTGTTTTTCGATATTTTCCACAGTTTCTCTAAGTTCTCTGTTCCAAATTGTTTTTAACTCTTTATAAAAAACTGCCTTTGGAGGAAACCTTTGTGCAATCTATTGGTAATTCATTTTAATCCAATATATTTTAAACGCATTCAAATCTGTTTCCTGATAATTGTACAAATCTACAGCCAACATCTATTTGCATTTCTCTCAGGTGGTTAGGGTGTTTTTTGTAAATTTCATCATAGCCATACAGGATCCGCAACTACATCTTGCATCTTACAATCAAGTTTCTTTACATGAGGATAGATGATTACTTGTTGAACTAATGCTTCAAACTGTTGTTGCTTTATTCTTACAGGAGAGTGCATCAAGCAACAAAAACATTGGTGTTATGTGATAATTACATCTAGGTGCCACAAAACGGCGTAGATCTTAGCACATCTGCCTCACAGATAAAAGGTCCTGGGTTTGGACCCCGGGCTCAGCAAGGGCATTTCTGTGTGGAGTTTTCATGTACTCTCAATGCTTATGTAAGTTTCCTCCGGGTACTCTGGTTTCCTTGCATAATTCGTATTACTTTGTTAATTCGTAATTCGTAAATTAATTCGTAGTAAGGCTGTTCCAAATTGCCCCTAGGAGTGTGTGTGTGTGTGTGTGTGTGTGTGTGTGTGTGTGTGTGTGTGTGTGTGTGTGT
>JAOUQZ010000035.1:15799427-15818740 GCA_028564935.1 Neosilurus hyrtlii
CACACACACACACACACACACACACACACACACACACACACACACACACACACACACACACATAAACACACACACAGTGTCAGGGCATATTTACAAAAAGGAGTAAAAGTCATGTCTTGTATCTCTTTGTGCGATATAAAGTGCAGTTTAAGATTGTATTCTTATATGATGTGATGATAGTTCATGGTCTAACTGTCCTGTCCTTACTTGTCAATTTTCTAGGATGCAGACATCTACAGTGCACTTTTATAGAATCTACACATCAGATAACAGAGATGTCTGTGTCACTACAGCACACTTCATTTATCTGTTTTCTACACCGTATGCTAGTTGTGATATCATCATTAAAGTGCGAATTCCTTGAAAGAAATACCAAAAAAAGCATCAACATAAGAAGCAATCTCAGAGCTAGAAGGCACTGGGTTTGAATCTCATGTGGAGTTTGCATGTTTTCCCTGTGCTTGAGTAGGTTTCCACTGGGTGCTCCAATTATCTTCAACAGTCAAAAAACGTGTACAATAGATTAACTGGTGACACTAAATTGCCCATGGGTGTGTGTGAAAGGTTGTTTGTGTCGGTGTTAGCCCTGAAAGAGAATTCTCGCTTTAAGTCAGCTAGGGTGGCTTTAGCTACCTCCACGACCCTGCCGGATAAGCAGTAGAGATAATGGATGGATGAGAGGTGATATATGAGTGTCCTGATTTAAGGGAGTATGGAATGTAAGCATAGATCAGTGTCTTATAGTGAGGGCTTCCTTCACTCCCTTTATTTCGAACATGGACAGCATGAGTCGTCAGATTACCTGCTCCCTCTTTAAGGCTCCAAAAATTTGCAGGATCCTTGTGTGCGCACATACATTTCTTTTTATTGCTCAATCACAACAATGGGTGGATTTATCATGAACATCTTTGAGCTTACTCTGAAGCATGCTATTCACTTTTGAACTTATAACCAGTTATACAAGTGATAGCTGGATTGCAGGGAGCTTATAATGGCAGGTGCTAAATTAGTGTTTATTTGTATTTACTCTTAAATACAAGCCGTTTTTAAAAAAAAAGAAAAAAACTGCTGAAATACCAGACAATCTGCACACTTTTTGCACATTCATTGTATCACATTGTTCACTGTACATGCACACACTACCTCTGCATTACAACCACTTTAGTATTTCTCCATTAGTATTCTGCATTTATCCTAGTGTGTGTGTGTATATATATATATATATATATATATATGCTTCCTGTTTAGCAGCTTTTGATTACAGCTATTTGCCATTAAATACAATCTCAAGACAGGAAATGTCAACATGTCTTTAGAACAAACACATGAACATGAACTTGGTTTAGAAACCAAGACAACATGGTTTTCCTTATTAAGATGCCACTGACTGGTCAAATGGGGTAATCATTACCTCTCATTTATTTGCCAAACCGCTTAATCCTGCTATTAGCAATCAGGAGAAACTGGGCATGGTGGCATAGTGTTTAGCATATCTGCCTCATAGCAAGAAGGTCCTGGGTTCAAGACCTGAGCTTTGGGAGAGTGTTTGCATGTTCTCCCCATGCTTGCGTGGAGCTCTTCTGGGTACAGTGGTTTTCTCCTACAGTCCAAAGATATGAGCATTAGGCAAACTGGCTGTTCCAAATTGCCCCTAGGTGTGAGTAAGTGTGAATGGCTGTGAGTGTTGGTCTTGCCATGATCTGGCAAGCTGTTCAGGGTGTACCTGCCTTCACCTTGAGCCTCCACTTGACCCTACTAAGATTACATGGTTTATGTATTCAGGCCAGATCACACTCAGGTCAGTTAGTCAGATGGTCAGGTTATTTTTGCAGGTTGGGTAGCCGGAGTTTCTTTATTTTTAAGCTGCCACTGCAAGATAGAATAATTTGCTGTTTTTGTTTAATTTATGTCAGAGAGAAAAATTGACCAAACCATGTCCTGTTACTATATTTTTCTTTTTTGGACAAACTTTATTGTAAAGGTAATGATAATTATATAGCATGAAAAATAACATGCTAATTGCCAATAAAACATAGGGTCAGACTATAAACTTGCAAACAGCTTTTTTATTAGTTTTTCAGCATTTCACTAGCCACACTCCTATGCCTTGCAAATACATATCTTCCTTGTCATTCCAGCTTTACCTGAATTCAGATTACAGTAAAACTGCCAAAAGGAAATATTGAGCAATAAGTGGTTGGAGATAAAATTTTTGGTGGTTTATGTTAAGCCTCTTTCACAAACAACATACAAATTTTTTGGTTGTATGAATTTAGCACAGCTACAACAAAAGGGACTGACGTAGGTTTTGGGTGAGGGGAATTTAAAAGGTGGAGGTCCTGTGGGTTTAACGTAGGGCAATCATAGGACTACTGTGGGAACTCCATATGATTCTGATAGCATCAGATGACCCACAAAGAGTATGAAATTCATATGTCTATCATAACACTGCCATAGGATGTAGGTCATAGGGCATCACAGAACAGATCATGATCACAACCGATGAGTTTCTTAAGCCACACCCACAACTGTCCTAGGAATTTGTCCAATTTTCTGTCGTGGACCTGTTTTATATCTGTTGAGTGATGTATGTGACAGTAGCCTTAGAGAATAGCACTGGAGGCCACTATGTGGTGAGTTTTAGTCTAATTTCTTCTTCAGATTCAAGCCATGACTTTTGAATGTGGATATTAAATGCAAATATTCAAATAAAGAACCCTGTTATAATTTTTCTCCCCCCTGTTTATTTTTTTCACTCTTACTTCCTCATGGCTTACACACAGGGAGCTACAGTACATCCTATCATAAGCTGATGCGTCACTTGCTAACATTGTTCTAATGTAAATCTACCTTTTGAAGTCTCTGTCCAGATCCTTCTGTGGTTTGTAACCTGCTCCTCTTTAAAATAGACGTAAGGAGATTATTGTGTCCATATGGGCTGGCATTTACCTGTGCACTCTCATGCGGCGAGATTAAAGGTGACTCATGCGCACGTGCAGTGCCATCATATGGCTGTTATACCACCTTAAGACAAGAGAAACCTGCAGCACAGGATTTGTCAATAACTCGGCATGAGAATAAGTTTGTCCGGCCCATTGCTCTGCTTTTTTCCTTTTTTTTTTGCATAGGCACTCCCTATGACCTAAACCTATGCATGGGGTAGCTAATTTGCATATGTGAACTTTGACCTTGGCACAGTGACCTTGAACATAGAAAGTTTGTCTGGGGTATTGCTCGGCTCATATACATCAGGTGGCTAATAAAATGTTGATTGTCCAAAACGGTTTGTATGGGGGATGGCATTTGTCCTCCGTGCACTTGAGGCATCCTGGCTGAGGGGATTACGGCGTTCTATAGAATGGCTATTTTTGGTATTGTTATTTATTTTTTTATATTTTTGCAATAAATTACAACCGTAGCACTCCTTTTAAAACAGTAATATTTGTCTATTTTTATGAATATATCTAATTGGGAAGCTCAGTAATAAAGAGGTTAGCACATCCACCTCACAGCAAGAGGGTCATGGGCATGGCAAGGGCTTATCTATGTGGCGTTTGCATGATCTCCCCATGCTTGCATGGATTTCCTCTGGATACTCCAGTTTCCTCCCACAGTAAAAAGATATGCACATTTGGCTGATCTGCTGTTCCAAATTGTCCCTAAGTGTGAGTGTGAATGGTTGTGTGCTGGCCCTGCAATGGTCTGGTGAGCTGCTGAGGGTGTACGTTGCCTTCTCCCAGAGTCAGTTGAGATGGGCTCCAGTATAACATGTCTACTGGTATTTACACTCACCATCCACTTTATTAAGAACACCTGTACAACTGCACATCCACGCGGTCAACCGATCAGCCAATCACTTTCCAGCAGCACAATGCTTAAAATCATGTTGCTTTAGTTAATGTTCATGTCAAACATCAGAATGAAGAAGTTCTGTGGCTTTGACTTGGTCATATTAGTACCAAATGGCTGGTTTGAATATTTCTGGGCATGTCACGCTTTACAATCTCTTTACTTAACACAGATGCGAGAAATAAGACAAAACAAAAAATATCATGTCAGAAGACAGTCAGCAGGCTGAAACACCATCATGACAAAAGAGATCAGGGACGAATGACCAGACTTGTCGAAGCTAATAAGCTGTATACAGGAGCTCAAATAAGCACCCTGGTTTTGCCCAGAACTGGACTAGGACTGATGTAAATATTTATTGATGCTCTTATATATACTTCTGTCACATGATTGGCTGACTGGATAATTATATAAATAATCAGTAGAAGAGGTGTTCTTATTAAACTGTCAGTGAGTGTATGTCAGTATACATATACATTATGGCCTACACTGGGGTCCAAAATTGTGGTACCCCCTTAATATCAATATTTATTGATGCCTTTTTGTTTAATTTGAAAATAAAAATATGAAAAAAAATTGGAATTTTTAAATATTTAAAACAAAATTAATAAATGTTCAATATAATAAATATTTAATATTTAAGGTCCATACAAAAATACATGCAAATGTATGGCATTGACCAAGTTAACTCCTCGGTACAAGGTCAGAATTACTTCGTGCCCAAGCTCTTCTACTGAAGCAGGCAGATGACATTCTGATGGATTTGATGTAAAATGAATCATAAGAATCTGCCCAAACATGTGAAGGCAAGGCCAGCTCCACTGAACACTGAGAAGAAAGCAGAAAAAGAGACAAACCAATTCCCAAGAAGCTTAAACATCTCAGAGATTTTATTTTGAGGTTTGAAGTTGTTATCAGTGGTCTAATTTGTAATGAAAATTGTTGTATATAGATTATAATATATTGCAATAAAGAAAGTTTTGGACCCCACTGTACATTTCAGATTTATTTTGTTTTGTTTTTTACGTCATAAATTTACAACATGGAGAAAACACAAAAATCACAACTTATAAATTATGTATTATTTTGATTTAATGATTAAATTAAATGTAATAATTTATTCTGTGGGGTAGCCAGTGCACTTTTGACAAACTTCCCAAAAGAAACTTTGATTACAGTAAACTTGACTTTTTTTATCAACAAAAACATGTTCAATGTAATCATTTCACATTCTCTGGTGTCTCAGACCAAGAAGTTGAAAAGCATTTATCTTGTTTATCTGTTTCAAAGGCTACTGAAAATTCTGCTAAATTTCATCACCATTAGCCTACAGTATTAATCTATCAATAAAAGCCTCACCAGTTCCAGTGGACTTTAAAACAGCAAGGGTTGTGCCCCTCTTTAAAAAAAAAAATTAAAAAAGTGATTAGAATTGTGAAGGAAATTACAGACCTGTTTTAATTTTGCCAATGGTGTCTAAAATTTTTAAAAATATATTATTTATGATCAACTTGTTAGAAATTTAATGTAAATAAACTTATTTATGATTTTCAGTCAGGATTTCAGCCATCTTCTTCCACTAATTCGGCATTGACCTTTCTTTCTGACAAGACACAATTTAACATGAACGCAGGCCTTTATACAGGTGTAGTTTTGATTGATTTACAGAAAACTTTTGATACTGTCTATATTAGTTTGCTTGAATCTGTGATCTGGAGGGCACGGTGGTGTAGTGTTTAGCACGTCTGCTTCACAGCAAGAAAGCCTGGGTTCGATTCCCAACTAGTTCCTAGGTGTGAGTGTGAGTATGAATGGTTGTGTGAGTGTTGGCCCTGCAATGGCCTGGCGAGCTGTCCATGGTGTACCCCGCCCACAGCTGAGATGAGTGCCAGCCTCCTGGAGACCCTAATTAGGATTAAGCAGCTTAGAAAATGAATGAATGAATGAATCTGCAATCCATTGGTTTGAATCATATCTTGCAGAAAGACAACAATTTGTTGAGGTCAAATTTGAATCCATCTGTATATGGTGAGGTCGCATGTGGAGTCCCTCAGGGTTCAATATTAGGACCACTACTCTTTACTATTCATGTTAGTGACATGTGTCAATCAGTAAATTATGAACTTTTTCTATAAGCAGATGATTCTGCTCTGATAGTCAGTGGAAAGGATCCCAAATCAGTGCAAATACGTTATCTTCTAAATTGCATTTTCTGTGTATTTGGCTCGAGGAAAACAAATTATCATTACACCTTGGCAAAACTGAAAGTATTCTGTTTGGTTCCAAATCAAGACTCAAAAAATGTAGTAAATTATCCATCTTTTGCAATAATGTCTCTATTTTGGCCAAAGAAAAAGTCAAATATTTAGGCACAATCTTTGATCAAGATATGTCTGGTAATAGTGTTGGCACCTCTGTCATTAAAAAAGTTAGAAAGGGGTCGTTTTTTAACACCAAGGATAGAAAAGTCATATGTTCATCATTTATTTTAACTTGTTTTGATTATGCCTGTAATTCTTGGCACAGAGGTTTTAGTAAAAAATTAAAGTGTAAGCTGCAAACCTGTCAAAATAAAGTCATTAGGTTCATTTTAGGAAAGCGTAATAGGCGTTGCATAGAATCCTCTAATTTTAGCAAACTAGGTTGGTTAAATGTCAAGTGTAGAGTCGACTACCTTAGTTTTAACTGCATGTACTCTTTTATGAAACAAACTGCACCAAGCTATCTGTTATTTCACAAGGAGCCATCAGCTTTCGTTTTGTTTACCTAAAGTCAAACTTCAGGGACTAAAGTCATTTAAACATAACAGTATAGAATTGTGAAATTCATTCATTTTAGTATTAAAAGTTCTCAGAGTAAAGATGTTTTTAAAGTAAAATATAAACAGTTTTTCTTTCAACAAATGTGATATTTTGTGCAATAGTTTTCTGTGATAATTAAGCTGATGTGATAATGTTACACTTAACTATCTAGTGCTAGTTGTATGGTAGTTGTTTTGTACACACTTCACTAAGGTCAACTATGGAAATTAGTAATGTTATTTATTATGACTTACTTTTTAGTTTTTTATTAATGTGTATACATGCACTTTATGCATCATTTATATTTATTTATGTACCTGTTGGCACTTTTTTATTAAAACTTATTCATAATCTTCATCATCATTAACAAGAAGATCCTCAAAATTCATTCATAATCCCAATTAAGGTCATGAGGATGCTGGCGCCCATCTTAGCCAACTCTGGGCGAGTACAAGGCCAACACACACAACCATTCACACTCACTCCTACTTTGCATGTTTATGGACTGTGGGAGAAAACCAGAGTACCCAGAGGGAACCCACACAAGCACAGGGAGGGCATGCAAACCCGAGAATCAAACCCAGGCCTTCTTGCTATGAGGCAGACCTGCTAACCACTGTTGGGCAGTGGTGGCTTAGTGGTTAAGGCGATGGGTTACAGATCCGTAAGTCCACTATCAGTCCCCACTATCACCACTGTTGGGTCCTTCAGTAAGGCCCTTAACCCTCAATTGTTCAGTTGTATAAAAAAAATTATAATTGTAAGTAATCTGCACAATGCAGTAAATGTAAATGTAAAACCACTGTGCCACAGTGCCGCCTCAAAGGTATATATATTTTTTAAGATTCAAAAACAATTTCCATTTAGTGGCTAAATATTAAATTAGTTTTTAAATTGGAAATTACAAAGGATTTGTGTGTGTGTGTGTGTGTGTGTGTGGTAATCTTCTATCTATTGAAATTGTGTTAGATTTTATACTAGAAAAATCAATAATAATAATAATAATACCTTCCTTATTAATCTTTTTATTCTATTCAAAGAGACTTCCTGAAGAAAAAAAAGTTTTTCATTAAAAACAATCAAATAAATAAACAAACAAACAAGCAAGCAAACAAACAAACAAACAAGCAAACAAACAAATACATAAATAAATAAATAAAAGTGAATAAATTAGTTACAGAAAGAAGGTATACTGTATCTGTGACTCTTTCGGATCTGGCTACATAGCTGGCGATGCCAATAATTCCGTGTCTTGTTTGAAAATGTAAAAAAGGGATATATTGAATTGTTCATCAAGTCATCTAGTATAAGCCGGCGAAGTTTCTGCAATTCCAGTCAGTAAGGAGGTAATGAGCATAAAAAGTCACACAATCAGACTCAAGAAGAGTTTTTTTTCTGTATGGGCTATAAGGACATTAAACGAATATTCATTATGACTGTTTCTCCCATCATCAGACTCTTCACAAGGCTTAGATTACATGTAATACTAGTGCCCTGGTGTACAGGACTTATTTATTTATCTTTATTTATCACATGCATTCAATTTTAGTTTTTTATTGAATGCATGTGATAAATAAAGATAAATAAATACATCCTGTACACCAAGGCACTATTATACAACCAAATTAACTGTGCCACATCTGAAGGGTCAATAAATCACAACACACATTTGTAAACACACAAAACTGTCTTGTGATTTAATGACCCTTCAGATGTGGCACAGGTAATTTGGTTGTATAATTCTATATTCATATGACAACAGAGTCTTGAAACTGGAATTAAGAACAGAGGAAGTTTGAAATCCCATGACTGTGACGTCACATGAAACATTTTTTAAAAAATGTAAAAATTAATCGAACCCCTCAGAATTGCTGGTATGGCGGTGTAATATCATGTTGCCGAATTTTAGTCAATTCTGTCCAGGCTTCATGGAGAATATTTTCCGTTGTGACGTCATCGTCTTATTTCCGGTTCGAACACCCATAATGGGGCTGCATGTGCTCCTGCCCACTAACAACGGAGGAGCATGACTTTTCATTTCTTACCGTTTATTATACGATTGAAACTTTTTTTGTGTTTAATGATTGAAACAAAACACTTGAATTCTTATCATTTATTTGGGGATTTAAATTTGGGAATCATGATTCGTTGGAGGTAAAGAAAACAAACACCGGTGCAAGGTCGCCATCTGGTGGCGGAGAGAAGAAACACAGCGATTCAGTTGTGGTTAGTGTCGCGGTCCCCACCAGCCTGTAGAGGGCGCTACAGCACGCCACAACACACGGAAGGACCTGAAGGGTAATAACTGGGGTAAAAAAAATTACCTCTGTGTATTCATTTCTTCTCGGTGTGATTGCACGGTACTGGGCGTGGCACGTGTAACAGGAAGTGTGTGTTTAAGTTTCCGCTGCAGTGTGTTTACACCCAGCACCACTAGGTCTGACCTGCAGAACAATGCTGTCCATTCATGTGATGATCGCTTTGTGCACCGCCGGGCTTTGTCTCAGCCAAGCAAGTGCTGTGCAGGTCAGACCCCTGAGCTTTACCAAGGTGAGAGTGATGCATGTGTTTGTTATTATGGCTGTAAACATGGTTGTTGTGATCACGTGCAAGATGAAAGTGGAAGGTGTCTGTCAGATTGTAGGCTTTTCCTGGGAGAACTGCGGGAAAGCTGATGATCCAGCTGTTCTGAAGACTCTGGATTTGTCTCCGGATCCCATCAACATTCCAGGGGATTTGACAGCAAGTGCATCTGGAGCGACCTCAGTGCCACTGGTGTCTCCTCTCTCTGTAAGCACGACACTCTTCCTTCTAGAAAAGCTTCCCCTGGTGAATCACCCAGCTCCGCCCGACACCAGCCGAAAACAGCCAGACAGATAAAAGATCGAGCGGCGTAGTGGGGTGTTGGTTTGCCCGTTTGCCTAACAGCGAGAAGGTTCCGGGTTCGAGACCGGATTGCTGTGTGGGGGTTTGCGTGTTCTCGCTGTGCTTATGAGAGTTTCCTCGGGGTGCTCTGGTTTCCTCCCACAGCTCGAAGGCATGCACGTCAGACTGATTCCGGAAAGCGTCTGGGTGTGAACGTGTCTGTGAATTGTTGTGTGTCTGAATAAGGCTTCTAAACTCATCCTGGTCTGTTCACTCGAGTTATTTTCCAGCTTCCCGATTGTTCAAATAAGCTGGTCGACAAATGTTTGTTCACAACGTTGCATTGGGAACCGTTTCCGTCTGCACGGTGCACAGTGTGTTCCATTCTATACTATTAACCATCTGTCTAGAGCTGAATACCAGAAACTTAAAGCTAAAACGCTGATCTCTGATTGCTCACCCAAACAAACAAACATATATATATATATATAAAATTGCTGTTCCGCAACTTTTGGAGGGGACCATATGTGAACGAGGAATTGCCTGGCAGAGGATTGTTTGCTATGCTACACTGAGTATGATATGTAGAAAAGATAATAAAATAATCTAAATAACAACAAAGCAAACGTTAAAGGCTCTGAATAAAGTGGTGTTTTGGTGCAGGCGCTCATTCTCCACTGAATCTCCTGTGAGTTTTACCTTCCATTATCAGCCCATTTTGGCTGGACGCAAAGGTTTTCTCAGCTCACGGGCTTAGTGTCTGTTATTTACCTGGTTTAGATCTTGTTTTGGTTCTGTGTCTCTTTACAATGACAGGACCGCGTGACCAGAGGAACGGTCTTGCGCACACGTAAGAACTTGGCAGAGCAGCGCCAGTTCATAGGAAGTGGAAGAGTCTGGGATCAAGTGTTAAGAAATAGAAGGCAGACGATTTCATGAGAAATCATCAAAGATGGTGATGTTTACTAATATCACACCCAGTGCAGGGGACCCTAACACTTGTGTACAGGAGTAAGCAAATGGTTTCAGAGAGACATTGTGGCCGATCCCATTTTATTTCCAAGAGATAACACTGTATATCATGTTTATTTAATATACATGGGAAGTGGGTAGGCCCCCTTTAAAATCTGCTGGTAACACTTCATCTAAACACTAGTGATTTGAAGCGTATAGATCCAGGACTACATTTACACCAAATGTGTTCAAGTGTCAGTTGTTTACTTTGCATCACTTGGTTGTGTCACAGCTTTGTTGCTGCTAAGTTACAGTCACGAGGGGTTTATATCACAGTGAATAAAGGAAATGAGGAAAAACGCCTTCTGCTTTTTGAGTCTTGTCACGTATGACTAATTATCTAGTTATTATTCTCAAATGGCTATGCTTAGCTTTGTCTGTTAAAGGATTCACAGTAAATGACGATACCCACATTTCGGTTAAATATGTGGTGAATGGCAGCAGTGTGTTATTAGGTGACATGATGTTTGATAATTTGGGCACCATTCTTTTTTTCTTTTTTTAGTAACGTCATATGTGTGACCTTGTTTAAGTCCAAACTAATGTGAGACTTTAGTGTCTGTTCTTATTGCTCTGTTTGTTCTCCTGACTTGTGACCATCACATGGGACTGGAGAAATGATCAAACAAGCAGATTTTAGGTCAGTCAGCAGTATACAGTGCTTTCTAAGTGAGGACAAACTCTTTATTTCAGGCATGTGATGTGTCTTATCTCAGGTGAATGTCACGCTGGAGAAAGAGGTGGCCGGTTTCTGGGTCAAAGTCCCATGTGTTGACAATCTAGGAAGCTGCCACTATAAGGATCTGTGTGATATACTGGACGAGCTCATTCCTCCTGGTCAGGACTGTCCTGAGCCTCTGCACACATACGGCCTCCCCTGCCACTGTCCCTTCAAAGCCGTGAGTGTCAACACTTCCGCACACTTCACAGACTTGCAGTCAACTGGAAAAAACATTTCATACCCTCACCTTAAGCTTAGAGTGAAACTTATTACTGCATAAGTGTGGGAGCCTTAAACATTTTTCACATAGTCACATGTTCTGTTATATACTCCGTGGAACCTCAGTTTTCAAGTGACTCCCTTTTCGAACAAATCGGTTCATGAACAAAATTTCAAAAACATAATTGCACTCAGTTGCAGCACAGATGCTCGGTTGTTGTACAATCTATTTGGCAACAGCCGGCATCAGTCTCGTCACATAGTGCTTGCTCACAGAACGCCCACTCTGAACTTTTCTCAGATTTTGGCGATATTTCTTGTGTATTCTTATTGTTTATTTATTTATTTGTTTTTTTTCATCATTAAGCCACTATGGGACCTGGGAAATCTATTGAAAGTGTAAAGGCAAAATGGAAAATAGTGAGAATAAACAATAGAGCGAAAGTATGAAAACGGTGTTTGTGTCTGAGGAATGAAACTTTCTTATTTAAAACTGTATTCTTTATTCAGTTGGTTCAAGTAATGAATAAAATAAAATTTAAAGCAAATTAAGTTTGAAAACCAAGGTTCCACTGTACTTCTAAAAACTACAGGCCCATATGATTTATTAACTGAATTATATTTTCTCTTTTGCATACTTTTGTCAAACTCAAGGCCCGCCGGCCTGCCCACTCATTTAATGTTGCATTCTTTGCATCAACCATTACCATGAAACTTCATTCATCATCCTTCCACTAGGTGGCAGCAATCTATTACAAATAAACAGCTAGTCATTCATGACTCAAGAAAGATTGTGTGTTGTCAAAAAATGGAAAGAAATACCTGATACCTGAACTAATCATTTTGCCATGCAGATTTTGTTTCATGCCCTTTTTCGAAATGGATTTTCAGTGATTGGCCCTTTGGTGACTTAGAAATTTCATGATGTGGCTCTCAGTGAGAGAGCTTGACACCCCTGAAATAAATTACATATAAAGTAAAGTTAGCCCCAAAATTGAAAGAGAATTTGCACAAGGATTTTTTTTTCCTGAGTCAGGAAAAGTCAGTTTTTTCAACAGCACCTGTGAACTATCCAACAACATTCACTGAGTGTGGAAATCAAGACTAGCTAGCAAGGATGGACTGTTTTTTGCTTCTTAACCAACGTGATCTTTACAGGAAGGGAGACGCGAAGAGAGTTATTGTTTTATTATGGATTCTTAAAATTGATAGTAGTAGTTGAGGTTCTCCAAGCAGGATGTGTTCACTTTTTGGTTTGTGTATGTGTTTGTTTTTATTTAAGTTTTTATTAGCAGGGTTATGCAAAAATCTGTGTTTCATGAACTTTCTACCAGAAGTGGGGCGGGTTTGTACAAGGAAGACTCCGTTAGATTTTGGAGATGATCTAGATCAAATTCTGCATCCTGGATTTTATTAAAATGACTCTTTAACATTGTTAGATAGGACAATTTTTGACATTTCAATTTATAGGAGGATTGCTGGGCTTTTTAGAGGTTTGAGCCCAGAGAGTGCTCTTATTTATCTTATTTTTATCCTGCTTTTTATCCACTGTTGAGATTAATTTTTAACAAGAGCACTCAGAGCACAAACTTCCTCCAAGTACACAGCACCCCCTGATGGGTCTTCTGTAATATTACACTTCCAAAAAAATCGTCCTATCCCACAGTGTTAAAGAATCTTTTAAAAAATATTCCTGGCTCCATAATTTGATCCAGGTCATCTGTGAAATTGAATTGAGGCTTCCTTATCTAAATACCACCTCTGGTTTAAAAAAAAAAAAATAATAATAAATTCAAGAAAGTCTACACAAAACATTTTGTGCAAATCTTGCTAACAAAAAAAAACAAACACACAAAACCGAGGATAAGCCGTAACCACCTTGGTGAACATAACTATGTTTATAACTTTAACTTTTTGTTTTTTTCTTTTTCAAGGGTTACTACTCTCTACCTGAGAGTGTCTTCTCTCTACCAGAAATGGAGCTGCCTTTCTGGCTGACCAATGGTCAGTACCGTATCCAGGGGATCCTGGGAAGTGTAGGCAAAGAGCTTGGGTGCCTTAAAGTTTCCCTCACTCTACACTCAGACTAACTAACAGGACTGAGAGATGCTGTGGGTCCCTTTATGAGACAATGCATGCATTCTGTTCATCGGTGGCACAATTTAGCAACCTGAGAAATTGGGAAGCTGCTAATAGGAATGTTTGTTTTTTTTACTTTGAATTGTGACCAGTAGAAATATTACATGAGCCTTGTTTTTAATGGTTATACATTTATGATTCTCTACATAAATAATGGACCAGCAAAAAAAGATCCTACACTCATAATTATAGATAATAATAGTTTAAATGGTTATTTGATTAATAAATTCAATCATTAAAATATAATCAAGGAAACTCATTTTTAGTGGTTGCTCAAGTAGCTTTTGGAGAAATATTATTTCATATGTTTAACTTTAAATTTTCTTTTAATTTATTTTTTGAAATAAAGACTACTGGTTTGTATTGTAGATATTTACTGGTTATTGTAATCATGAGAGGGGGAAGAAGAAGTAGCTGCCTGCTGGTTTTGCATTGCATGATGTGATCTTGTGATGAGGAACATGCTGATATTATCTGTGTTGTTCAACTCTGGGCTTTTATCTAAAATGCTTTGTGGAAAGCTTTTTTTTTTTTAATGAAATGTTTTTCCAATAAACAGTTCTCCGAGATTTTTCAGACTTACATTCAAATTATATTAATGTTACATTTAAAGCAGTTTTTTTCCTTCTGCTTGTTTTTCTTTTAATCATCTAGGAATTCTTTTTAAAGGGCCCTGGATTATGTAAACGAGATGCAAAAATCCTGCTACTGGGTACATTATTATGAAAGTTTATTAATACAGAATTCTGACAACTTAAAGGAAATATGAAGCTTTATTTTTTGCTTGTTTTATAGTTATTATAAAAGTAGTATATTATATAGGTGACATAGTGGTGTAGTGATTAGCACAGCACCACCTCACAGCAATAGGGTTCTGGGTTCTCTGGGTTTCTGAGTCCTGGGCTCAGCGAGGGCATTTCCGTGTGGAGTATGCATGTTCTCCCTGTGCTTGTGTGGGTGTCTTCTGGGTACTCCAATTTCCTCCCACAGTCCAAAAACATACACGCGAAGTAAGTAACATTGATTGATTATCTTGGTACAGTGGCACCCTGCCAAGGAGCTGGATGTATGAAGCACAAAGTGAACATTCAGTTCTCAAAGTACACTGGAGGCAGAACAAATGAGCAAGTCTAAGGATTTAAGTGACTTACAAGGGCCTCACTGTGATGCTTAATTGACTAGATCAAGTGGGGTGCTCCTGGTATGAAGTGGTAAATAACAAACAAATGTGATCCAAGAAGGACAACCAGTGAACAGGCAAGAGTGTCCTGGCCAAGGCTGACTGATGCTCATGGGGAACATACGTCTGATCTGATCCCACAGAGGAGCGCCTGTAACACAAATGACCTGTTAATGCTGGCTATGATAGAAAGGAGTCGGAACACACAGTGCATTGCTGCTTGCTGTGTATGGAGCTTAAATCCTACATAAGACTCAGGGTGTGATAATGTTATGGCTGATCAGTGTATACAGCTTATTTCCATGTCAGTAATGTGTGTCGTTTCCGTGTACTGTTGGTGTAATTGGTTTCGAGTTATTGGGACCCGGTACATGCAAATGACCATGATAAGAATCTCATATTCACTCCGCAGTCAAATAGCTATAAACAAACTACATAAACTCAGTAATAAATATAATTACTTTGACAAAAGTAGATTTTGTCTTTTAGCACTGTAACAAAATTTTAAAAATGACAGCTATGCTTCATGACACTTGCTTTGAGAATGATGACATAAGACAAGTGATTGCAGAATTGACAGTAAAATACAAACTTTACAGTACAAACAAGATTGTTGTTGTTAACAGCAATTAAATTTAACAGATGATACCTGACTGCTTTACTGAAAATGAAGAAATCATTTTAAATTGAAACGTGTTCATTAGAAGCATCTACAGAGATGCTGGTATTCTATACTTTGAACACTTGATGGTGACAAAGCCATTATTTCAATGTATAATACTGTATATCTATCCATTATACTCCCTGTAGTACAGAGCTACTGAGACACTGGTATCAGTTGTCTGTATGATTTGCATGAATGGAATGATTTTGTGGGGTTTTTTTTGGGGGGGTTGTTTGTTTGTTTGGTTGGTTGGTTGTTTTTTTTTTTTTTAACTATAGCATTCTTAATAGGGTAGCATGGTGATGTTGCGGTTAGCACATCAGCCTCACAGCAAGAGGGTCCTTTGCATGCTCTCCCCAGGCTTGCATGAGTTTCCTCCGGGCACTCTTCTTACCACAAAAAGATGCACATTAGGCTGTTTGGCTGGAAAATGAATGAATGAATAAGCACACGAAGGATGTGCCGACATGACAAAAGATCTCAGAAGACCTAAAATTAAGAAATATTGATTTGCCCAAAGTTGGAATGTGTTACGCGGCAATCACAGACAATTCAGATATTCATCAGTCCACAGTTAGACAAATGAGACAATTTAGTGGACACCCATCCAAGATTATTCCATCTGTTCAAAATAGAATCCTCAGTGAAGTAAGGAAGAACCCCAGAGTAAAGGGTCAAGGCTTGAAGAAATCACTGGAACTGGCTAATATCTCAGTCCATGAGTCCACCATACAGAAAACATTGAACAGACAGGGAGTCCATAGCAGGACACCAAGGAGGAAGCCACTGCTCTCCTGCTGCACCACTTAAGTTTGACAAAGACCACTCTGACACTCCACAGTGCTACTTGGAAAATGCTGTAGACTCGCCCCAGTGGTGAAGTACACAAAGCAGAGGGAGCATCGTGATTTAGGGCTGCTTTGTTACCTCAGGGCATGAACGCTTTATCAAGATATCCTACAGGATAATGTCAGAGTGGTTGTCAGCCGTCTGAAGCTCAGCATAAGTTTACTTATGCAGCAGGATAATGAGCCTAAACATCAAAGTAAATCTATAACAGAAGAGCTTAAAAAACATAAATCCACCTTTTGGAGTCACCTAGTGCGCATCCTTAACCCGGTACAGATCTGTTAACAACTATATTCAAACATCCCCAAAATACATATCTGAGATGAAGCGGTTCTGTTCTTCCTGAACCGCTTGATCCTCAGCTACCAGTCCTGGTTTGAGGTTATTACTCTCATGGGTGTGTTTAATAAAGACAGACATTTTTTGTGTGTGTGTGTCCTTCGTTAAAATTAATGTTTGTTCATGGGTGGCATGGTGGTGTAGTGGTTAGCACATCTGTCTCACAGCAAGAAAGTCCACGATTCGAGTCCGGGCTTAGTAAGCGGGTTTCTATGTGAAGTTTGGATGTTTCCAGTGCTTGTGTGGGCTTCTTCTTTTAGGTATTCCGGTTTCCTCCCACAGTCCAAAGACATGGACGTTAGGCTAGCTAGGTGTTCCGAATTGCCCCTAGGTGTGTATGTGAGTATGAAAGGCTGTGTGTTTTGACCCTGCATTGGACTGGCAAGCTGTTCAGGGTCAAAAACTCATCTTGTTTTTCCCTAAATGAACATTTTGTGGGTTGTCTTGTTCTTGCACGGTCCCACAGAATTTACATTGTGCTAAACTGATGGCTGTAAACTTTCTGATTACAAGTTAGTAATACTGGTATTTTAGATACAACACAAAACTAAAGGATATTTCTATCACCAAACATATACTGGCTTATTGAGTACAGCGGGGTAAAAAACAAATTGTATACAGTTTTTATTCACTCGAACTACTGCTTTAAAGCATTGCCCGAGGTGTGTTAGGTCAATTATGATTTGTGAAGCACCGCTTTCCAGAGTTGAGAATCTCTTTCTCTCTCTAAATGAAGAGTTTGCCATCCAGCTGTCCAGCTGTTATCATAATGCCCTAAGGGCTGGAGTCTCTATAGTGCAGTGCACAGCAACACCCTAAAACCTGAGCCTGAGCTCTTCACTTGTTATCATCATTCCTGGCATTCCTGATTCTGCAGAAAACATTCCAACTCATTCATCAACCGCATTATTCCAGATGGTCAGGTAGAAAACACACACATGCACGCACGCACACACACGTTTCTTTCTTTTCTATGAGTACATATCATCCAGTCATTGTATCCATTTGTAATGAAAACACATATTAGTGTCTTGTACTATATTATCAGTATCTACAATGATTGGTGTTGTCCATGTCAATGTCAGATGCCTACATATTCCAAGTTATAATGCTGTCACTTCATTTTAGTGTTTTGGCCTGTTTTCTGCCAGTCTGCAGGAAGCATGGGCAAAATTACCAAAAAATATATACTCACTGCCAATGAAAACGCCACACAATTTATTTGTAATATTTTTGGGACCATCCTCTCTGAGAAGGAGTACTGGTATTTCAATAACTCTAAACACCTCAGTGACTCATTTCCAGTAGCAGCACTCACTGTCACACTTCACTCTGGATTTAGACTCTTTTAAAATGCCAAGTTTGTTTGGGTGTCTCAATAATCAGAATTGGGTGCGTTTAACAAGTCTTCTTGCCTACATAAAGCTCAGCAAAATGCATAACATTCCGCAGTGGAATCTTAACCATGCCTCGACTGTCACATGATGATCAATGATCGAATATCTGCAGCAGCAAGCTTTTAATGTTCCCTGGCCTGTGTAGTCGCCTGATTTGTCGCCCATCAAACACTCGTGGGATCAGCTGAGTATCAGGCCCAGTACCAGCACCATAGAACAGGCAGGAACTGATCGTGGCATTGCAGGAGGAGTGGAGAAACATCCCACAGGACAACATATGGAGGCTCGTCAGATCCGTGCGCAGAAGAATTACGGCCTGCATTAACTCAAATGGAGGTCATATTCCATACGGAACTTTGTTTTTGGGACGGACATTTTGGAAAGAAGGGGTGCCTCAGAAAAAAAAGTGGAATTTTTACCTGAGTCCTTCACTAAATGCTAAGTCCATGAAGTGGAGATCATGGAGGAGATCATTAATCCAGGACAAAAAGATGACTAGAATCAAAAATGTCAGTGTTCAACATATCCTGCCTTTTCTCATGGACATTTTTAGCAGCTGTATACTGGAATTCTATTTCAGTTTTGATTAATAGAATTATGCATGTAAACTGTAGTTCAATTATGAACTGATTTGTTATAGTGTCGTGTGAGCAGAACGCCACTGATAAGGAAAAAACGTCTAACCATCGAGTTGCTTTTGGAACGTCAAGAAAAACCTATAGCCTCCCTCCATCCGTCCTTCCATCCCACCATCCTTCCAGCATACATGAACACATGAGAACCCTTGTGTTATTCTTTAAAACTTTTATATGTCAAAAAAGGGGGAAAAACATAAGAGCATTTTTCTGGGAGAGAGTAATATAGAGAACTAGAGTCGTATGATAAATACTCGGGTCACGTGATGTGACGTCATCATTTATCACGTGAAATAAATAAACAACTAATGATATTCTTGTGTTATTGAAATGTTCTCTAAGCCTACAGTTTCTAAATGGTGTACAGTTTCAAATGACGTGTTTGGTTGCCTCATTTTTATTCTCTTCTATAAAAATGAACTAATCTTTATGTACGTAGGATACGTGTATGGGGTTTAAGAGTTCCTTACTCTTAGCAATGCCTAAATCTATATACCATTAATCTATTGTTAAGTAAATTTATTTCATAATTCTGATACTTTGGCCCTGCAATGGTCTGGCTAGCTGTTCAGAGAGAGAGAGAGAGAGAGAGAGAGAGAGAGAGAGAGAGAGAGAGAGAGAGAGAGAGAGAGAGAGAGAGA
>JAOUQZ010000035.1:15823678-15834826 GCA_028564935.1 Neosilurus hyrtlii
CTCCCTTTGTTTGTAATGGTTATGAATCAAACATCGGTTTGAATCAAGAATTGATTCTGAATCGATTCGTCACCCCAAGAATTGGAATCGAATTGAATCGTGAGTTGTTGTTTGATTCACATCCCTAGTAAATGGTGCACGGCTGTTTAAATGTATGTATATATTTTATGTATGGTTATTGGCAGGTACTGAAAGGGCAAGTATTTGTATCGGAAAGGAAAATTGGTATCGGAGCATTTCTAGTTTTTATTATGAAGAACTAATGGGAAACCATATGTACTTCCAAATTAGATGATTAGCTTTTACCTTGAGTGACCTTCAAAGGTCAAACCCCAGCCATTTCATAAAACCTTCAAAGTAGATATTTTCTTTTCACCAATTTGATCAGATCTCCGTACTAAAATATCGTGAGGTGTGCACATGGGTAATTAACACCAGTAACCTTATAGTGCCTATTTGCTGCTTTATCCATGCTGCATGGTGAAGGTGTCTTGCACTCTGAGTGCCCTTCTGGTTGTAATATTAAAGGGAGGACTAAATCTGGACGGGGTATTCAATTTGCATGTGATGGCCAGCTGTCCACAAACCTTTAGGCATATGGTAAATAAAGAGATTTTTAATGAGGTCGATGTACTTGTGCAGGGGGCTGGTATGTCTGCGTTAGATACTGACATAATGTATCGTCTGTGTATGAGGAAACTCTGGGTCTGAAGCTAGTGTTCCCACACGCTGGGAAATTTGGAGAAAGAGTTTGACTGTAATGTCCTGAATATGTAAATTCCCCCTTTACCCTTGCACTCAGCTGGCATGTGTGATAGGGATTGGTTTTAGAAGGAGAACTGAAAGAAGAAGCTGTATTTGTTTGAAATTTGAGTTTCAAATTTTTTAGGTTAGGCTCGGGGATAGATATAACAATTGCAAGGTTGGCAAATTAACAGCCCAGGCTGCATGGGACAATCAGATTATAGATATCAAGACTATTGATAATAGGATTGTTCCAGACCATCCAAACCTACCGTTCATTCCATCCCAACTCATCTGGTGTCTCCAAGTTCATTTCTTGGATTTTTTACTCATGAATGTTTTTTTTTTTTTTTTAATATCAGTGCCCTTATCTAAAAAATGCAACCATGCCAAACCTTAGAGCTGTATTCCAAATAGTATTCTAAGTTTATTTTTGCATCTTAAGCCACACCAAGTCCAGGGTCCAGTGTGACTTTTGCTGTAAATGTTATTGTTCAGAAATGACACTATATATGTATGCACATCACTGTAGCTTCCAATACCTTAAGAATTAAGATATAACACAAAGGTTGATGACAAAATATTGAAAGCTTATTTAAATCTAAAATTTTGAATGAAATTAGCATGTAGTGCTTAAACTTCAGTTTAAAACAAATGAAAAACTAACCAAAAATAACTCAATCCAAATTTCAGCCTCATTCACAATGAACTCTACTTTTGGTGTGGCTTAATTTACATACATACATTTAGGTGAAAAAAGCTAAATGTGGACTTTACTGGGGAAATTTTCAATATAGAAACTATTTGGAGTACAGCTCTAAGCTTTGGTATGGTTGCATTTCTTGGATAAGGATATAGATATGAATTTTTGAAGACGACAATCCAAGTTCTGAAATCAGGGAGAGTTGGTATGGAATGACCCCTCAGGTGAGGATGACTGTTTGGATCTTGTTCTACCCTTGGCTACACCATAACCAGCAACTGCAAAACGGCAGTACACTACAGACCGGAAACCCGTTTCAAATTAAACTGCTTGTTTATGCCAACAAACGAGTTAATTATAAGTGTTTGACAATGAAAGGATCTCGACAAAGATACACCTCTGTCTGTTACCTGAATAACGGTGACAAAATCCATTCTTAAATCTCATGCATTCAATTTCTTCAATAATTTCTCCAGCTGAAAGGATTTGAGTTCTTTGCATCTATGTAATAAATATAATTAAAGCTTTTGACCATTTGTACTGGGGAAATAAACATGACTAGGAGAAAACACTGGTGTCTCATGCATTTTCAACACATCCCTGACGAAAGTGGAGAAAGCTAGAGAAAGTCCCAAGCATGCAGATTCTGTTTACAAATGGGACAACATGGCCAAACAGAAAAGTTTCATACTGTAATCTATAAAATTGACCTCAGTGGTACTCAGCTGTCCAGTCCATGGTTTATATGCATTATGGGTTAATACTAATGCTTCAAATAAGCATTCTGAAACACATGTTAAATCTGACTTGTATGTTGCTGGATTGATTTTTAAAGTTAAGGATTTTATGTGATTGTATCATTACCGCTGTAGTGAGCCTGCTGTGTATAATAAATTGAGCAGTGCATGAAAACCTTACTAATGACACAAGTGCCTATTTGTACTATTATATTGAAGCTTCATTGTTGATGTTTAATTTATTCTTTTTTTTGTCTCCTCACCCAAGAAAAAACAAGCAAAGACTGAAACCCCACTAAAGGAGATCAGCAGCACTCACGATGGAAGTGGTGAGTGGTTTCCTGTCCCTGAATTCACATCATATAAACATGCTGCTGTTCCTTTGCCAGTGAGTGAAGACAAAAACATGTTTCCACCCTTTAAGAATGCTCTAACTGTATTAACCAAAAGCATCTCCTTATAAAGTTATTTAGTTTGATTATCATTCCTAAGGATGTCATCTAGCTGTATTGGGTACTATAGCCTACACTGCCAGAAGCTAACATCTTAAAATTATTAGGACATCTACGGAGTTAGCAGTCATAGCTGCACAATGATCCACCCAATAAAAAGCTACCTACTTTATGAAGTGAGTTGCTAGGTTTTAAGATTGACGTATTTTAGAATGTTACCGGGTTTCTATAAGGACTCTTATCAAAGGCAAGTGGTCATGGTAATGATTTAGTGAACAAAACAGTATTTGATAATACTAATGAGTGTATATATTGTGTGATTTTTGGGATGTCCCAGACAAAAGATCACCGTGAAAGGAACATGCCAATATCTCCGAAAGAGTGGTCATGTATCACACTTTGAGCGGTTTAAAGAAAGCTACTGTCATTTGTTTTGAAACCAGTTTTACCCTCTGACAAAATCATGTGACTCCTGCTACTACAGCTGCTAGAAGTGTATTGACTTGATATTGACTTGCATCAGAACCTACAGTTTAGTTGGTGTTCTCATCATAGCTGCATTGAGCTTGATGCTGTACCCAGGTTTATAAGATCCATGTTGCAGTGAACTTGCAGGATTGCTGGCATCTCAATCTGTCAGTTCCATAACAGAAGTAATAGAATTAAATAAACATTTACAATAATAAACAAACTTGTACCTGTTTTGGCTTGGGGAGAGAGTGATAAAGGCCACTTTCTCACTTGGTGTTAATATGACCACTAGGTGATCAGTGCAGCGCTAAGTTCCCTATTCTATACGCAAATAAACATGTACATCATTTCTCTTTGTCAAGAGTGGTGTTTTTAAATCAGCGAGAAAAAGCAATGTGCTCCTGTAGCTGTTAGTTGATATCACTTATAGTTGTCCAGGCGATCAGAATTTCGCCAGCCAAAATGGCCACAATCAGAATAAATAAATTAATGATTAGCACTTACAGCCACATAAAAAGCCCAACAATTTTGCTGGACTCGCTTTATCCTTGATTATAACTTGGTAATTACCAGTCACCTTCAGTTGGTTAGGTCCAGGCTTAGCAACATTACGTGGCAATAAAATAAATAAAGAAATAATAATAATAAATAAAGAAAATTTACATTATTTTATTACACAAAATTCATGAATTTATTCATTATTAGGTGGTTTATACTTACATTTATAAAGCTGCACTCTACTTAAATGTGTTCTATCATTTGCAATAAACCTTTTTGTAAAGGCAGCTATTTGTAGTCCGTTTCACTCTCACGAGACCAGAATATAGATGGGTCAGTTCCAATAAGGCAAGATGCTAGTAGTTGTAACAGAATACAGGTATTAAACTATCCATTCAGATATGAACTAATGAACTTCTGAATAAAATAAGGCTGGGCACATCTGCACATAATACTATATTACATTTACGTCCATCAGACAAGCATCTGAGTTTGGGTTTGATTCCTCCTTTGTGATTAAAATATATCTTTTCTTAAAGTGGGAGGTTTTTTTTTGGGGGGGGTGGATATTTATCAAGTTTTATGAAGGCTGTAGTCAGGCTTTAACATTAAACAACTACTTCCACTTGCTTTCTTTTTGAATTTTTTTTTTTAGCTTAAGGCAACCTGTATCTGTACAATAAATAGCACTTATAGTTTATTATATTTACACGTAAATAGTTCTTGGTGAATCAGTTTGTATACTCGGACAGCTCTTTCCCATTTTAGATCTCTGTCTCTGTGTGTGTGCACGCCCGTGTGTGTTGTATGTTGTTGTAGGTTATTGCGCGCTCTGCAGTCTAAACAGCACAATTACAGTTACTAAAATGAAGAGATTAATTATGAAGTAAAAATGGACAGAACTTTGTACCATGAGTTATTAATATTTCTTTTACGTGTCGACTGTTCTGGTATATGCCACACTGCTTCCCAGTGCACATGTTCACATTACATACAAGTGTGTTGGCAGACACGTATGCGCATCTGAACATGACTAAAGACACCAGAATATAAATAGGGATGTTTGCTGGGCAGAAGATCCCCTTCACCGCGAAGTGTTTTACACAGTTAAGAAACAAGCCTGATTAATACCCTTTTGCCTCTGTGTGGAGTGTGTTTCAGCTTGCCACATCTCCTTTGTGTTCTAGAGTAATTCTTCCTTAATACCACAAAGTAAAGCTCTGTAGATTATTGTGTAATTCCTCATGGGACTAACGAAACACAGACCTGCAGTGTGTTGCGATTAGCAGTGTAATAATACAGAGGCCTGATTATCCCTTTTGTGGTACAGATTAAGACCTGTTGTGGCTCATTATTCTGTTTTTGCTTACCAGGAAAATTCCCGTCTGAAGAGAAGGACTCTGGACCAGATTCACAATTGGAAAAGTATGAGTGGCAGCTAAAAATCTTGGATGAGGTCCTGGCAGCTTCAGGAAGTGAAGAGAGAGACCAGCTTCTGAAGGATCATCAACATGGAGAACTCTGTGTGCTAGTACATACGATCACTGAGATGGTAAAACTTTTGAGTCTCCCAACTGAAGCATAGCTATATATTCTAGAATATTTTTTTCTTAGGTGGACAGAGTGATTAGTCGATGGATGCAGATATTTCTTTAGAATCGGAGCTTCTGCCTTTTTTTTTTTTTTTAATCATTATTATTTTGCTAGATGAACCCATTCTCAAAACCTGGCGCATTGTGCAACTGTCATAAGCGAGCCCTCTTTAAATAAAGCCAGTTTTTGTTAGTGAGTAGCTCATCGGTTGCTGTAAGGGGAAAAATTCAGAAACATTACCATGACTAATAATGTAACCAGCCATTATTGCTAGTATCAGCATATTGCTTTGAGAAGACAGTTGACTTACACAACTTGCTGCTTGCCCCTGAATGTAACCTAGATCTTTCACTGACATGTACCTTCAAGTTCCAAGCCATTCACACAATGAAAGAATGAAGAAGCCAGATGTCGGTTATTTTGTAAAGATCGTTTACAACACAGCCTTGCCCTTTCCATTACATAGAGAGGAAAGGGAAACTGGGAAAATTGCCCATTTTCTGTGTATTTGTTAACACAATTTCCTGTTCTGAGCCACATCTGTCTACCTTCTGACCAACAAAGCCAAACCTTGTCATTGTTGGAGTTTTTTGTTTGTTTGTTTAAATTGTGCGTCCGTCCCGTCCCCCAGAAAACTGGTGTTCATAGCCTAGGGAAAAGTACCAGCATTTACAAATGACTTAATTCCATCTTGCTCAAGTGGTCCGGTTCCTTGGTTCTCTACACAGTTTCTTGGACAACCACATTTTTATTAAATTGCTGTTCTGCATAAACAAAGCAACTTTTTTTCTCCTTCATCCACATCCCACGTTACTCCTTTCTGAGCTTCCCTTCCTGGATGGAGACCCTTTGTCTAAAGTTTTGACAGAACTGATCATGTACACCTATTATTGAACACAAAGCTCCTCAGCTAGATCTTTCAGTTTCCCTTGTGATTACTCACTGACACTTGTGCAAGTTTTCTAGATTTCTGTCCTTCACTTCTCTTCCTGCTGCTGTCTCCTCGTATGCCATGTTTCTGAACGCTTTTCTTAGGTTCTGTTTAAAAAGGGGATGCTGGGGGACACGGCACTGCACTGCCTGTACTCCCTGGCTCAGAGCATGGTACCTGGTCTTTAGCTTTAGGAATGCATTTAGAATGTTCATTTCTGCAATGTACGTGTGCTTGTGGTGTACGATCTCACTGCTTTAATGTCTCGGTGATAAAGTGCACTTCATTTTCCAGTCAGAAAGCCCATTTCTATATTCCTTCCGCAGTGGCCTAAAGATCCTGCTTTTAATGGGGCATTTTGGAAAACAGAAAATATTTGTATAATTTATTTTTTTTTCCCACTTCAATAAAAATTCCTAGTAGTAGTCATCTTTTCAGCACATAAACAACAAGGAATTGAATTCCAACTAAATTCATAGTGATGTGCACCAAGTGGGCATTGCTCGCCCTGCTGCTTTTAAGTCACGTGAATAATTTAGAGTGATAAATCCAAAAACACATGCAAAATTTTAGGCATGTTTCAGGAGCCTTATCAGGACCATATCTCCATATCAGGAGCCTTGGCCATTCACGAGTGTGATCGCTCCAAAACAAACCGTCTGTGCAGGCACCAAAAATATGTGCATCACATGCGTAAACAAAGAAGCATGCTTAGAGTGGGTGTTCTCGGGGTCTCCACAAAAGCCTGATTCTCCGGAAAAATGCAGAGGTTGAGACTTTTACTTCATTACAGAACAGTTTTACTGAAGGTTGTGAAGGAAGGGAAGGTGCAGTTGAATCCCGTACCGTCGCACATTTTTCCTGCTGGTTCGGGAATCGAATCAGCAAGCTTTAGGTCCCAAAGCCGCTTCTCTAACCATTTGGCCACGGCTGCCCCCAAAGACAGCAAAGTCTAATGCAAAATCTGATTCCCACACGACATGCCCCTTTTAAAACAGCATGTAGAAGGCCTGTTTTAATTATTTGGCGAGTGATCACACGTGGGTTCTTCCGTGTCAACTCAGCAAAGGTGGTTTCTTGACTATCTCAGAATCTCTTGAAGTTTTGTAGGAATATTCTTTGGCATCTGAAACTGACATCTGCCAATTTTTTTGCTGAAATTCCAACCTTTAGATAATTTTTTTTTCACCCAGTGGAAATTTTCAATAAATCACTTGCAAAAGTAAAAAAAAAAAGTTAAATTGTTGGAAATGGAATGAGATACCACTTTCAGATGTCCATAGATCTTGAAATAAATGTCCTTTATGTTTCTTTCTGGTGAAAGCAGTTTCTGGTGAATGGAGAGAATGCAGCAAATGCTGGCAAACAAGCCTCAGTTGTTTAAGACAACTGATTTGTTGTTGTTTAAGGATTTGTTTAAAAATAAATAAATAAATTGGATTTTCACAATTGTTTTAAAATATATCTCTAATATGCAGGAACTATTTCATCGATTTTTTTTTTGTGAGAATAATATCTGAATGACATCACCAATGCTAAAAAGCTGTAGTTCTGGAGTGTAAATAGGAGTTTTGGCCAATCAAAGTTGACACAAGTAAAACATAATTTTTAAATGGCTAGATGGACATCTTGAATTATGGGTAGGTTGATGAAATTTAGGATAGTAATGCCTAGGTCCCACTGGAGAAAAGTCATTGGTGATGTTGAAAGACAAATTTTCTCCCGATGGCTCGCAATGTCGCCAATTTTTGTTGCAAAATTTGTGAGCGTTCCATGTTAAATATCACTTAATATGCGTCTGTGATGTTCCTGCAAATGTACACAGATGCTTTGGGTATTTCAAGAAATCTTCGGGTAATGTCCCACGAACGATGTCCATGAATAATTGGCGATGACTCAAGACGTTCTGGAAAGATACGGGGGACATTCTCTGATAATCAGCGAATGTGCACGGGAACGTTGGCGATATTGAAAAGTACTCGGGGTGTTAGGTGATGCATCAGGGATCACTTGCGAACCGTCCCAGTTGTATCTTCATTTCAGACTTTGAAGAAGTCATTCGTTTGTGTGGTGGCATGTCGCCAGCACTAATGCAAGTGATCCCTGTATAACACGTCTTATATTGTGTGTGCGTGTGTAGAATTCAGCCAATCATCAAGCTAGGAACAAAGCACCTCTCCACTCTTTCACAACTGTCGGCGAATGTTCGAGGAGGCTGAAAAGAATAGTCTCTGTTAGAGCCAGGGGGAAGCTGAAGCTGCCAGAGGTAGAGTTCACCTTGAGCAAGTCAGACTAGCAGTCATTCAGACAAACAGCGCAGTTATAGATACCCGGCTGCAGTCACACATGACGCTGAATCCCAAATAAATCGTCTAAATGACAGAACTGTCATACAGAGGGATTTTAGACCCAGTGTAAACAATAGAGCAGAATATGAAATGATAAATATTTTTCTTTTCGTCATTTGGTATCATCCTATCGCTCAGCCCTAGACATGCGCATGCAGCAGGAGCATGAAGTGACTGAGTGTGACAACATGCACAATTGAAAATACAAACCAGAAAATGTTGTCAGGCTTTTTGAATTCAGCCCTTGAGATGTGCCAGAGGGGGATTTGGGAAGCTTTTGGGCATCAAGGGGGCAGAACGTCATCCTCCACTGATATCAAATACCTTTCAAAGCACCTTCCTCTTTGCTTTATTGTTGTAGGCACTCGGAAGCATTTCAAGGGTCTCGCTTGCTAATCTCTAATGCTTGTGTTATGTGTTTAAAACATGTTCTAATGTTGACACTGTCTCTTTGTAATTTCTGTGCATTTGAAATTCTCTTGAGTAGCCACTTGGACCACTCAGGCACGTGTACAATCTGGATAGGAGTGTTTATCTATATGACAAAATGCAAATATCTGTTATATAACCTTGACATTTACGGTAGGTTTTCTGAACAGAGCTGAATTCTGTACTGGTCTATACGGTTTACTCTTGGCGGAGGGCCTGTTGTATGTGTTGGAAGATACAGTCATGATTAATGTAGCAATAAATCTATAGGAAACCTTCTGGTGTTTTAATTGAAGAGAGGCGAGATGCATGAGATGGGTTCAGGTAGCAATGCTGTTGTGTTTTTGATGTGTGGTTTCTGTATCTTTGTGTAATGTGTAGCATACCAGTGGTTTGAAGGCTTTTCTTTCAGCACAGCAGAATACGTTCATTCATTTATTTATATATTACATGTCCAAACCCAAATTTCAAACATGTTTGAGCAGCAGGACACCTTTTTCTAGCTTCTGAAATGTGTGTGTGTGTGTTTGTCTTTTTTTTTTAAACATTATTATGTCAACAGGTGAAGTCTGAGACAGCTGCTGAGCTCAGTGCTGTTCATGAGAGCCAGATGAAGAGCTGTACAGAACAGCACCAGAAACAAGTGGAAGGTTTGTGTCTAACTATAATCTGTAAGCATTTTGGTATTTATGTATCTGCGGAAAGTAAGGGACATGTTTCTCCTTAACAGACCTGAAAAACCTTCACAGTGAAGAGAAAAATGCTTTGCAGGAAACACACACATCAGTTGAAGGTGCTCTAAAGGTACGTCGGTTTAAAATAAAGCTGTGTCGTCCTGACCGTTCCAGTTTACTCGATGACTTGTCCCTAGAAAGGATTTTATAAACTTTGTCCTAATGTGTAGCGTTGCACATACCATTGTGACGTTTGAGTGATGATTTTAGTCTGAACTCTCTATGAACTCTGACCAGGAGCGGATTGAGCAACTGACAGGAGATCTGAAGCTGTTCACGGAGTTGAAGCGGCGAGTAAAGGAGTCGACACTGAAAAGAGACCTTCAAAGAAACATTCAAGTAAATCTCATGATGGGAGTTGGGATGGAATTGTTTTTAAATAAATTTTGTTGTATTCAGTAAGAATGAAACATTTGCTTTGTATCTTGCCCTTTGTGTGTTAGACCCATGGCAGCCCGGGTGAATTCTGGGAGCAAGAACAGGAGAGTCTGCTAATTGTCATCGAGATGAAGAGCGAGCGTTTACAGGAGCAGGGAAGCAAGCTGCAGCAGATGGAGGCCCTGGTATAAACTCCCACTCACCATTTTTGGTCAGAATGGAAACAGATGACCTCTTCATTTTACATGCTCAGGCTGAATTTAAAGTTCCAGTTCATCAAAAAGCCGTTTCCAAATAACAGCACTGAAAGCTTCCAGTTGAGGCTGAAGGAAGCTTCTTTTGTTTACTGAAGATTTTATAAATGCACAGACGTAAGAGAACAGTGAAACATTTTTATAAAGCTGGTGTGGTATCAGTAGCCTGTTTATTAGACACATCTCCCTCGTACTCTTGCTATTTTGTCAGCTACCCAAACCGTAGAACCTTTTTTAAAGAAATTTTGAATTACTACATGGGAACGATGTGATCTGATTCGTCTGTTATCTCAGGATTAAAAAAAAACATTATTCTTATAGGATAATGCTTGAATCAAAACAACAGACACATTAATTGGTAAAATTTTAGAATTTTAAAGATTTTTATAGTTTATAAATTATATATAATATCCGATGTCTGTCTGTCCACTGTGGATTGAATAGCGCCAGCATGTACACACGCAAATACTTTCCCATTTTGTCAAGTTTCACGTTGGAAAATTAATGAGCGTACATATTTTTTCCTATGAAGATATATAATGTGTGTAAATTATGTTTCCGATGCATATGGCCTATCTGCCTACACTGAAGTCTGGTAGATGAAGACAGTGGCGACATCTAGCGGGAGTAGGTGAAATTGTGTGGCGTCACACAGTAGATTTTATTATTATTATTGTAATTATTATCATTGTTATTATTATTATTACACTAGCAGCAGTACCCGCTTTTTTGGTTAAGAAAATGTAAGAATATGTTATTGGAAAACTTATAGCAATCCACTTAAATGCAAAATGGGAAAGTGTTTGTGTGCGTGCGTGCTGACACCATCGAATCTGTAGCGGTCAGATAGAGAGATACACGTTGGATTTATATATA
>JAOUQZ010000035.1:15840200-15852390 GCA_028564935.1 Neosilurus hyrtlii
TATATATATATATATATATATATATATATATATATATATATAATATAATCTTGTAATGTGCACATCAGGGTTATGTTTTATTATAGCCTAGTAATACACTGCTATTCCTTTATTTATGAAAACATACATATCTAGTCTGTGTGTGGTGTTGGGTGAGCATATCATAAAAATCATAGTTGAACTGTAGTAATTATAGAGCCGAATTTGTTATGGAAAATATAAACAGGTTAGTATCATTTTTCTGTAATTGGAAAGAAAATCATTACAGTTGAGCTCATGTTTTGGAGTAAGTGTGCAGCATTGTTGATTGACAGTGATTTAAAAAATATAAATTGTGTTCAGGCAGCAAATGGCAAATTTTATCTACATATTAAATATGTAGTTTACTATTAATTAGCTAAGTAAATATTTGTATTTATGATTAACTCAATTAATAGCCTCTCTACAGGCAAGAAAAAAAGAAAGCTAATCATTATTTTTATTTATTTGCCTATATTTAAAAGATCCTTCCCCATCCAACATCTAAAGCTACTGAGAAAACTTATAGAAGAAAGATGACAGATTAAACAACAGCAGTAATAATGATAATAATAATAAAATAGGAGAAAGTGTGACTATTCTATGGGATATGCAAGTTCAAGCAGACAGGTGCATTCGTGCAGTTAAGCCAAACATAAAAATTAAAGATAGGAAAGGGAAAATATGTCTATCAATTGATATTGCAGCACCATCTGACAGCAATTGCTCATCAAAAACAGCAGAGAAAATACTAAAGATTTGGAACTGAAAACAACAAGAATGTGGGAATTAAGAACAGATGTTGTTCCAGTAGTGGTAGGAGCACTAGGGGTAATACAAAAGGGCTCAAAGGAACACCTACAAAAGATACCTGGCAACATCAAGCAGAAAGAATTGCAGAAGATTGCCGTACAGGGATCTGCCCATATAATACGTAAAATACAATAAAACTACTATTTCTAATAGTAACAGTAATATTAAAGGCGACTGATGATGAAATTGCTATTAGCACTATTATAGTAGCCTGGTAACAATAATAATCATCATCATCAGTATAATTTATTGAACGCAGCTTAAACGCCTTTACAGCCTAAACCAGTCCAAACCAGTCCAACAGACAGACAAAAGCACCAGACAGTTAGAAGAGGAATAGGGCATGCTGTAGGTTTTTTATTCCAGTGTTATAACTGTTTTTAGTTTATGCCCATAAAGTTCTAGCTGTGTGTAGGAATGCTGAATGTTCTAGCAAATCAAATTTCTTCTCATGTAAATGTATTTGATCTGAACTTGCCTTTGCATTCAGTGAAATGTTTTGCAGTGGAAAATTTCAACGCTGATGAAGTGGTGCATGCTTTTGTCCAAATGTATAGTTTGAATGATGGCACATCAATTCATTTGTGTATAGAGCTATTATTTTGTATACATGGCCATCTGTTTATCCAACCAGGATAGCACGATTCAGCAGTTTTGGAAAGGCTTTACAGTTGGGCTACCATCTGAATAAAAAGATTGTTTAAAAAAAAAAAAAAAAAAAACATTTTTACCATGCAGCTTAACACAGTCTGGAGAAGCTTTGTTGTTAAATTTCGGATGGGTTGTGTAGACTGTATTGTCAGCTGATAAAAATGTTGACTGTATCCTATAAAGCTAATGATCTACATTTACAAAGCAATCTGATTTCAGACTACAATAACCTTCTTAATGAACATTCAGGAATTCATAATAAGAAAATGATTAATAAATAAGAAGGTTTGGGACTTTAGAAGAAATAAATAAATAAACAGTTAAAGAAATAAACTGTTTCTCCTAATGTTCCAGAATGCTTGTCAGAAAATATGTGCTAATGGAAGTGTTCTATTCCCCTCCATGGTTTGGAGGGGAATAGAACACTTCTTTATTCTGTACACACCTGAATCTCTCTCAGTCCCTCAGCGCATTATTATCCATGGGAGCTCTCCAGCCTGTCTATCTGTAATGGAGGGCACATTCATTAAAGGAGCCGGAAAATACCGTGTCGCCATTACATCTGCTCCTACCCCGCCTGGGTTATGCTTGAAATGTTCTCTTCATTTCTTTCAAATTCTAGTTTATTGTCAAAAGTGGCTTTCGGGGATTTTTTATTTATATCTTTTTTAATGTATTTTTTTTAAATGAACTTATTCAGAAACCCAACCTAATGCCATGTGCTATTTGGGACTTGTGAGGTGTTCCATGCCACTTAGGCTTAGAACAAAAAAGGTGAAAATTGCACCCTGGGGAAAACAGCTTTGATTAAAAGGTGTGGTTAGCTACCCCCTCGCCACCCCCAACCCTTTATTTACACGCTATTTTAGAGCTCAGTGTTAGTCTGATTATAGTTTCATTTAAACAGCATGGCCCTCCATTTTTATTTGAATGATTTTAAACACTCTACAAAAATGTTACCGATGGAGCAAAGTAAGTGGTCTAAGATCACCTTTAAAATCTTGGATGTGTAAATACAGTTCATCTTACCCTGTTTTTAAGGGTTAACTTGACCCACATATGACACTAATACTATCCGAAGGATTGGGTCTTATTTACTCCTTGCTTTTATTTTTTTCATGGAGAGTACCCGTACATATAGGCTGGAACCAACTGTAGACCTAAACTAGACAAGACAAGAGCAAAATTTGACAATGTAGGCAATGCAGGCCTACAGATGGCCTGCCTCACACATACACCATATACAAGCCAGCTGGATGCTTCTGCACTAATTGCTAATATTGTGTGAATAGTGAAAAACTATATGCTTGAAAACTGCAACAGCTCTATCATATCTCTTTACTGTGTAGTCATATATCCCAGGATCATATGGCATTTTCAGGACCTGCCATAAGAAACCACAAGAGGTCTCTGTGTTACAGTTGAACATATGTTACCAGTTGGACCGGTTGCTGTGGTTGCTTTCCAGCACATAACACTCTGAAGGTTGATACAGTAGAAAAGACACACAGTCCGATTCGTCTGGAATAATGGCACTGTTCAACACCTCAATCAATAAACCAAAAGCCTGGAACATGCCGTGACTCCGCTGTAGCATGTATCAGTTCATGAGTCTCTATTGGCATCAGCTGAGAAAAATGAACTGCTGCAAACTATTGTCATATCCACGCTTCTAAAGGACTACATTGCAGCTGGGGTGGGGAATTTTTGCCTGTCAGTGTGTCAACACATCTCTCATTTGTTTATCAGCAGTGATGAAATTGTCAACTGATGCCATAAATATGACTATGAAGGATCGGTGCGGTGCGTTTGCTAGTGAATGAGTCATTTCACTCCATTTGATGAAGGTGCTGTAAGCCTCTCCTTACACTCCTCCATATGCTTGATATGCCTCCGGTTGCCTGGGGGATATGGTGAGCTGTGACATTTTTTGCATAGTTTCCGTACAGGTGAAAACATGCGGAGGAAAGACATTAGTTAATGGTATAATGCCTGTGGCAATTTGTCTTACAGCAACAAACATTCTTATTAGTAAAGTCCACCAGAACCTCTTTTGGTAAGCGCTCCTCAACGCTGAGTTTAATTGTTCTCGTTTTGTTTACCAGTGTCTGAGGTTATAACCTTGTTTATGCTTACTAAACAACTTGTATTCGTGTAATATTAAAAGCTGCAGACTTCTGTTTTATCCTTTAGGGCATGAGGGCACTCAAGTGCTTTTAAAATCCTTCCCCAGTGAGTGTGAGTCTATACATACTGTGCTAAAATCCTCCACAGGCAAACTAATTACACAGATCAGGAACTCTGTGTGACTTATAAAACTGCCACCTGGGATCTTCTTCTTAAGCGCTATACAGAGTTTTACTCTGAGCAACCCCGTTTGGAATGGGAATGGGATGACAAAACCAAGCATGCTTTCAATAGATAAGTGAAGATTTCCACAATTCACTGAGAAATATACTATACCAGGAAGATTGAGCAGCACCACACTGTCATTAATAGGAAAAGTACATCTGTGTAAGTCTGTTTTCTAATTCTGAATGGTACTGAGAGTTTGGCACACATGGACTGGGCATGGACTGGCTCGTAGCGCTGCGGCCTTGTGAGAAAAGAGAGCTAATGAGTTGAGACGCAAATCCTCCATTGTGCCAAACATTAGCAAGTTGCATTTACATCTCTCTCTCTCTCTCTCTCTCTCTCTCTCTCTCTCTCTCTCTCTGTCTCTCTCTCTCCTTCCCAATTGCCAGTTTCTCTCAGTCTGTCAGCTCATGTCATCTCCCTGAAATAAAACAAATTAGAAGTCAGCCATTGATAAAGATGCACCCCACCCCCCACCCCCACCCCCCACAACGAACCTTCATCAAAAGCTTCCTGCCAAGATCCATCAAACTGTTAGCACTTTTCATTACTCATCTTCCAGCCGAGCTCAGGGATCCATTTCAGCCGTTAAGCTCTCCAAATATGTATTTGCACGTTTGGACAAATTATGCTAATTTAATTCTGTTTAACGTATGATTCCGATACGATTTGGTCTGGATTGCACATTTGCTTAACATCTAAAAATATTTTTGGTGCACTGCACATTTCTTTAAAACTTGTGTGTCATTTCTTGTAATTTTCATCTTGACTCAAAGCAAGAACATTAAACTGGATGCATGACCAAAAACAAACATCGAGGTGTTTAAGACGCTTAATTGTGCACACCAGGGAGTTGTTTGGGCTAGTTAAAGCGTCTATTTAAGGGCTCTTCACCTTGAGGGACTGTACTGGAAACATACGCCACCACAGGAAGACCCCAGGGGCTGTACAGCTTTCCCCCTCCTTCAGCTCCTCTGTTATAGACAAAAGGAGAGGCCCCCTGTCTTGACACCTGTCAACACATTAGGTGTCAAATAAGCTGGCTTTCAACCTGGACCAGCAGGTAACTGAAATTGCGCACTCAACAGAACAGCATTATGTCCCTGCCTCCCAGTGACATTTGGCAACTTGTCTTATCCATTCCCTCAAATTTGTGTGAATAAGCAGAACAGTTGGGCGCACTAGAGGATCAGACAAAGTCCACTGAATACTTTCAACTGTTGTTCTGTTTGAGTGTAATTTACCACTCTTTGTACATGTATTCATGTAGAAAACCCTCATTACCTCGTAACTCATATTTTATTAGCACAGTGGCCCTGCAGCGACGCTTCCAGCTATCAGGATTTCCATGGCATGGTAGTAAATCTTCTTTGTTTATGAGTCTTAGTTGACGGTCTATCATTCTGAATTCCACAGGTGTCTTCTTAAGTTGGTCTGAATCAGATAAGGTTTGTCTGATGTTTACCCACCTCAGTTTCAGACATGTACAGTACTGACGTTCCCTAAAGGAAGAAGTATTAAAATGTAAAAGTATGAAACAACTTTGAATAGTGACAAAGAAATTTTATTTGTTCATATTTATCAATTCCTGCACACCAGGACTGCAACACATTCCCAAAAAAGTTGTGCTGGGGCAATTCATGATTAGTAATGAGGTAAAACAATGAAAAGTTTGATTATTTTGTCTTTACTATACTGTACTAATCCCACAAGGGAAATTATTGTCTCTGCATTTAACCCACAGACTCGGAGCAGTGGGCTGCCACACATTGGGGACACCCGGAGAGCAGTTGGGGTTTAGGTGCCTTGCTCAAGGGCACTTCAGCCATAAATGTGGAGGAAGGGAAGGTGCAGATAATGATGTAATTAGAAACAGGTGATGTCAACAGGTGATTGTATTCATGATTTGGTACAAAAGCAGTTTCCAGGAAAGAATTGGCCTTTGAGCAAGAAATAAAAAGGAATATTTATTTAAATGTTTAAAACAATGTTCCTTAAAAATGATAGGGACACGTTTAGATATTTTGTCGTCTACGGTACATAATACAGTACAATTCAAGGAAGCTGGAGGAATTTCGGTAAATAAAATGCAAGAGCACAAGCCTAAGCTGAACCCCGTGATAGCTAATCCCTTAGACTACACTGCATCAAGAAGCTTTATTAATCTATAGCTGATATAATCATATGGGCTTGAAATTACTTTTGCAAACCAGTTTCATGTGCTTCAATATGAAGTTACATCCACAAACGCCAGCTAAAACTTTACTGTTCAAAAATTAAGCCTTTTGTTGATTGTGTCCTGAAGCATCAACAACTTCTCTGGCCTTGGGGGCATCTGGGATTGACTATCACCCAATGTGGTCAGGCAAATCAGTATTGGTTGTGGAAGAAAAGGGTGCTGGTGCTGGGCTGGCCTGCCTGCCAACACACAATAATGTGGGGTGGAAAAATTTAAATTGAAAAATGCAACAATAAAAATCCCATACTGTTAACTTTTTCCACTAGATGCAGTATATATGTACACCAGCCCACTTTAATAGGAACACCTGAATCCCTGCTCATTCATGCAGTTAAACAGGTGACATCATCACAAAGCATTAAAATAAACAACACTATAAGCGCTACAGTCGATGTTCATATCAAACCTTAGAATGGAGAAAAAATGTGATCACAGTTGATGCAGGGCTTTTGACTATCTGATGGTCTTATGTGACTGTTACATGATTGTGCTGAGCATCTGAGCAACACTTCAAACATTGATGCAGATTGGCAACCACATGGGTTTTTGTGCCTGCAGTGGGCATAATTTTACCAAAATTGGACACATTTATATCCTAATTCGATATAATAGCCTTCATATTATATATAAATCCAGTTCGAAGTGATTTGCTGTGTGAACTGAAACAAAGAGAAGTAAAAAATATAAAATAAAATTTAAAAAAACGTAGAGAGCACAGATTTTTGCCAAGGATAGTACTGGACTCTTCTATGATATGCAAAATTGCTAATGCAACAAATGCAATATATAGCTGGACATATTTAAAAAACTAGAAATATGTCAATTTTAATTAATTAATTAGTTAAAAAATCTTAATAATAATAATAATAATAATAACAATAATAATCATAATAATAATAAATTAATAAATAAATAAAGATGAAACAGGGTAGTGCCGAGCTGAAGAATTTGTTTCATATTCCAGAGTGACAGCATGGATTGAAACATGGTGTCATCGTATTTCTTGATTGGCGAGGTTTAGAGATTTACTGCCATTTTCTGGGTTTTAAGATGACTTCCACCAAAGCTAAATGATTTATCCCAACTGACTGTGAAATGGAGTAGACAGACCCATGCCACAGGGATTGAATTCAGAACAATGAAACAGTGAAAGGGGTGCTTTTTGGTGAGCTTCCTGCTGACCGTTTGTCTACTATGCCACAAATGTCTCAATTTTAGATGATATAAGGCAAATCAAAGCAACAAGTAGGGGCACCCATGGCCCAATGGTGAGAGAAGCAGGTTTGGGACCAAAAGGTCATTGGTTCAATTCCCAAACTGGCAGGAACATGTGGCGGCGGGGTTGAGCAGCATTTGTCAAAAAAGGTATGTCTTAGGCTGTCCTAAAATTCTTCTGGCTCACTATCTAGCTTTGAATTTCCCACATTTCACAAGTGTTCTGCTTCAGTTGGTTCTCTAAAAGATACTACACATTCACACAGTAAGTAACGAGCAACAAGCAATCATGCATAGTCAGTGATCGCTGGCAAAATGAGCGGCGAGAGGCGACAATTTCTCAAGTGACACAAAGTGGGCAGGCACAGAGTTCAACTGAGCTGAACTTTCATGCCATGCAATTAGAGTGATTACCAATCAAAGCTTAAAGATATCATTGACTGACAGATGCCGCCAAAAACTGAGTTCGGTAAAACCTTTCCGTTAGGAAACAATGAACAGTTTAAATAATCTGCTCACATCAACATGGAAGATGTGCTTATTATTGCCGTGTCTAAATATCCTGTGCATTATGACTCAAATAATATTAGATAATGATAATAAAATGCTGTCAGGGACCTGCTAGAAAATGGAAAAGAAGTGGAACAAGTGCTGAGCAGTTGCAATTTGCTTGTCACTTATCACCTCCTGTGTGAATGCAGTTTGGTAAACTTTTTTAAAACTTTTTTTCCAGATTTACCCAAAAGCCTCTTGTCCAATAAACATAGTTGCAAACCCAGTCGTTGCAGGTTTGTGACATTATCTTATACGATAGTTAATATTGTTGGACAAAAATGTTAGTTATGTGGCTATATGTCGGCTATGTGACAGAGTTATGAGGTTATGGAGTGTTGTATTTCTTTAGAAAAGAGCTGAGCAAGACTTATATAAAGGGTCTTGATATTTAAGGTATATAATGGACTTTTTTGATGTAGAAGGCTATCACTACCTGAACATTCCCTGAAACACCATCATGGGTGCTACACATTCGGAATGCACTTCATTGCCCCTTGTGTATCTTGGAATGTTAGCTGCATGAACGTTCATGGATCTGCCCCATGCCCCAGATCCACTCCAGAAATTAACGGGTACTTCCTTGCACCATGCTACAACCTTCCACCAAGTTTCATGGAATTTGGGTTAGTAGGTATTTGTGCAATCCTGTTTAAAGCCAGACAAACAAATAGACAGACAAAGTTTACTGAAAACATAGCCTCCTTAGTAAATATGCAATAATTATGCTGTATAAAATATTTAAATCATATTATTTATGGCATAACTATGGGAAAAGTAATGATCCAGTAAATGTAAGTCAGAAGCTAGTCAAATAATAAAATGGGAAAATAATTGATGGGTTTTTTAATGCTCCTTCACTGTGCTGACAGATCCATTAAACTTAGATATAGTACTTCAAAAGTGTTCAACCGTCGCAAATGATCATGTCTGGTTTCAACATGGCCCTAATTGTTCTATTAGTCACATGTACAATACCAATTGAAATTGCCACATAATGAACACTGACATTTAGCCTAGATTATGACTTCAAACACAGTAATTGAGCAAGTGCCTCATAAGCTTTTAGTCAGGCGGGAAACAGGTGTTTGGGCTACTGGTGTTGCAACATTTGTGTAATGCATAGTCACAGCTTTTATTGTGTCTAGGTTGATAGATTGTTTCATTCCAGAACCAGTTTATGTGACTGCACCAGGAATACTGTAATATCTATGCTTTGAAATCAAGTATAGCCGATGGTATCACTCTGTATGACAGTATCTTAACCGTACGTTAGAAACAAAAACAGTCGTGATGAAAATAGCTGATGTGGCAGTTTTGCTGTTGGATTTATTCCAGTGTAAACCAAAGTCCTTACTGAATTATTCCATCTGACATGAGATTGTGAAGCTTTTAAGAGTTCCTCTCATATTTCCTTCTTTCCTACCCACAGACATTTATAACAATTGAACTGGTAAAAAAAAAATAATAATAATAATGATAATGATAATAACAATAATAATAATAATAATAATAATAATAAAGGTATAGTAAAATGGTAAATCTAATAACATTATAGGAAAGCTTCTGAACCGCTTTACCCTAATTAGGGCCGCTGGGAGGCTGGCACCCATATCAGCCGACTCTGAGCGAGGGCAGAGTACACCCTCAACAGCTTGCCAGGCCATGGCAAGGCAGAAACACGCTGACCGCTATGCAGCATACTCTTGACGAAAACCAGCAATGGTTCTTTTACATGCCTCAGACAATGAGGAGTATTGACAACCCAGTGACAGTGGGGTTTAAATCCCCAACCTTGGGATCAGTAATCCAGCACCATACCACCAGGCCACCACTGCCCCTATAGTGAAGGTAGATACCTACACTAATACTTACAGTTCTAGCTAGCTTACTTTGTAGGACCTGTCATATGACATTCACATCAGTGTGATGAATCATTGGCATATCTGTTTCACAGCAGAAAGATCCCAGGTTCGATTCCCAGACTCAGGCGTTTCTGTTCTCCGGGATTCTTCTGGGTACTCTGGTTTACTCTGACAGTTCAAAGTCATGCATATTAGGCTAATTAGTGTTTGTGTGTGTGTGTGTGTGTGTGTGTGTGTGTGTGTGTGTGTGTGTGTGTGTGTGTTTGTTGGCCCTGCGATAGTCTGGCGAGCTGATAAGGGTGCACCCCGCCTGTGCCCAGTGTTGGCTGAGATAGGCTCCAGCCTCCCTGGGAGTAGTCGGATAGTATTAGGATTGAGTGGTTCAGCGAATGAATGAATACATGAATGATGAATCATGAATAAAACATTATTATATTAACAATACTTTCACATTATTAATGCAAATGAAGCAGATACCAATCTCAAGGAGAATTAAATGTAGCACTTTTTTCTGTTGACTCAACTGTTGCTTTTTTCCTCGTATTTCTGATATTATTATTACAAGAATCATTGAATTATCTGAGTTTGTCATGTGGTGATTATGACTTTCTGTTACATTGTTTATGTGTGCTAGTAATTACACTAATTATAATAGCACATTAATATAAACATTGTGCTAATGTACAAACATTCCTCTAAAGAGAGTATGTTACTGATGTTACTTTACAAATGAACTCAGAGGTCCTGACAAGGTCTGAAGTTAGTTTACTTTAGATATTTCTCCATTAGTCATACTCTGAATTTTATATATATATATATATATATGCTGTTTGATATTTGGCAACCAGAGCTTGTCACCATTTCAAATATTTGAAGGACAGACAGCATTTCTTTTTGTCAGGTCCGGAAATGACTAGATCAAATGTCAGTTAAGATCTTAAATCACTAAATTGCAGCTCCAGACGAGTGATAAAGAAATACTGCAATGGATTTCTGGGAAACGTGAAGCATCCGTGTGCCAGCGGGAGCTGACTCACTGAAAGAGCAGTGTAAATACAGTTGTACTGCAAACGCCTCAGGTGGCATGGCGAATATTCAAACCACGTTCAGACTCGTATTATTTACCTTCACATCAGCAGCGCATAGACTATTTACTGGGACGTGTTGAAATCAAAAAAAGCTCTTCGATGACAGGAGGGTTTAGCATCTGTAAGATTAGCGTCACCTGATACACCTCTGCCTCCTTTTGTCTTGCTGATAGCTTAATCGCTGTTTTCCTGCACTGTTCTGTTTGTTTAAGCTAAATTCACATAATAATGTGGCATGAAGGATTTGGGCTCAGTAAGGTTCCATGTCAAGGAATGAACGGTATCCAAAAATGATTTGAAAAAATATTTGAATTATTTTTCGCTAGGTTTGGGTCCAATTTGCACTGCTATTGAGATTGTGCTTGTGTTTTTTTTTTTTTGTTTGTTTGTTTGTTTGTTTGGTTTTTTGTTTTGTTCATTTGAGTTCAAGAAGTAAAGGAAGGAACACATTTCTAATTCTTGTACAAACAGTAACTGTGTTAATAATCACATTATTATTACAGTAGTACTATAATGTAAGTGAATAAGTGTAAATTGTAATGTCTTATTGTATGATTTTGTCATCATTTTGCATCACATTCCATCACATAGACATTATCTCACAATCTTGGTATTCACCCAAAATATTATATACTCTACTAACGATACACACAAAACAAAAGCAGCACCACCTTTATAGATATACACCAAAGCTGTGAATGTGAAAAAATGGTTTATTATAACTCTGGTAATGAAACATTTCTTTAGAAGTAGGAGACAGAGTATAAGGTCTTAGGTATAGGTTTATAGAGGTCTGATTCCCCAATTAGTGATTTCTGCTGAAGGCAAAGATTTATATTATTCAAATTATTTATATTTTATATACTAAATAAAGTCATATATATTACAATATCTTTCTACAGTAATTTCAGAAAAAGCTTTTGATATTTATATTATTGAATAAATAGCTATAGGCACTTAATAAGGTAAGAAATCAAATCAAATGAAATAAACAGACCATGAATGTAACTCACTGACAGTATATAACCTCACTGACAGTAATGATATATCACTATAAAATAAAGGATTGAAGTGCAACTGTGCAGAAAAACTGAACCTAATATTGCGACTTTATTTGAATACACAAGATTTACACATGCAACTGTACCGGAAGGTTTAATTACATCAAAGGTTTTAAATTAAGGGTTTATAAATAAGTTAAATATGTCCGTGTACATGACTGCATGTATCAGCAAAGACTCTGAAAGCTGCAAACACATCAACCTGTTGAGAGAAAACAATATTTCTAAGCAGTTCAGTTTTGTCTGTGTCATGTCTGTCTGTCTGTCTGTCCTTCATACTTTAGTTTCTAGACATTTACTTGCCGCATACTGAAGCTGGGGCTTTCAAGCTTG
>JAOUQZ010000035.1:15854204-15903217 GCA_028564935.1 Neosilurus hyrtlii
ATATATATATGATATATATGATTGGGGTTTTTTTTCAATGAACTGCAAGTAAATGTTGCATGTCTTTGAACACAGCATGTATATTTATTCCCATGAGTTCAAGATGGCAATAATGGAAACAAGCACAAGCTTAGCGAGTGTTGCCCTTTAGGGCCTTTGTACTGTTGGCAAGCAACCTGATGTTATTACATGTCACTGTGATATGTGTTATATAATAAACATCACTAATTAGTGTGTAAAACAAAAAAGTAAACATACATACTTTGGAACCACGAGATTTTGGCACTCTACATACAAAAGACCTATTTTGAATCTCACTACATGTGTAGTATACAAAATCTCAGCATGCTCTAGTTATCAGTCAGCTCCTAGGAGCCTCGCCTGACCTAAGTAACAGACAGCTAGCAGTGATGATTAGGGAGGCTTCATAAAGCGTTAATTTGTGGTTTCAGAGCTGGACGTGCTGCAGACAGCAAGCCTATTCAGTGCACACTAAGGAAATCATCCCAAGCAGTCTTGGGCAAACACAGAAGGGATTAAGGCATCAAGCATGTGAAAACTGACACTGACATAAATGAAAGCCGCTCTGTCATCCCCCACTACAAACACAGTGAAACCATGATAGTTACACAGTGTGGTGTGTAATGGCGGGGAATGTGGACAGCCATCCCTAAACTGAAGCACTAGTCTTGAACTGAAGCTCTGAATTTCTCCCTCTTTCTTAGAGAACACAAAAAGGATGGGGTGATAGAGTGAGAAAGAGTGAGAGGGAAGAGAAAAAGAGAATGTGGCATATGAAGAATGTCAAGTTCCCCACGGGGGAGCAGCGGTGAGGTAAGGCAAAGCCTTTGGCTGTTGGAGGTGAGAAATGTTAATCCGGAATTAAACGATCTGGCACTTTACAAAATACGAGACAATTACACGGATAATTATACCAAGCCTTCACACAGTGCCCGTGGGTCGCAATTAGCATAATACCGGCTTCACAGAAGGAACGCTTGTGCATCTCCAGGTGTGCTGGTTACTGTGCTGCTTACAGTGGTGTGTTTGTGGGTGTGTGTCCATCTGCCTGTCTGTCATGAGGTGTGTACAATCAATCACTAGCTTCAGAAATACTTATTTGCAGTTAATTTAAAAATAAACAGTATGAAAAATAAATAATATGAAAAATAACTAAATAAATGAATAAATAAATAAATTTATAAATATATAAATATATAAATAAATAAGTAAGTAAGTAAGTGCAATTTGTAATTCATAAACAGCTACATCGCTGTTGTCAGGAAATCATGGAAGGTGAGACCCTGTTTTTCCATTCAGTCCTTTTTTTAGCCACTAACTCCTAATTAGAGTCATGGGGAGGCTGGCGCCCATCTCAGCCGATTCTGGGTGAGGGCGATGTACACCATAAACGTCTCGCCAGACCATTGCAGGGCTAACACCCACACAACCATTCACACTCACACGTAGGGGTGATTTAGAACAGCCACTTAGCCGGTACGCGGAGGAAACCCTTACAAGTACGGGGAGAACACGCAAACTCCACACAGAAACGAGTCCAGGAATCGAACCCAGGCCTTCTTGCTGTGGAGCGAGCGTGCTAAACACTGCACCACCAGAACCTGTTTAATATGATTTAATTAGATGTTTTCTTTGTCTGGGCTTTCGAAGGTCAACATGCCTTTGAAAAAACATTGGTTCTAAATGGTTAAACAGGTTTAAAGATGCAAAAATGTTTAGCATTTTGTAAAACTCTTTTTAATGAAGCAGTTCAGCAGTTCCTAGTTGGTGCTGATCATGTTATTACACACATTAACTCATCTGTTGATGAACAAATACCACAGGACTTCTCCATAACGGTTTGCTGGTACCTAATTGTGTGATTATACTAATGGAGAGCATAAAGGCAGATGTCATGTGTCCAACTGTATGTTACAGCTGCCTCATGACTACCATCTGTACAGCCAGCTTGATTTTCCTCATTAGGCTGCTATTATCTGTGACAGATGAGAATGTCCATCGCAAAAACATCTGTTTTCATATTTTACCTTAATGCACTCTACATCACAGGGTGGGTGGGTTTGGGTGATTAGAGGGTTAGAACATTTTCTTTTAGAAAATGGATGAATCTCTTAATAGTGTTCACCAAGGGATTTCAACAGCAACAAGTTGAATGGAAATAGTGCTGAATGTTTTGTTTTGGGGATTGTTTTTTTTTTTCAGCCTCTTCTTGGCAATGAATGCATTTATTTATAGTCTTACATGAAATGAAAATCCATACTTTTGTTCCCTCAACATTCAGGAGAGGAAAAAAGACTGATGTCCCAACCAGAAACTACCGAATTCATGTTTGGTACTACAACAAACCAAGGCAGCATCCCTGCATGACCACAGCTTCATTAAGTAACCTCAGCTTATGTGGGTTGTTGCGCTTTGATGTTCTTTGTCCATCCCATTGTTTAGCTGGCTTCCATCCAGCTCCTGAGGACTGCTGTCAAAAACCTAGGCAGGACTTCCTTTGCTTGGGGGCCTAAGCAGCAGGACCCTACTGTCATCCCCCTCGGCACCTCAACAGGAGGGCAAGACAAACAAACGACTTTCCTGACAAGTCATAGATTCAAAGCCTCCAGCCTGAAAATATCAATCAAATCTATACTGATTTGTTTTTATGTATTATTTATCACACATAGAGTGCCAAAATGAAACAGAGTGTGATTCATAGCCATAGACTGGCACACCATTTAGTTTCATCATGTTTCTGCTTTTATTCATATTAGTCATATTTGCAGCTCAGTAAGCAGGTGCAAGTGCACACTCTTTATTGCAAAAGGAACACAAAATGGCAGTACCAGACACCAAACTCCCATATTTAACAAGCATTTCTTCTGGAATATTAAACAATAGCAACGAGCATTTGTCTTACCAACCTGCTGGTCATGCTGCAAATCATGCAGGGCCGATAACTGATCCAGCAAGGCTCAGGCCTTATGCTGCCTGCTCCCATCCTGATGCCCAGTCCTGCACTCTTGTTCTTCCACACAACTGTGACTGTTTTAATTCCACTCGCTGATTAGCTCAAATCAATTAAAACCACCACGCTGGGCTCGACAACAGCACAGCATGGGGCATTTAGAAACACATTCATCAGGCCCTGCCTCTTAATCATGCTTTAATTACACTACAGATCTTGAGGGATGGAAGGCTGCATGAGTGCTGGGGCTCCAGGTCCCTTCTACACCGAGAACAGCGGAAGTTAAATGAAGGAGGGAACCGGTGAGCAAGAGCCGAGACAAAAATAGTCTTAATTTTAAGGTCTTAATTTAACGAGCTTTATGATCAGGCTGGAATTATACTTGTAATTATGTGCAATTGGGTACCAAAACCTGTAATTTTTTAAAATAATCTTTAACATTGCAAACTGATGTTGGTCTGGTTACGTAAACATGTTTGTTGCTGAACACATGGAGAGATTTGATTTAAATTTTGAAACTATAGCCAGCTGGAACACATAAAAGTTTTACTCTGCTTCCTTTGAACATTTATCAACAGTTAGATCCTATACAACAATATGAGGTATCACTAATCTGGCACAATCCAATTTCAAAGCAAGGGAGGAGGTTATTTTTAAAGGGGGAAATCAAAGATGAAGTCCTGTCAATTAAAACTGCTTTTTACCCCTAATCCTGCGCTCACTGTGGAACATCTCCAAAAGAATGGGGGAAAAGTGAATCGCTTTAATGCCATCTAATGACGTTACCCTCAGAATAGTCCCATACTGCTGGGAACATGCTAATCCAGGCCCGGTCCTTTTCGCGCAGCCGTTTTCAAACTAGCCGCCACTCCTCCCACTCCTAAACCCCTCATGTGGTGCAAGCACAATAGACACCTGCAGGCATCTCTGTCTGACCAGGTTCCCAAAACAACTGCCTCATTATGAACGGCAGTGCTGGGCCTCACTGTATTAGTAGCAGTAATTAGTCCAGCACATGCTGATGACTTCCTCTTCACTCTGTGTATGCATTCCAGCATCAATGCCAGGGTTTTTTTTTCTTTCTTTCTTTCTTTCTTTCTTTCTTTCTTTCTTTCTTTCCTTCTTCACTTGGCCAAAGCGGTTGAGGAATACAGTAGCCTGAAAGGCAGTTATATTAGTGTAGGGCTGAAAAACAGTTACATTTAGCTTAATAGAACACATACAGTACATTTCCTAATACATTACAGTTTACTTTACAGAGAATAGAGCATATTTCCTATCAAGTGATTATACATCATTCATATATATATATTTATATATATATATATATATATATATATATATATATATATATATATATTTATATATATATATATATATATATATATATATATATATATATATAATCATCATACTGGAATTACTGTATCGTGCTTATGTATTTGTATATGCACATACATATATGTATATGCACCGTGGTAGTAGACCTCACAGTAAGAAGGTCCTGGGTTTGAGTCTCAGACTTGGGCAGTTTTATGTGAAGTTTGCATGTTCTCCCCGTGATTGCATGGACTTCCTCCGGGTACTCTGGTTTCCTCCCACAGTCCAAAGACATGCACATTAGACTAATTGGCTGTTCCAAATTGCCCCCAGGCTCCAGCCTCCCCACAACCCTAAAATATTAAGCAGTTCAGCAAGTGAGTGAGTGTTTATGTATTTGTTACAGTTACTCTGAGTAATTGATATTACTGTTAACTATTTGATTCCACTTACCTTAAAAATGAATTGTACGATCTTTGAAGAGCATCATACAGATACTCTGTTTTATAACAGGTTGGGGACTGAGGAGGTGTAAATAATTTTTAAAAGGTTGCTTTAGAACTTCTGCTTCAAAGTTAAAACAGATTGGAAGTTAATTGGTCGCAGGAATGATGGCGGAGAAAATATTTACTTTATGTCATATGTTGGCAGTTCACTTTGTGTGACATTTAGTGTGAGATCCGCTCTTCTCTTCTTAGCACTTGTAACAGATTCACACACATAAGAACCTCTGATGATTACACAGCCCATATCTCGCTCTTCTTTTGGGAGTTGGATGAATGCTCGCCACTGACTTATCGAGGGAGAGACACTTCTTTCAGAGTGTCGGCGGAAGAGGTAAGGCGTTTCAGCATGCCAAGAAAAGCCCTCGCAAGGGAAGAGTGGAAGACAGATGGCCCTTCCTTTTAAAAACAGTGTTTGGTGTGCTTCGAGAGACTCTAGAGATAGTTGTCAGTAAGCTAAGAGTCAGGAGAAGCAGATGCCTGTGCATATGGTTTTCTTCAAATGATCCTCTTCATCAGTGGGTTGAAAGCCTTAAAAGTTTTTTTTCTCTCTCTCTCTCTCTCTCTCTCTCTCTCTCTCTCTCTCTCTCTCTCTCTCTTTCTCTCTCTCTCTCTCTCGTTGCTTGCCTTCATCCCAGCCTCCTACGAGGCTCCCAGCCTGTGATATGGAGCTATAGGGTCAGGTATCTTTGATTTGGAGAGCCAGAAAGTGTAGAGGACAACTAGTGCTTAAGCGGATGGCGATATCAAAAACAGGCAGGCCATTAATAAAGCAATTAGTGAGTGGGAAGTGGGTGTCTCTCATCGCTGCCGAACACTCATTAGGGGCCAGTCTGTGACAGATTTCACAAAGCAACCTTTTGTAGTCTTGGCTTTCTGAGACCCAGTCTCCTGCTATTCAGGCTCTCAAGTTCTGCCGCTCTTAAGAAGGGCTGAGAAACACTATGGAGCTCTTTTTTTTCCTGAATTGCATAATGAATACTAAAATTCACAATCTATTCAAAAACAAAATGTGTCCTTGGACATTATGCATACGCTTTTTTCCCCCATGAGTTAAGGAACTAAACAGTAGGCGAAGTTTATCCTGTTTGTTGTCGAATGCACCTTGTTTACTGTTTATGATTGAAAGTGGAAAGGAAGACAAGAAAAACACAACCACACAAATACACCAAATAGAGTCAGTCGTCAGGCAAAATATTATCATTTGCACTCAACATGGTGGATCTTGACAGCAGCCTTGATGGATATGCATGCAGGGTAAAAATACCTTCCTCTTCCTGGCAGAGGTGCCAAGCCCTAAGGCAAAAGGGGGCGTGGAGTTGCGTGGAGCTCACCACCACCACCTCGGAAGGCCCAGAGCAAACAATCTGTCGTGAAAACAAGATGGGTACCTTCATTATCGGCTCTCTCGCCCCACACCTTGGCGTCATCAGCAGCATGGGCTGACAGCTGAGGTGCCAAATCCAGACGGGCGCTGCCACACAGTACTCTAGAAGCTGGTACTCGCCCGACGTTCCCTGTTGTCCCAGGTGCTACTGATCACCCATGTACACAGAGACTCACACTTTCACATAAAGCAACTCATCCACACAATAACAGGCTTGTGGTTATATTGTGTAGATTCTTGTTATTGTAGACTTTGAGGTGTGTTTTGCGGGATTGGCTGCTTAAGCCGCGAAATTGTTTATGCACAAATATAATGTGTACACTTAAAACTTTGTGGCAAAGATTCAAAACCATGGGTTTTTTCTTGTGTGTAAGCTGCATTGGGGGGAAAAATGACCGCACACGTCCTTCCTGGAGAGAAGTGGATACACCTTCTCCAGGTGACAGGAGTTTTGTTTTGGTTGGCTAATAACTCAACACTGTGACTTTCAGCTAAGCTGTTCAAGTCTAAGTGTTCCTCATTTCCTCTGTGTTGGAAGAAGGAGAATGTGGGGGTGCAAGGTCTGGGCCATGGCCTTCCCCCTCGGGCACTGCAGGTGTGTGAGAGAGAGGCAGACAGGGCTGGGGCAGCACCGGCATAAAGAAAGAAAAAATAAACAAAATGCTAGGCAGGAATGCGACATTAAAAAAAGCCAAGACCACAAAAGGCAAGGCTGTCCAACCTGCTTTGAGAAACATGGACCATTTTAAGCACCCATTGTACTGACTCAGGCAGTTTAACCAGAGTGAGAGACGATGGAGGTGTGTTGTGAAGTTAGTATGTGAAAATCAAGGAGAATCCCCCAAAGCCCAAAATCCAGTGCAAGGCTCGGCCTCACTCTTTAATGTGCTTCATTTTGCTGAGCCCATGCAACACCTTTTCATTCCAGATTTGAGCTGACAGCAATACCAGATTTAAGAGCGAGAGAAGAGAGAGAGCGGGACTCAATCAAGACCAGGTGTGCAGCCGTGTAGAGAAACGTAATGTTGGTTGTTGGTAAAAACATAGGCCTTTCAAGTACATCACCAAGTGAAATCTCTCAGCAGTTGCATTTTCACTCTTCACATTTCACCGATATTTATAGGTACATGTATTGCACTTGCATGTAATTATGTTGGGTGTGCATGCATGTTCCTAATCCCTAAACACACACACACACACACACACACATTCACACACACGCACGCACACACACGCGCACACACACACACAGAGCACATCACTTTAGTGTTTGTCATATGAGGCTCATTTACATGCTGTGACTTAGCCTGAAACCACAGCAAGATGTTGATGGGGTTGTCATCGAGTTCCCATAATTTTCGTCGCGACTCTGTACAGCCTAATTAGAGACTCAAATGTGCCATCGACAAATGCAGAACACATTGCAATATTTGACTACATGAACAATAAATTACCATAAACAATACACTAATAAAGCACATTACACTACGACATAGTCCCAAGCTAATTATGTACAGTCAAAACTTAACTATCACATTTTGTGTGAATACAGAGAGGCATGAATTATTTTTCATAATCAGGAGCCTCTTGCCAATATCTTCAGCCTGAGAACTATAAATTAGGAAGATTAGCTATGTTTGGAAACATTTCAGTAGCTATAGTTGGTTTTTTTTGTTGTTTTTTTTGAAGAGACTATATTCAGCTTGTTGGATACTACAAAACCCAAATCTAGTCTTAACTTTGCCAAGACCTTACAGGAATGCAGTCAAATCAAAGAGCACCCTTTTAATTTAATTGCACTAGTGAGTTGCGTGTGTTCAGCTGGCCTCCCTGTCTCAGAGATCAGAAACAATTTAATGATACATTAGTCACTCCATAATATTAATCCAACTGAATATAAGGCAGAACTTCAAACCCATTTAGCCTCACAAAGTAAACTGTTTTGTAATTAGTGTATAAAAAGTATGATGAGCTGGAATAAAAGCTGTATGTCTTGACATCCCTTGAAGGAGTGGGACAATAAGTCTGAAGGAAAAAGACTTGTCTTTGCATGCCATCTGTCCTCCTCTCTGACGCTTGGTCTAATTACTGCTTCTCCCTTGGCTAATGCTCCCTCATTAGGCACCGGGAGCATGTGCAATCTACACAAGCGCTGAGAAATTTGCACTAAAAACGCTAGCTGGAGCCATAATGGGATCAGAAAATCTGTCTGGTGCGAAAGGCAATTCACACTCACAGCTAAACGCTCATTTTGCTTTTCTTTCTGTCTGAAATTTGTGCATCATCCACCACAACAACGCTGTTCTCATGTCAGGACTTTTCTCCAAGATGCAAGGGGCGCAAAGGCGTCCAGCAGGCCGATATAGCACCCAGTGAGGGAGAGAACTTGCAGCATTCATCAAAGTGACATGAAAATAAATACTTCAACGGTAAAAGAGTGGGATTTTAAAAAACTCTTCTGAAAATCACTAGCATTAACCTTATTATGATAATGATAATGGGGTGTAGTGTATAATGTACGATGATGATGATGATGATGATGATTGGATAAAGTGTATGGATATTAGCTGTATGCACATTCATTCATTCATTTTCTATTTCCTTATTAGGGTTGCAGGGAGGCTAGTGCCTATCTCAGCCGACTCTGGGCAAGTGAGGGGTACACTCTGAACAACTTTCCAGGCCACTGCAGTGCCAACACACATACAACTATTCATACTCAAATCTGCAGGCAATTTGGAACAGCCAACTAGCCTACTGTGCATGTCTTGGAACTGTGGGAGGAAACCAGAGTACCTGAAAGAAACCAACATAAGCGTGGGGAGAACATGTGTGGGGAGAGCATGTGCATGGTATTAGGTGTTAAATAATGCAAATAGTTTTGCTAGAATAACTTCAGTTGCTAAAATAACTTCAGTCATTATTTTTTACAACTGCAGTTATCATAAAATAGACTTACAATGGGGGGCAGGGTGGCCTCACAGCGAGAAGATCTCGAGTTTGATTCCCAGGCTCAGGTCTCCCCATTTCTGCGTAGGTTTTCTCCGGGTCCTCCAGTTTCCTCCCACAGTCCAAAGACATGCATATTAGGCTAATTGGCTGTTCCAATCACCCTTACGTGTGAGTGTCAATAGTTTTGTGTGTGTGTGTGTGTGTGTGTGTGTGTGTGTGTGTGTGTTAGCCCTGCGATGGTCTGGCAAGTAGTTCAGGGTGTACCCTGCCATCACCCAGAGTCGGCTTAGATAGCCTTCAGCCCAGCAAATGAGTGAGTGTTTTTGATGATGACATATATATCAATGTGTAAGAAAACTTAAACTAGTCACTGAATAAATACACATTAACACCATTTCATAGAATTATCAAACAAATACCAGGACACAGTCTCCCAGTGTTTCCTGTTACCTTTATTCCAGGTGTTACCTTCATTTCTGTTCATGAAAACATCTGGTTAAAAAAAAAATGCATCCCCAATATGATAATATGTAAAATGAATGTTTTGCACAATATTATAATTACACATTTTTAATCACATCCACTTATTATCAATATACCATAATTCATCCACTTCAGAAAAACACAGCATTCTTTACCTGTGTTAGTTTATCTTAGAAAACAAACATTTGCTACCAATTTTATAAGCAGAGATCATATGGGTGATCTATATTCCTTTGCAATTTTATAAAAATGAGAGGGCTTTTGAGTCATTGAGGAAATCCTTTAAATGCTAAAGACAGATTTACATTATAATGTCAGTTGCACACATACATAGATATTATATTAATAAATAGATATCTGTAAATAAACAAACAAAAATACAGTATTTCACAAAAACTAATGATAGTTATAGTAAAAAATATCAGTATATACTACACATGTATGGTGCAAACTAACTGCTCTGCTGTCAGGGGATTAAAAACTATTATTTCAATAATTTATTATTCAGATGATCTTTAACTTAAAATGAGGGAAACGGGTGACGTTATCATTGTCCCGCTTCAAAATGAAAGCATAAGCCTTAAAAATTTTGTTTTTGTACACGCAAGGTATCGAGTTTCAAGCTTATTGTCACCTTGTTTTTGTCGTTGTTGGTGATGGTAGTGGTAGTGTTGTGGATAATTGGCTCTAAATGTCCTACTCCTCAGGAGGCGAAGTGGCACAGTGTTTAGCACATCTGCTTCACAGCAAGATGGCCTGGGTTTGATTCCCGGGGTCAGGTGTTTCTGTGTGGAGTTTTCATGTTCTCCCTGTGCTTGCTTGTGTTTCATCTGGGTTCTCCTATTTGCTAGCACAGTCCAAAAAAGGTGCACAGTAGGCTAACTGGCTGTTCCAAATCGCACCTAGGTGTGAGAGTGAGTGTGAATGGTTGTGTGCGTGTTGGCCCTGCAATGGTCTGGTGTACCCCACTTTAGCCCTGAGTTGGCTGAGATAGGCACCAGCCTTTCCACTCCCCTCATTAGGATTTTAGGAGTTAAGAGTCCCACCTTTTTAGAGTGCAGCTTACTTACATTTACACATAGTATATACTAAACTCTGCATGAGCAGGCTATAAAGAAACGCCATTAGCTACAAAGTATGTAGCTCCGCAGAGCTCACCTAACTTTCATTCATTCATTTTCTGAGCCGCTTAATCCTAATTAGGGTCGCAGGGAGGCTGGCGCCCATCTCAGCCGACTCTGAGCGAGGGCGGAGTACACCCTGGAGTGCTCGCCAGGCCATCACAGGGCAGAAACACGCTGTCGACAACCCAGTGGCCTACTCTTTACAAATGACAACAATGGTTCTTTTACATGCCTCTCACCACAGACAGTGAGAGACATGGCTGGCCTTTCATAACTCAGTTAGCTGCACTGGGGGGACAGCAGGGACAACTAGGTGATAGTAGGACTTGAACCCCCAACCTTCAGATCAGTAAGCCAGCACCAGGCCAACACTGCCCCCTCACCTGACGTGCCTCTGTAATTATTTAAAAAATATATAAATATAAAAATTTTATTTCAGGTTGTTTTCTTTATGTTTACACTTAATATATACAACACCTAGGTAAAGTGGTTAAAGAGGTGCCATTACACAGCTCCTATGTGCCTACTGGCACATGCATACAGAGTTCATCTATGTCTGTCATCAATAAAAAAAAATGAAATAAAAAGGAAAATCTTGTTTTAGTGTGCTTTTTTACTTATGTTCCCAAGTAGTATATAGTAATAGAGTTATGTGCCTCAGGCTCTGTGTATGTCATTGTATTGAATAGTCCTGTTCGGTGACATCCACCGTCTTGAGCGATTAACTGGTAAATATACCTCCTAAAATCAAACCTCCCCATAAGATATTTCTGATTTTTCATTCAAAAAGTTTAAGACATGTTCTCATGAAAAATCTGTTACACCCCTGGAACATCACTTTCTGTGACAAAAACACTCAATGTCAAAGATACTCAATAGCACCACACTTATTTATTAGGTGCAACCACTGCAGTACACGAGTACAGTCACATGGCTAGTCATCATCCACACAATGGACCTCTCCCTGCTGTCAATCAAGCGTAGAATTTTAACCAATCAAAACGTCTTATTTTCTTAATCGCCTACCTTAATCATCCATCTCTCATTCTCACATGCGTCCCACAGTCACATATAGGCAAATATCTTTCATCTACTGCTAAGATGATTCTTAGACATGCTAGAGGAATGTTATGTTTTAAAAAAAGCTATAATAAAAGGCTACAGGGAGCTCGTTTTATACTTTTTCCAAAGCTGAAAACCCAGTTGCATAACACACACAGCTGAATATAAACACATCAACAAACATAAGGCTGTGTGATCGAAACTAAATATGTGTGTATAATATGCATTAAGCCACTTCATAGGTCACTTCATCAGCAGCCAGGTTTGTTTATTCAGTAAATGAATTTGTGTAAAACTATAACCACTACAATGTGGGTAGTAGCTTAAATTTTGACAATTAAATAAAAAAAAAACCTACTCATCCTGTTTTACATGTGCAGTAAGATTGTACTAATCTCTCCTGCTCCGTTTCAATCATGGGGCGGTTTTGTTTGTTTGTTTTTTTGGTTGGTTTTGTTTTGTTTTGTTTTGTTTTAGTTTTTTTTTCACTTTCATTTTATGAGGTGTTTGTTTTATTGTTTTTTGTTTTTCAGTTTGATGTGATTCTTACAAATTACCTGGCTAGTCCATATTCTTCACCATGTAAACATACATTTGAGTAAAATAACTAAGTCTTCTTTGTACAATTCTCTTTGATGAAGTAGATGCATTTGGCTACACATATACTATGCTAATGGTGAGAGAGAGTCTATGGAACTTACCAGTGTTGGTGGAAAGGTCCATTGTCTTTAGCATTAGCAAGTTAGTTCACAAAAGTAAGCATTCATGCTGAAAGAGTAAAAGTGGTTTGTTCAAAATTGTCCAATACAAAAAAAAATACAGGGGCAGTGGTGGCCCGGTGGTAAGGTGCTCGATTACTGCTCCCAAGGTCGGGGTTTCAAGCCCCACTATCGGTGGGTTCTCACTGCTGTCCCCCCAGTGCAGCGAACAGGGTTATCAAATGCCGACCATGTCTCTCACTGTCTGTGGTGAGAGGCAGGTGAAAGAACCGTTGCTGGCTTTCGTCAAAAGTAGGCTGCGTAGCCGTCATTGTGTTTCTGCCTTGCGAGCTGTCCAGGGTGTACTCTGCCCTCGCCCAGAGTCGGCTGAGATGGGCGCCAGCGGTTCAGAAAATGAATGAATGAATGAACAAAAAAAATACATGTTATTAGGAAAATCTGACATCTAAGATTGTGTGGACTGAAAAATATATGTTCCTACCTTACAAAGCAGGGAAGCACAAAACCAATGTGTTTAATATGAAATGACACGGTGGCCATTGTCAAGAATGGCAAGTTCTGTATTTAGTATATAGCACAGGTGTCAAACTCAAAGTCTGTAGGCCAATTCATATTAGGTGGCATGCACGAGCTTTCAAAAAATATGATTATCGCACATTGTTTACATCGACTATTACCATGAAACCTAATTCACCATCCTTCCACTAGGTGCTGGCAGAATATTTCAAGTAAACAGCTAGTCATTCATGACTTACGAAGGATCGCATGCTAGCTTGTCGATGTTCAGCATTGTCAGAAAATGTGAATAAACGAAAAGAGGACATATGCATAAACCAGCCATATTGCCATGCAGATTTCATGGTAGCACTTTTAAAATAGATGTTCGTTGATTATTCGGCCCTTGATCACCTTTAAATTTAGTGAGGTGGCCCTTAGTGAAAATGAGTTTGGCACCCCTAGTATATAGTATAAAGACTCTGCTTGCCTGGCCTGTCGTCCTCTGGACCATTCTCTGGAAATTTAGTAAGTGGCCTTCTCAGACTTATATTTAAACATCTCTTTTCTGAGCTACTGATGTATGGATTCTTCAGTCAGCATTTATAGCTCCGTATGTGTGCTTCTTCTCTGGTGAAAAATGTTTGTCATTAATTTGGAAAAAATTAAGGAATTAACCTAAAATATGTTAGGTGACTGGGGATACTATTGTTATGAATTAAAAAAAAAAATAACAAGTGGACAAATTTTTTAACAGCATTTTTCTCATTTCTGGCTGTCGAGCCTCTTATGGTATGAAACATCAGGTCAACCATATACTCTACTCCCTGGAGCTTCAGTCTGCCCTATTTCATTCAATGGGATCCCCACTACTAACCAACGCTACCATCTCGCTAAGCTCCCCAATGCTGGGCTGGGTTATTTTGTTTACTAAATCCTAGTCACAACACTTTCTCACTGGCCTGGTGACCTTCTCACTGCCCTGGACATCACCAGGTCATGGCACATCACTAAGGTCATGACCCTGATTGTTATGCACAATGGTTAAGTTCCAGGATCCTGCTGGAGGTTGTTCACAGCATGAGAACATTGAGTGAAGATGTTATGTGAAGGTATCTAAATTCGTACTGAAACATGATCTCTGTGCACTATAGATTTTAAGTCTCAAGTGAGCTCAGTAAAGTGTACAATGTGTAAAATTTTAGTGTATATGATGTACCTATGTGCTCCCTCTGCTGGTGTTGAATCTTTATGTACTACTTTGTATGGATTTTGTTCCACCCTGTTTTTGTAATGCTGTAGTGTTTTGTGTGACTTGAAGACAACTTCTGGAAGGGTTGTTCTCCAATATGCATATCTATGTGTTTAAAGCTATGTCTCTTTCGATCTTACTTCTAAAATCACACAGCTTCATTTTACATATTCTTCCGCCTCCATATTCTTTATGTTTCAATGTAATCCGTTTTTTTAATTGTTTTTTGCCCCCCCCCCTTTTTTTTTAGTAGTAGGTGGTTTGTGTTTCACTCTGAGTCTGAGTCGAAAGTGAAGAGGCGAGGGAGGATTGAAGTGGCCCTCTAGCTCAGTGCAGATCCCAGCTCATCTCTCTCCCACACAGAGCCCAAGTCCCAGCCCCAGTCCATCTGCACCAGCAGGCACCTCAGCTGGGAGTGCTGCGAGCCCCAGCCTCCTTCTGTTCAGGTCAGAGTCTCTCTCCCACACTGACATCAGCTCTGCCTGTCACTCATAGAATCTGGGCCACTGATATTAAGAGTTCAACTATGACTGACAAAAGACAACCATGTTCGTGATGTAGAAAAAGGAGGATCATGTACAATGATCCTTTAATGTTTATTAATAAGACGAGACCTTCCAGACACAGTTTAAAAATTTTTCTTAAAATTCAAAATCATTTTTAATAGAGACTGTCCATCAAAATTAATTTAACTGAAGACTGCACTTAATCTGGGTTTGTAAATCTATTAAATATGTCATCTAGGTTCTTTAAGTTTCTTTCTTTTCTTTTTTGTGAGTGCGGAGATATCCTGAGTGGCTGGCTATCTTTAATGTGTGCAGACGGTGGTTGGGAGATGTGAGCCAATCCAGCCATCTTGTACTGCGGATCCAGGGCTGAGTGAACGCCTGCCATCTGTAGCGGCGGCCAGCGATGAGCCTTTAGCCAGCCCACACTGCGTCAGCAGCAGCCCTGGTACTCAGCCTTACTGCTTCAGATCGCTCTGGCACTGAAAGCATCCTTTTAGCCTGAGTTAAATGTCCTCTTCCTGCTTGGTGGACAGAGTGTTGTGGGTGGTAGTGGAGGAAGTGGGGTCAGCTGCTGAGGACAGCTAAATCAGGATCTTTCATGGGCAAATGATTGATCATTACTGCTATAGTTAAACTGGAAAGGAGATTGTTATCTAGTTAATGATGTCCACGAGCACTGTCAGGTTTGAATGTATTGGTATTTACAGGTAGGAACTAAAAGTATATATGCATATATACATTGTATGTATATGTATACATCCATATATGTATACATACGTATATATGTATGTGTGTGTGTGTGTGTGTGTGTATATATATATATATGTATATATATACATGTACATGTACATAGGTATATATACATATATCCTTAGGACAAGCAAGAATGTGTTCTATAAATGTTCCTTTCATTATATAAGCCCAAGATAAATAAATATACTCATCATCATCATCATCATCATCATCATTATGTTAAAGTAGATACATTATTTGTATTTAAAAATACATATTTTAAAGAGTAGTAATAATAATTAACAAACACTTTGAAGGTTTGAAGGTTGGGCTTACCCAAGACATCACTGAGGAGTAAAAATAAGATTTAATCTTATTTTAAATATTAATTGGTGTTTTTCTTTGTCTTTTGAGGCTGGAGTTAATTCAAAAGGGGAAAGAAAGTGACACACACATACACACACATGCACACAAAAGGCGACATCCTCTCTACACCTGAGGTGACAAAGCTTTCACCTCTTGAACACAACCAGGTGTGAAAGCAAAAACAATAGGTCTTTATTCCAAAACAGGCTTCTAGGTCTGCATCACACAAAGCCCTGTCAGTACAGGTGCCCGTGTTCACCAAACATCAGTCACTAGATCAAAATAGGTTCTTCTGTTTCGACCCAAACTAATCACTCAAACAACAGCACAGACAACATAACTGTTCACATTCAGAAAGCGTCAACAGGGGTACACATCTGTGATGCATTTGCAAACACTTGTCAGTCCACCAGGGAAATCTGCACTGTATTTAACCCCATTTTGCCTTTTGGGAGGGCAGCAACACCACATTCCTAATCAAACACTCTCATTTCACTCACCACATTTGTGTCTGATTTTATGCAGTGCTCTATCTTGAGGGAAAAGTAGAAGAGAGTGATGTTTACCTATTCACACCTCTGATGAGAGCAGGAGAATTGAATTTGTGCTTAGAGTGGAATAATTGATTTGGACAGCTGCCATGATGGGAACATCTGGGCTTACCAGCTCAATTTGTCATGAAATAAATGAATGAAGACATTGAGAAGCTGTCAATTATATGCGAATTACCCTGTAAATACATCTACTTTCCACAAATTAGGAAAAGACAATTGTAGTCTGCTTACCATGTTGAAACCATTGAATTATCAGGTTAGATTTGATTATTTCTACACTATATTTAGTATTGCTTTAGTGGATAATCTCATCTTTATATGGCAGATCAATACCTAAAGATCCCAGCAGCGTGTTCATCCCAGCAACCTTGCTCATACTAACATCCTTTTATAGTATGCATTTTTATTATTATTATGATTATGATTATGATTATGATTATGATTGTGATGATGATGATGATTGTTATTATTATTATTCAAGTTCAAAGAGTTTATTGTCATATATACAGTCATGAAACATATTTTCCTGTACAATGAAAATCTTCCTTTGCTGTCCACACTGAATACCAACAGTATTCAAAAAATCAGTTAAACAAAACAAAAACAAACAAACAAGGATATCGATAGACTGCTCAACAAGAAATATAGAAATATAGAGACTATACATAGCCATAAGCATGTAGCTGTGCAGTGTATATAAACCGTGCAAAATTTTGCTAAAAAAAAAAATAAAACAACTATACAATAAGATACTGTGTGCAACATCATCAGTATAATGTGCAACATTGCATCTGTAGTTGAATGTAAACAGTCAAATGAGATTATGAAATTATAAATTGAATACAAATGAATTAAATACTCCTGTCATCCTCTACAAGTCGGGTGGCATTAGGGAAGAAGGTGTTCCTTAACCTGGTGGTAGATGCTCTGCAGAGAAGGCAGTGAGGTCCTGGTGATCTTCTCAGCAGTCTTCACCACTCTCTGCAGACGTCTGCGGTCCATAACAGCATTGCTGCCGTACCACACGGTGATGCAGCTGGTCATTATTATTTTATTTTATTTATTTATTTGTTTGTTTTAATTTAATTTAATTTTATTTTATCTATTTATTTATTTATTTATCTATCTATCTATCTATTTATTATTATTATTATTATTATTATTATCAGTTGTTACTAATGAGAAAGATGGGTTCCATCTGGCATCTGGTCCCTTTCAAGTTTTATTCCTCATGTCAGATATTCATTGGGTCTCTCACTAGTAACTTGCTTCAGAATCATTCCAGATAATCCATATCAATAATGAATGGATGAATAAGTAAATATGATGTTCCCTCCATGGAGTGTTTATTTGTATCTGGTTAACAATAGTCATATGGTGGATATTTGGCTGTTTACATTGCAAAAACAGATTTGTTAAATATTCAAACAGTGTAATTGGTCACGGGGTAGCACGATGACGGTGGCTATTTACATCTGGTGAGCATAAGAATTTGAGTGTAAATTTCATGGTTGGTAAGCAGCACCTGAGTGCTTGTCTTGTCCCTGGGTGGTGCTATATACATCCCGGTGGTAAATAGCTACACTGACTATCCACAGCGTTGCTGTCTACTGACAACCCAGTACAAAAATATCAGCCTTATATTATTAACCTGTCTCTGAATGTGTATTCAATGTATCACTGTATCCAATGCTGGGCGGCGCAGTGGCATAGGGGTTAGCATGTCCACCTCACAGCAAGAAGGTCTTGGGAAAGAGTCTCAGGCTTGGGAGCGGCATTTCTGCTTGGAGTTTGAATGTTCTTCCTGATCTTCGGCGGGTTTCTCTCAGGGTACTCCAGTTTCCTCTCACAGGCCAAAGACATGCACCTTAGGCTAATTGGCTGTTTCAAATTGCCCCTAGGTGTGAGTGTGAGTGTAAATGGTTGTCTGTGTTGGCCCTGTGATGGTCTAGTGAGCTGTTCAGTGTTGGTCGGCTGAGGTAGACCCCATGCTCCAACCCTGATAACGTATTAAGTGGTTCGGCAAATGAATGAATCAATATATGAATCTCTCTCTCTGTCTCTCTCTCTCTGTCACAACTCCAAAAGACAAAGGCCAGGCACACTTCATGCAGTTACATTTGTGCTTACTATACTCAACAAATGAGTCCACTTCTTCCCGAGAGAGAGAATTTAACCACTGAATTTTCGTTGCTCTACAGTGAGAACATAGCCAAGCCAATCCCATTCCACATAGACCTCCATCCATGAGCAGCACATGGCACAGCTGGGATTTACTTCTCATTCTACGTGGTGAGTCTATATCACAGTGTTTTACTCTTGCTGATTAACATCAAATGATCAGGTTACAAATTCCAGTTTAACCTACGGACCTCCACAATCCAGTGACACAGTTGAATCTCTGGTATGACAAATTGAAATAAATGTTTTTTCAAAGGGTGTTACTCTGAAGTTTAGCTCTTTTTTTACCAATGAGCTTTTATCCAGTCCCAGTTCCTGTTTGTCAAATCTGGTTCACTTGGTAAATTGGCTGCACAGACACCCTTCTTTTCTCTGCACAGCTCTGTGGCACTCCCATTTAAAACGTGAGAAATTATAATTATCAGAATTATGCTTTTAATGATGCGTTAATTAGACTCTTACAGTGAGATTAGCAAGTGCTTATGAATTATTAACTGTGAAGTCTTTCCAGAATTTTAACAGGCAGGACAACTAAATTTGCTTTTCTTGATGATTAGTGTGCTTCAAAATAACACAACAGACTGTGGTGCATATGCTTATGATTACAACTTTAAATGCATTTATTTAACTCAATCACATGCTGGCAGTTTCGTGCCAAGGTTCTTTGAAATGCAACCTATTGGGCAAAGAGCCTCACAGACTTTTTTTTTCCCTCATTAGCGAAAAAACATTTAATGAGTCATTCGTGATTAACCCAATAAATCCTTTGAACTCCAAATCACCATGACTGAGATGAATTCTGTTCATTTCCTCTTCCTTAATCGAACAGCATCAAAAAATACACTGGGCATTTGATTATTTTGCTAGTGAAATTCTCGCCTGTCATGCTCCAGTTTTCAGTGTGAAAACAATCTTGAGGTAACAACCAGCCAAATTTGAGCATTAAATAAACAAGGGAGCTCAGAGCCCATCCCCTGCTGAAGTGCAATAGGCCAAACTTAACAGAGCATGGTAAAAAGATTTGGGTAATCCCTGCCTATAATAACTCAGGCGGCTGTTTTGAATTGGGAGAGGAGCTTCTGGCGTAGGAACAGCAGCATTGGCCATCCACTTTAAGCTTCTGTGTTCCGCTCAGCCTGCTGCTGTATAAACTTTTAGATGGAAATTGGCCTGCTAATTTGCAGGATGTGGGACCCACCTCCTACTTAACATGCATGAGTGCAGATGAGACCCAGGAGTTTTTGCACAAGAGTCACTTTAGGGGAAGGAAGAAACCTGGCTTATGCCCACAATCCATTTTAAACAAATGGCACCTAAATAACCCATGTCCAAATAGCTAATTTAGAAGGAATTAAATTCAAACCGATTAGTGTTAAGCTTATGATACTTAACAAAAACGATACGATCTGTGTCTGATGAATTATTATGTCATATCACATTCTGTAGGGTTGACGAGTGGGAGATGATATGTTTTGGAGACTCAACTAGGCCGTGATTGTAGTGGTGTCAACATTAGTGTTTGTTGTCAAGCTTAATTATGCTATCTCACCATGAGCTACCTTTAAGTTTACAGAAAGCTAATGTTACTGAAACAGCAGGGTGGAGTACTGGTTACCATGTGTGACTCACAGCAAGAACGTCCTTGGTTAGAGTCCTGGGTTTGGTAAGGCCGTTTCTTTGTGGAGTTTGCATGTTCTCCCCGTGCTTATGGGGTTTCCTCTGGGTACCCCAGTTTCCTTCCACAATCCAAAGACATGTATGTTAATATGCTGTTCCAAATTCCCCGTAGGTGTGAGTGTGAATGGTTGTGAGTATGTTGGCCCTGCGATGATCTGGCAAGCTGTTCAGGGTGTACCATGCCTTCATTCAGTGTTTGCTGAGATTCACTGTGTTTCACTGTGACCCTAATAGGATTAAGTGATCAAAGTGAGTGATTTGAGTGAGTGATTGAGTGATGTTACTGTGCTCTGTCATTATTTAAGTAAAATACAACCTAGTCAGTTTTTTTGTGTGCAATTTCCATGTTCAGTGCTCCATCATTGCTGCCTCCAGATTTTCACCTTATTGCTTTACTGCATGATCCCATCATCAATTATTTTTTTAAGTTGTATTTAGTAGGTCTTGCTGAATAGCCTGTGAATTGATTGCAAAATAAATAAATAAATAAATAACCTTGTATATGTAAATTTGATTGCAGGAGTCATATCCTCTATTTAAATTTTAATCAGTTATAAATATTCTTTAAGTTGCTCTGCAGGATTCCAGATTCCTTCTGTTAGAGCTCTGGAGGCAGAAAAGCAACACGGCACAGTCTTCACCATGGAGAGACCTGCCTTGAGGAAACGATGAACAATCATCTGTGTTTTGTGTTTTTGCACAGGTTATGCAAATCAACCCTCGTTAACTCCCAGACTTGTTATAACATTAATTAACAGTGTGCTACCTTGCTCAATATTTGGTTACAGAGCCACTGTCTGCGGATGTAAAAAATTACAGGAATCCAATTTTAATGAGACAGCAGAGCACAGGTGTGTTAATGAAGATACCATCTCATTTGAATAAGACAGTGCTGTTTATGGCAAAATTAATTAACAACAGCAGGGGGAAAAAGAAGGGGAAAAAAACACGGTGACATTTCTGCACAGGTTCGAAATGATACCACATAGTTTCTCTTCGGTGACAATTGTTACCAGCTTATGATACCCTCTTTCAGGCTGTTACTTACATTTGTTAATCATCTTCTAATAATTACACTATTAAAATATTAAACTGATTTGGTTACTCTTGGGATTAATAACTGCAGGGTTGAACTAGTTTCTTTTCAATGCAGGAAATCCTGTTTTGCATACATGAACTCCTCTTTTAGACTGGTTCCTCTTGCTAATGGGTTTAGCCCCTTTCTGCATGTGGTCACGTTTACTTTCCTTCTTGGCTGCTACCTTACCGTCTCTCAGCATTATTTTACTGCTGCGAAACATCTGACTCTTACTGACCCTACTGACATATGGTTTACCGGATAATTAATTTATAGGGTGGGTTGCCAAAGGTTTCCTTAACCCTTCCAATTTACTCAAGTATGCACCTGTGTCACTACTCCATGGTGTGCAGAACCTATACTCTTGGACAAACATCAATTTGGATTCATATTTACACAATTTGGAACAGCCAATTTACCCAATGTGCATGCATGTGGACTGTGGGAGGAAACCAGAGCACCTGAAAGAAACCCATAGAGCATATAGAGGACATGCAAACTCCACACCCAAACACCCTAGCTGAACCCAGGAATTTCTTGCTGTGAGACAAGAATGCTAACCATCATACCACTGTGCCCCCCAAAAAGAACACTAACAGCACCTTATTACAGCATGTGATTTGGAATTTTACAGCCACAATTAAGAAGGCGCAGACAAGAAAAGGGGGAAAACCAAGATGAGTTCTCCTAAAATATGGTGGAATGCGCTCTTCACCTTAGGCCTGATATTATAGTACATATCATTATAATGTGCTGCTTAGATGCTTAGAGCAGCAATTAAGGAGCTTTGTAAAGTGAGTGTTAAATACTAAAAAGTGCCTCACACGATAGCTCGCAGTTCAGCGCTTTTGAATACCCACTTGAAGGCAAACCGCTTCCTTATCTTCAAACACTTTTCATTTCAAGTGTCCTAGGATATATCCTCTCCGTCGAGAAAGAACCACACATTTACTGGGCCTACTTTATTTGGTAATTCAGAAGCATGCCCATATTTGTCATTCTAGATAATGTTTGCCTGAAGCCATAAGCCACGTGAACATCCTGTGTGGTGTGTTTCTGACAGAATGATGATAGAGACTCATCTTTAGTAGCAAACGAGCCCACTAGTGACTCTCCTACAGACAAACTGAAACTGGTTATATATTTAAATCATACTCCTCTTGCAATGAGGAATATTTAAACCATTACAGGATATAAGGGTAATCCTAGGATAGAATTATCACTGCGTAAAACACTGGGGTTGTTCTATCATTTTTCACAGGCGACATGAAACTGAACAAACAGCATAGTTGTGATTATTCTGGCTTCCCTTTGTAGGTGTATTGCAAGTCATTTCTTTGCTCTGCACCTCCAGGTTGAATAATTAGAATATTTTTTTAATTGTTATATACTAGTTCACTGTGTGTGTGTGTGTGTGTGTGTGTGTGTGTGTGTGTGTGTGTGTGTGTGTGTGTGTGGTTCCATTAGGCTGATGTTTAACATATCCAGTAAGTTGAATTAATGCACTAATGTGAACAGTCAGATATACGTTTGGGTTTAGCCTTAATACGTTTGGCTTAAGCTCTTTTTATGCTCTTTTATACTTTTATAATTTTTTAGGCATGATACTTTTCTGCTCATAACACAGTGCTCCTAAATACTTGAAACAAATTCATCAAGAGTTGTTGCTGAATTTTGTATGACTGCAGCTCTGACAATAGCGCAGACTGTAAATCAAATGACAGGTTTATATGAATGTGTTTCTATAGTAACTCAATCACAGAGACTAGTATGGCAGATGCTCTACCTAATTGAAGTCTAATAATAAATGGATTAAAACATGTTGATATTTAACAAAGAAAGCTGTATAATAAGGGATAAGGTCAAGCATTCTTTTCAATGGAGCACAGCATGGTGGCGTAGTGGTTAGTACTTCCGCTTCACCACTAGAAGGTCTAAAGTATGAGCCTGTTGAAAGCATGTCTGTTTGACGTTTGTGTGTGCCCCTTGTGCTTGTGCGGATTTCCTCAGGGTGCTCAGGTTTCCTCCTACAATCCAAAGACATGCAGATTGGGATAATTTGATATTCTTGATTGACCCTCGCTGTATGAGTGAATGTTTGTGTGGCTGTGTGTAGCAGGTCGGAAAAAGAAATGAAATTAAATGTGTGAAGGAGACACAAACAAACTCTACTGAGGAGAGGTTTCATGACAAGCTGTTTTTCTTTGTCATATTAATCTCTAGAGATCTAAAAGAGAAGCCGGTAAGCTTTGTAGCATAACTTGTAAAAAAAAAAAATTATAGCATGTGCTAACTTGTCTAGGTTTACACAATATTAAATGTAATTATAATTTGTTAATTTTAAATATATATATATATATATATATATATATATATAAAATAATTATTATTATTATTATTATTATTATATATTATGTCATGTCATGTCATATTATTATTATTATTGTTTTAAATGATTAATTGAAACTTCATTCATCCATCCATTGTCTGAACCACTTAAACTTGGCGTCCGTCTCCGCCGACTCTTGGCGAGGGCGGAGTACACCCTGGACAGTTCGCCAGGCCATTGCAGGGCAGAAACATGCTAACAGCTATGTAGCCTACTCTTGACAAAAATCAGCAATGGTTCTTTTACATGCCTTTCACCACAGACAGTGAGAGACATGGCCGGCATTTGACAGTGCAGTTAGCTGCAATGGGGGGACAGCAGTGACATCCCACTGATATTGGGGCTTGAACCCCCGACCTTGGGATTAGTAATCCAGCACCCTGAAAGAAGAAAAGAAGATATACAAGAAAAGTATATACATGGCTATTGATAAGACATGTTGATTCCTACCACTACTCAGTGTTACTGTAATATCAGCAGCCATTCTACAAATGATCATTCAGTCATTACAAATCCAAATCCAACCCTTATCAAATCTGACTCTTGACAATCTACCGTCCTGGGAACCTTTCAATTCATCAACATCAGGTGAGCCCAAGGGGCAAAACTGTTTTAGTGTATACTACATTCGCTAAAAAGCACAATAAAACTAGAGGGCAGTCATGAAGTGCAAGGTACCTCCGCCAGGCAGACACACACACATACACATACACAGACCTACACATTCACACACTTACACATACACACACACACACACACACACACACACACACAGAGGTCATTATATGAACATTTTTGCTCTGTGTTAAAGATGAGGATTTTTCATGATTTCTGGGGGGTTTTTTTCCAACATGATCCCATCCACAGATCACCTTCAGAATGTAATGCTTTTTTTCCCAAGATCTGGCTCCACCCCTTCACCTGAAAATAGGATAAGTAGTTTTTGTGTAATCCTGCTAACCGGAAAAAAATCCTTTAATAAATGCTTGTTAAAAAGCCTTTAATAACTTCCTGGATCCCGGTCATGATCCAGATCTGCTGCAAAATGTTATGCGTTCTTCCAGCCTCATATCTCATCTCATGGGGAAAATCACTTCTGTGTTTCTTTGTTTGTTTGTTTTGTTGTTGTTGTTGCTTTTTTTTGGTAATCCTGCTAACAGACCAATGCAGACAGACAGGCCTGCATTTTTTAAAAATTATGTTTATTTCTTATAGTATTTATTCATGATAGATGCAGGTGAGCTCTGGGTCCATACGAGCCGGTACAGAGATGTGTAACGGTGTCTTTTTAAACGTATATTAGTATATGTTTATATATAGTATATACTATACAGAAACATAAAGGAAAAGCAAACTAAAACTAGATTTTTATAGCCCATGTTTGCATATTTTAACCATGACAGGTGGCAGGTCAGGTGACAGGTCAAGTGAATTCTGCAAACTCCGAGCTTATAGTTATGTGTAGTCTTTTGAGCCTACTCATTGAGAGTTAAGTACATACTACACGGAAACATCAGAAAATGTTCTGTAGCAGTGGGGTTTTACACTTATTTAAAGTTTAGCTATGTTGAAATACAAGAAAAACAAAGAAAAATTAGATTTTAATGGATTATTTTTATGTGTGAGAGCAATGAAAAGCCTGCTCCAAGTGGCCGTGATAAACTGTGCATGTTCATTGTTATGATTCAAGCATATATATAGAAGACCGATCAGATCACACAGTTCCTTTATAATATATACTTATGTATTCAAATAACATGCTATGTTAGAAAATTAGTAGTAAATTTTCTAGATTTGATTACAAGCATTACAACAATTAATGGCTAAATACAGAACATGTAAGAGAAAAAAATAGATTTGCATCTATCAAAGATAGCAAAACAAAAACATTAGCATCATGGATGTTAAAAATTGATTAGTCTGATTTTGAAACATCATGTTATACTGCATAATTTAGTGGTTAATTGCTTATCACATGTTTTAAAAAGCCTAATTTAGTAAATACAATTGAGCATCTGGCTGTGTGCATTATTATTATTATTATTATTATTATTATTATTATTATTATTATTATTATTATTATTATTTTCTGACAGCTGGCCAGGATTTCTCCACAATGACTTTGAATTGTATTTGTTAGTGGTTCTTTGAGCCCGGTTGTTAAAAGCAAACATTCTTTGCAGTTACACATTGAAGTTGTTTACTGTATAGTGCTGCTATTATACTGCCCTGCTGTGCATGTTATTATTTCATATCCTAAGTAATGATGGATGTACTATAAACACACTATATAGCTACAGTCAGTAGCAGCAGAGACAACTATACCCATAAATTAGGGTGTAAATTATAAACTACTTGAGTGAGTAAAAAGTTGAAATGTCATGAGCATGAATAGAAATAAATGTGTTTCAGGTGTAGTTGACGCAGATAGCATTCAGTTTGGGTTGTACGATTACTTTAGAGCATAATTCACCTGAGAATAAACAAGATTCGACGTGCTTTAGTATCTACAATTTGTTAAAGTTAGCGGAAGCCAGGGTTTGTTCGTTCTGCTTTTTCCAGAACATGGGGAAGAGCAGTTCCACATATTTTAGCTAAGCCACACTTTGCAAAGTCAAGATAGTCAGTTACCCCCAGCCCTGTCGATAGATTTCTATTTTCAATTTTTTATGAGATCAGAATAGAACCACAAATTAGTTTAGGCCTGTCCCAAAACCAGCCTGTTCCCCTTTAAATAGTAAAGCACCAGAACACAAACAGCGGATGTGTGATCACGTCGGAGAAAGCCTGCTGTCGAGTGTTGATTCGCACTGTCTGGCAATTGCCGATGGGAAAGCGCGTCAGTTTTATAGCCGAGCCTGGAGAAGAGGCGTTGGCAGGCAAAGAAAGCCTTCTCATCAGTGTTTATTAATCACCGGCGTGATATGATACTGTAATATCTGTGGTATTTTTACACTCACCAAGCACACACAAAGTGGTTCAGGCTATAAGAGGGCTTAATGAGTTACAAGCCTGCTTAAAAAAGTGCTTCCAATATCAAACACAAAGGCATAAATATGTGTTAACAATTAGAAGTGTCTTGCATTTTTTTTCCTGTTTTTTTTTTGTTTGTTTTTTTTGGTAGTAGCGGTGCAGTCCGATAAACATGTCTCTGGATTTAACGCAAACAAATTACACATAGACCTCAATTTGGAGTTATCGCAGTCACACACGTTAATACATTAGCACACATACATCACTCAAAATAGTGCATTTGAGTGATGTATGAGGGAAACAATGAGCACTGCAGGCTTTTTTCTGTGTGTGTTTCCTTTGTATTGTCAGCAAATATATTCGGCCCTAAAGCTGACATAATGTATGCAAGCACTGAGAACTCTCAGATGGCTTTATTCAAGCAAGTGTCATGATGCAGTGGCAACTAGCCACTTGCATGAGCACTGAACACATCCATTATGCCCATTATGCTGATGCATACTGTTAATTGGTTTGAGCACAGAAGCAGTTATGACCAGTGTGTGTGTGTGTGTGTGTGTGTGTGTGTGTGTGTGTGTGTGTGTGTGTGTGTGTGTGAGTTTTACAAACATGTAATAGAGACAGAAAGGTGCTTTGTAAAGACACATGGGTGGATTGTTTCAGACATTCAGGATAATTGCTATCTAAACACAAAGTGTTCTGTTTATTTTGGGTACGCGCATTGATTTGCCAATGTCTGATGCAATCCATTCTGACAAATGAGATGCGGCTTTGCAAAAAAAAAAAGAAGAAAAAAAAGACGAAGAAGTCAGCATAACCACGGAGCCGAAGAATGTGCTCTTTTTGTTGGATCTCACAGACACTTCACTTAATTGGTAAGTCTTATCATGCATTAATTAGAGCCTCCATGCTGATTCACAAAAAACAATCAGTTACACATCTAGACTTGACTGGCAGCACCCTATAATTGGGTGGCTGCTTTCCTTTTCTCAAGTAGCCCACAGCCAATCCGTACAGACCAAACAGGTGGCAGCAGAGGAAACAAGCTCTTCCAGTCCATAAAACTGGCTAACTAGCTCCTGAAACTTGCCAGCCTGTAATTATCATATCATTTGTGTTGTAAATCACAGTGCCTCTTGTCATGGTATCATCAGACGTACGGCAATTTCATGCTGCAAATCAACACAGACAATTCAACAACAACAAAAAAAAAGACAGAAAGAGAAAAGATTATTCTGTGAGGCCCTGATGACTCCGAAAATGACATGATAGGATAATTATCGAAGAGTTAAGATTCTTTCACCGTTGATATTTTTTTGTTTTGTGTTAGTATTGACAGGTTTACTTAAAGATTGATGATAACTTTGGTGAAAAGCATTCATTTTGGAAACAGCATTAAATTTGATAAGACTGTAATCATGTCTGTGATTAAGAAAAGGTCTTATAAACAGAGAAACTGTGAATAAAGGTTGGAGAATCGTGTTAAATTGAACTTGAATGGACTTTCCCTTGCTCAAGTCCAGACATTATTACTACCTTCACACTTATATCGCTGGGAAATGCGTTAGTTCTCCTGTCAAGAGCAGCCTTCATATTACCAACAATGATTTTATGATTATAATTGTCAGTCATAAATAAAATGTCCTACTTTTGCCTTCAGCTATGATACAGAACATACAATATCAAACACATGGACACAAGTATTGAATCAACAATTTATATTCATTACTTTCCCAACACCCAGCACAACTGAACATTATAAATGTGAAAATGAAGTACAAATGAAACTTTTATTTATTATGTAATTAAAAAAAAACAGGTTTAATTCTGTACTGCATAGGGAACAAAATACGTGACCAATCAGCTCAAAATGGGTCTCGATGCACCATATTAACTTTTTAACAAATCCACACATAAAGAGGGAGGACTCTCAGCTTTAAAATGACCAAAACATGTTGATAAGATATGGCTTATTAGTGTATCTCAAGTATTAAAAAACAAGATTCTTTGAGCAATATCATATTTGTTAAATAGTCAGCTTGGTGCATTAAGACTCATTTTTATGGTGATAGGTCACCTGTCTGTCTCCTATTGGAATATAATCAGGGCTGGGATGTGTTCTTTTCTAATAACAACCTGTTCAAATCAGTTAATTCCTCTTCTACCACCGCAAACTTTCAGCACAACCTTCTTTTATTAAAGAATGAAATGCTGTTGACTTTATATTTACTGCTAATTACAGTTAATGTTGTGAAACAACCATTAAACAAGCTAGTTCATTGATAAAATTCATAAGACATTAAATACATCCATTCATCCATTTATTTTCTGACCCGCTTAATCCTAATTGAGATCGCGGGGAGGCTGGTGCCCATCTCAGCCGATTCTGGGCGAGGGCAGAGTACACCCTGGACAGGTTGCCAGGCCATCACCGGGCAGAACCACACTGACGGCAATGCAGCCCACTCTTTACAAAAGTCAGCAATGGTTCTTTTACATGCCTCTCACCACAAACAGTGAGAGACATGGCTGGCCAGCTGGTGATAGAGGGGCCTGAAACCCCCGACCTTTGGAGCAATAATATAGCACCCTACCACTGAGCCACCACTGCCCACCTTCCCACCAATCAGTTTTAAAAATTCACTACAGAATCTATCAATATATTGTCCATTACAGGAAAATAAAATCTATTTTGTAGAAAACAAAATAAGTGTGACTCTTAAACTCTTGATGTATATTGAGAGTAAAATTCAACAAAATTTAACCTGATAAATAAAAGTGGAACTGCATCACTCGCAACATTTAGCTAGCAACAAATATAAGTTGTTCAACAGATGGCTGGTCGCAGCTTGTCGAGCAATAATTGGAATAATTATTTGGGTAAATATGAATAACTCTCATTAGAGCACTTCTTTAGCAGTAAATACAACCTATTTTGAAGTTGTGGAACTAGTTTAAGCATAATCAACAAAACCATAAATTAAGCTTAATATTTAAGGTTGGAGATAAATAGTTGTGAACTTGGCTGTGGGCAATCATTGTTTATGCCCTTAATGTCTCAGCACATGTCCAGGTCCACAACACTATGCTGTCTGCCCTATGCACTTTATTCTATTTATTGAATAATTCTTAGCATTTTCTAATAAATATGTTTGAATATTTGGTTGACATATGGGAGTTAAAAGTAAGGTAAAGTCTGCTGGGATTTTTACTCTCCAGTCTACTGGCTCATCAGACTGGCATTTATCCTGGTTTCTGAAGCGTGAAGCAACTTGGAGTTTGACTCCACCTGGATGGGATGGCAGTGCATCACAGGTTACCTTCCCAGTATTTTTACTGGTGCCCATTTATACTGCTGGGTAGACAGCGACACACTTGCAGTTGAGAGCCTGCCCAGGGGTTTTAGTATAGTGGGGGTCTGATGGGATTCAATCTTATGTCTTCTCAATCATGAGCCCAGAACCCTACCCACTACACCACCAGCCCAATAAGGGGTAAAAGTAGGGTGCAACAATATTACAGGTAACAGTGTTTAAGGATTTCTTTTGGACTTTTTCCCAATATTTCCATTTTTACAGTTATGCAAAAAAATCTCCCTTGGAAATCATCATTGATTTTTACTTGAACATTTCATCCATTCATCGTTTATTTTCTAAGCCTCTTAATCCTAATTAGGGTCACGGAGAAGCTGGCGCCACCCTCAGCTGACTCTGGGCGAGGGCGGGGTACACCGTGCACAGCTCACCAAGCCATCGCAGGGCCAACACTCAGACAACCATCCACACTCACACCTAGAGGTGATATAGAACAGCCAATTAGTCTACTGTGCTTGTTTTTGGACTGTGGGAGGAAACTGGAGTACCCAGAGGAAACCCACACAAGCACGGGGATAACATACAAACTCCACACAGAAACACCCCAAGCCTGGGAATCGAACCCAGGACCTTCTTACTGAGAGTCAGACGTGCTAAACACTGCACCAGCTTGCCACCACTTGAACATTTCATAGACTTTTAACAAATTTACCTGATTACAGTATCTCATTTCAGCTTTTAATACAGTGCCTACACATAAGTGCTTCCTAATCCAAGAAATGCTGGATTGATGTTTTGTAGTCAGTTTCATAATTAAATAAATGATCAAACTAATGATAAATAAAATAAAAACACACCAGTCACATGGAAAAAGAAGTAAACTCTTAGATTTATCATACTTTCAATTAAAAACAAGTATTTAGGTTCTGGTGTTCTCTTTAATATTGAAGTGTGTGGTCTCATCATGCCAAGATCTAAAGAGCTCTCTAAGACCTTCAGAAAAATGGTTGAAGATGCCTATGAGTCTGGCAAGTGATAAAAACAGATCTCCAAATTTTATGAAAGATGTAATTCCTCTACAAGGAAAATCATCTACACATGGTGTAGATTTCAGACAACTGCCAATTTGTACAGGACTGACTGCCCTAGCAGATTCGGCCCTAGAGCAGGCCAGTTGATGCAAAAATGAATCTCCAAGCACTCAAAATTTTGATTGCAGGCTCTTGCAACAGTTCATGAGAAAGTTTATATGTCTGCATTGAGAAAAAGATTGGACAAATTTGATCTGCATGGGAGGCATGTCAGGTTTGCCGTCAAAAATACAAATTAAAATATGACTACATATTTCATTGGACAGACAAATAAATATAGAGTTGTTTGGCTACAGTCACAGTACACATGTGAACAGGTGGCAAACCTCACACCGACTGTGAAACCTGGTGGTGAAAATGTTATGGTTTGGGCTTGCTTTGCTGCCCCAAGGCCTGGGAAGCTTGCAGTTACTGATTAAACTATAAATTCTGCATAATTTCAAACATTGCATAAAAATAATGTGAGGCCATCTGTCGAAAAGTTGATGTTCAACTGGAGATGGACCTTTCAACATGATAATGATCCTAAGCTCACTAGGAATCCAGCAAGGAATGGCTCAGATAGAAGAAATTCATGGTGGGGGTGTTGTGGAATGGCTTACTGAAACCTTTTTATTTAATTATTATTATTTTGCAAAAAAAGCAACAAAAAAAAACCCAGATTTAAACCCCACTGAAATTAAGAATTGGGAGAAGAACACAGAAGAATACCCATAAGGATAAAAATAAGAAGAGAAGAAAAAAGAACAAGAAGAATATATTGATATTTTTTGACAAATAAATTCATTATTCTTTCATTCATTCATTCATTTTCTATGCCACATAATCCTAATTAGGGTTGTGGGGAGGGTGGCGCCTAGCTCATCTGACTCTGGGGAAAGACCATGAAGAGTTCGCCAGGCCATTGCAGGACCAACACAAATACAACCATTTCTATCACACTCACACCTAGGGGTGATTTGGACCAACCAATTAGCCTACTGTTCATGTCTTTGTAATGGTGGAAGAAACCGGAGTGCCCTGAGGAAACCCACGCAAGCATAGAGAGAACATGCAAACTCCACACAGAAACGCCCTAATCCGGGAATCGAACCCAGGACCTTCTTGCAGTGAGGCTACAATGCTAACCACTGTGCCACCCTGCCAACTATCAAATAAATCATAATGCTAATTTTCCTTAATTATATGAACTTTATCCACAGCCACTGTATTAAAAAGAGTGAAATGTTTGTTCAAATATATTTCCATGGAAAGTAAAACATCTTTGCTCTCCCCAAACAAACATCCTAATAAAATGTAAGTCACTCCAAGAACCATAACAATTGTCATCAAATGAATAATCCCAGAGGCTATAGGCTGTCACTGATAGTCATTTACAGCATCAGTTGTTTCAGATCCCCCTAGAATGCTTTCATACAACTTATCATGAGAGTGTGTAGCAATGTAAGTCTGTTGCACTGCAGGACATGCAAATAAAGATGCTCTTGAAGCCATAAATAAGTAGTGCTTCGATACCGCATAGCTCAAAAACAAACCCTGACAATAGCAGTCATTGTTTGCTAATGAATCTCAGAGCACGAATCAGCTTTGCAGCGATAGATCAAATTAGCGTGGTTTAGCGGAACTACTTGACTTAATGGAGCTGGCGAAAGAACACAGACTTGTCTCTACACCTCCAAGATTTGCCACCATCTGTTCCTTTGTTTACACCTCGTCGTTTCCACAGCAACGACAGGAGGCAGGTAGAAGTGGGAAATAGTTCGACTACATGGCTACACTCCATTACTGAGCACTTCTTTATAATGAACTTAGAGAGCACAGGATTGGTTCTAAGGCAGGGACTGAAAATAGAAGCACACGTCTAGTGGGTGTTGGAGTTGGAACTTTGTGATAGCCACAGTCATATGTTTTAGTGGAGAGTGTGAAAGTTGCAAAATTCAGTAACAGCTTTAACTCACATCAAACAATAGTCTCCTTCTCCTACTACCCTTTTTTCTGTGCTGACATTACTCTCATTTAACCTGAAATATTTTGAACCATCTTACTCTCAGGTCGGTGCATTATTCATGCTTTGGCTCTAAATGGTGCTATATTGTCACCAATTATGAAGAATATGAATAATTTGTTCATACATTGTCTTTCACAGTTTATATGCATATAAGAGGATAATGAGGCTGTCTATTGTGAAGAGGTGGTGAGAAAGATGCCGATCTCACTTGTCTCGGTAGCTCCGGGCCTGAAGAATTAACAGGTGCAAATCACTACGCAAAAAGGTGACATGGATTAATCTTTCACCTTGTAGAATTTGAAGCCCAGAGCCTTAACTCATGAGAGCTGGATCTCATCTGTTTTCCAACCTTGAAAATGCATCCAGACATGGAAAACATGGATCGGAGGTGAGAATCACACAACAGATGAAAATAATTAGGCCCTACTTGGAGGACAGATTTAATGAGGACAGCTTTAATGGGCAGGCAAGGAAATCACTACAAATTTAACATGGCTAAGTCCATAAAAAGGAAGAAAGAAAGAAAGAAAACCAAAATAAATTGCATATCTGCACCCATCATTATATGCACTCTCCTATATATAAAATACAGAATGGATGTGATTGGTTGGGATTGATTTGTTCAAGTATGATATTTCTAATTGAACCCAGGGTTTAAAATGTAAAAAAGATTAGGTGAAGCAAGAGTCTTTATCTTTAAATGGATCGTTAAAAAAATCTAATAATCATTTATTTAATGACAACAGGTACAAAACCCTATATGATAAATAATTTAATAATCGACTTGTAGTATGTCCCCATGTACTATGGGTATTGCGGAAGAGTGATGAATAATCCCTTAGTCAGGTCAAGGATTTTTCTTTTTTATTATTATTATCTAATCATCTGCAGGAAACAGAAAACAAGTACAAAACTAACAAGAATTTAAAGACAGCGAATAAAATGAACTGGGAGGGTAACAGTGCAATCTCTTGTCCTCATTAAACCAAAAATCTATCGTGAAGTGCTACAAACTGTTTCTGGACCTTAAATGACACACTACAAATGTTCACATTTTCAGCATGAAGTAAAAGATTTTTTTTTTGTTTGTCAGTTAGGTGATTATAATCTTTCTGTCTGTTGTTTACTTTGAAATTTGAGTCATTATTAAAAGCAAAGAAAAAAAGAAAAGAAAAAAAAAACAGCCCCAAAACTGTTTTCCATAATAAGACATTTAACAACACATTAGGTTTCTTGCTTCAACCCTGACGTCAGTGAAGCTTGGCACTCAAATGCATAGAAAAGTTTGCTCATTCTGAACAAATAAAATATTTTAAGTGTTCCACTGCCCTAATGCACATAACAGGAGACTGTGAAATCTGTCAGATCTGCGTCAATGCCATATGTTCATTTAAAACCTGCTGCTCATTGCTAAGGGTAAAAAAAAATTAAATATTTTTTGAAACACAGAAATCCACAAAATATCTTAAGGTACGTCTAAGGCTGAGAGTTCGACGGTACAGAATTAAGCTATGTGGTTGAACAGTTTGACAATTGAACAGTACAAAACAAACAATCCATCCATCAGAATGTTGTCTCAACCAGAGCGAACACAATACATTGAGATGGAAATGTTCAAGTGGACGGTGGGGGGTGAAACGGGGGTGGTGGGGGGGTTGAGAGAAAAACTAGACGCTCTGTCATGCTCTTTCATGGAGTCCCAAACTGTAGAGGTCTGTTTGTATTGCATATGAGAAGTCTTGGAATCAAATAGTTTGGAGCAGTTCGAGCTGAGGCATCCTCGCTGTGTGCGCTCACACATAATGTTTCAGCTGACAGCACAGATTTCCGTTCTTTAGCTTTAACAGCCAAGTCGAGTCATGACTAGGTCTGGAACTCGAATGGTTTTAGCTTAGTTTGTCTATTATATCTTTTCTGTTTTGTTTTCTTCCCGCTAATTATCATTGTGATGTAGAGAGTTATTAAACACGTGTTCATGATGTTAGTCCTCAGATATGACGTCTATGTCATCCGGGCTACCCTGCTGAGTGGCTACTCTCCAGCGGCTCACATGCTGGTTTCCCTTTCTCTTCTGCTGTAGCTCGGGTGACTCTTCTTCCAGTTTCTGCCGCTTGTGTTTGGTTCTCCGGTTCTGAAACCATACCTTTACCTTCAAAAGACACAAAGAGACTTTGTTTCATGCCATCAGATTATCATTATATCGAGGGTGCTCTGTCAAAACCTCATATGTACCCAAAAGTACTCAAAGTGACATACAGGGTTTTGACCGAACACCCTCGGTATAGAAAATTTTTTATAAACATATAATCAGATATTAGATTAGGTCAGATTAGGTGTTTCTGTGGTCACAGTTTTGACTTAGATCTTCTATAAACCTTCTTAAAAATTGTCAGCACACCATTAATACACTACAAATCGTGCCACGATACATTTCATGAATTTTTTTCTGATTGCATCTGCTGTTGAGGTCATGCCAGAACCCGCTGACACAGAGTTTTAATATGAGCGTTACGGCAGACTGCACAGTGACCCACATTCCGTTATCCGTGTTTTACATGGACATTTTGACACGTTCAAAACAAATAGAGAAAAGAAGTGAGTTGCCGCTGGAAATAATTTTTAATAACTCTGTCTTTTAGGAATATATTCCAGGTTACAATACCCCTAAGCCAAACTGACTCAACAGAAAACACTGAGCTGTTGCAGATCATCAGCAGCACTTGCGTCAACAAGCGTGTGTGTGTGTGTGTGTGTGTGTGTGTGTGTGTGTGTGACGCTGATTGTGAAATCTAACTGTAAATGCATGCTGAATACATGCCTTTGCATTCTTTAGGCCCAACCCGGGGTTGTGAAGGATGACTGACTTCCGTCATGTGATGACATGATGTAGGCCTGAAGATAGTGTGTGGATGAGAAGGTGTATGTTCACCACATCCTGCTGTTTCAGTGACGTGGAATGTGTCTGTGTTAATTATTGTGTGTGTGTGTGTGTGTGTGTGTATGTGTGTGTGTGTGTGTGTGTGTGTGTGTGTGTGTGTGTGTGAGATCTCATTCAATCTGACTTACCTGGGTCTCAGTAAGACAGAGGCCATTAGCCAGCTGCTTGCGCTCAGCACCCACTACGTAGTGGTTCTTCTCAAAAGCGCGCTCCAGTCGCAGCAGCTGTGAGGGGGAGAAGGCCGTACGGATGCGCTTGGGCTTGCGCGAGAATGGTCCATGCAGCAGCAGGTTTTCCGGGCTGCTGTCCTCACCTGTGTCAGACAGAATAATAGATTTATAGGATGTGAGACGTCAGGTAAGGTCGTGCAATGACCTCATAAATAATTTTACGATTTGAAAATAATACAGATTATTCTGTAATTTATTCTTCTGCTATCTGTTAGCATGCAGGGGTGTATTTTCAACTTGATAAAATAAAAAATTTTCCAAAACAAGGCTAATTTTATTTAAAAAATTTAAAACAACAGACAATCTGAAAAATTTTAACGTATAATAAGATTGTTATTACTGTGTAATAACATTTGTTTCAGCCTATAATAAAAGTCAATATGCAAAAGTGATGTGAATTTCATAACTGCAAATATTGATAGCCAGTGCTAACCATACTCGGTTAAACCACTCATCACTCGGTTAAACCATGCTCAAATGATTTTGATTTACTGAAAGGGACGGCATTCAGATGTATTTTCCTCATGCCCCATCACCCTGATTTTCATACAAATGCATGGCTGTAACGTCTAAATGTCGCATCGTAAGTAAATATCTTAGCATGAAAAGATGCAAAAACAATTGTATGAATTTTGATAGGCAGTTAAGCAAATGTAAAACCCCCACATTTTGTCTCATTTCTTTCAACATAAGGCTTTAGTAAAATGCGGTCATTATCAGTTCCGTGGGGTGTGTGACCTTCATCCCACCGCAGGCTGCATCTGCCAAACCGAGTCCCATGTGCCGTTTATTAAAAAACACACAGAAGAGGCGAAGCATTTTTCATAAACAAATGGATCTATAACTCTGAGATGAGATGTGTCAGCCTTGAAAAGAATATTCAGCTAAAGCACAACCGCAGGCACGCACAAACAAAGTTCGTCCCATCCGAGCGGTTGAAGCTTTGGACAGTGCAGGCCACTGAGGTGGGACACGATGAGCTATTGTTAATGAAAAACTGACCAAAATGTATCCGAGTGCAGGTGTGCACCAACAGATGTTCATAATCAGCATACGCACCTTCTGAGTAGATGTAACTTCAACCACATTGTTGGAAATTAGCTGGGCATACAAATAAGCTTAATGTGTATTTAAATCTACAGATGCCTTCACCTGTCGTCTTGCAAAGTTGCATTTGTTTTAGTCAGAGCAAAACTAAATTAAGATCCAGATCCATTAGGTGAAGTATTTAATAATTACGAGGGATAATTTATATTTATGTTTTAAGTTCGTCTGTGATCTTACTTTGTGCAAGCTTTCGAAACATTTAATACAGAGTAAATTCTTGACTTTAGCCTGTCAGAACGACTATAAAGATGTACAAGCTCTCAGTACCTAACAGCCTTAATTATATCTGCTGTGGATTAAAAAAAATGGATTACCACAAAGCTGCCGAGACAAGGATTTGATCTGAATCTGAAGACAATGCATCTGAATTCACTCTTTCAGACAAGCATTAAGCCATCACAGGGAACGATTCATTTCAGAGAGCCCCTCCGCTTACCCACTGATATATTCTTAGCAAGTGTGTATGAGAAGACCATGGAAGTAAAGAGCTGCTTTGAATCCATACACTGATTTAATAGTTCGTTTACAGAGCACTTGTGTGTGGGGTTAAAAAAAAAACATCTTAAGACAGCTTGTAGAATTCGTTCAATAGCAGAGGTTTGCCCTTTACCATGTTTAAACAGGGGTGCATATTATCTGCCACACAACTGTCATTGACAGTTGTTGTCATCTGGAGTGCTGAAAATCCCTTTGAACGTCAGAGCTAAGATGTAAGCAGCCAATGCCTGAGAGAGAGGAGGAAATGTAAACAGCCCCATGAGGTCAGAAGGTGTTAAAAAGTCATCCGGAATCTATATTAAAGGTGCTCTGAGAATGGATAGACATCAACACAATGTTTTACAACTACCCTACACCCTATGCTGACTACAGAGTTTAGACATAAATTGGCCATGCTTGTTCTGTATAGTATTCAGACTGGCATCAGCTCCATGTGTGGCATCACCTTGCAGTCTCCTATGAGAGAAAGAGTGGAACATAGTGGCGGGTAGTGATGGAGACTCAGGCCTCCTGAAGAGCCGGCAGCCCCTCCGGGGGTTTGGGCTCAAACAGTCCCTGGCCTATCGATGGCAAGACTGCCCCTGCCATGAGGAAAAGGGAACCAGATGGCACCCAGATCAGCTTTACTAGCATTCCCTTGGCACAAACAAGCTTGGTCTTGTCAGTACTGCTCTCATTAAAGGCATGGAGAAGGGTGGCATACAGCGGGAAGTAAAGACACATTGGCTCATGTGGTCTGCAAGCACAAGTGAAACAGCCACTGATTCAGTCGTCCCTCTGATTTGAACACAGATTGAATCTGAACAAACTTTGAATAGAACCTGACTGCTTAGTGTAGTAGAACTGGATGATGAAACCTACTGGAGAAATATTTTGTATGACGCTACATTACATTAGCACAAATACTAAGCACTTGACAAAAAAAGGGGGGAGGGTACCATTTTTAAAAATGTTGTTCATGCTGCTTTGTTTTATAATTCTTGTAAAGTCAATAAACTAAAATTTTAATGGTCATTGGATTTTTATTATCTTTTGTTTATTAACACTGTTTAAATAATTTAATAAGCTCTGAATTATTTCATTTTGTTCATTTTGTCCCAGTCTATCCATTCTAGAAGGCAGGTCCACAAACTCTGAAACTCTTTTGCTCAATCCCTCTGTGACTCTTCTTTCTCTACTTTCAAAAACAAATGAATGAGTTTAATTTAAATGAATTAACATTTTTCTTTGTCATTTGCTGCTTCATCTACTTCAATTAACTGAAACAAAACTTTGTTAATGTAAAAGGAGCTAAATAATTGTAAACAATAATAATTTTTATTTGATTATTTTTATATTATTGTTGTTATTGTTTTTATTATTGTTGTAGCTGTTGTTTTCTTGTTGTTGTTTTGTTGTTATTGTTTTTATTATTATAATTATTGCTGTTGTTATTGTTTTTATTACTGTTGTTGTTGTTATTGTTCTTATTATTATTGTTGTTTAAAAAAAATAAGAAACATTAAAAATGTGCTCTAAATAAAAAATGAATTCAAAAATGTTTTTCTTGTTTATAATGATATATTAAAACTGAGCTAAGCCTCCTCAGATCTATTATTCACTGAAGAAAATCATTTGATGCAGCATTAACCTCCCTTGTATCCTAAAGTAATGTGATACCACAAAAGTCTCAGGAAAGAAAATAATTGCAAATAGAGAACGATCTGTTTCTTCAGGCTAAAACAACACACCACAGTCTGCTAGATGCACCCATAACACAAAACCTTGCATATGTACAACAGCAGGCTAGACAAGGATCCTGTTTACATTGTGCTGCATGAGAGATCTAAGGACACGGACACATGATTTTTGCTCATTCAGGAAGTGGCTATGTTAAAATCTTACATACACATTAGTGCTGACAAAAAAAGTGACACTCATGATAGGTAATCCTTTCCCACTCAATCCCTTCGGCTATATTTAGCCTTGTCCAAACAGTGGTTTTCTAGGTTATTGGACACCATCAGTGAGTGGATCATCCCTGTCCATAAACAAAGAGACTCTATCTAAGTTCCCGGATCTGAGTAACAGTGACAACAACCTCAGACTTCCACCAATTACCTGAGTCCTATGCCCCCAGGGCCTTTGGCTGAGCCGAGTGCGTCACCCAGCACACCTGATGTGGCTGAGCTTTCTCACTTTGCCCTGCGGCAAGGACAGCATGTCAGACGCAGCAAACCTGTTGCTTTAACAAATCGACTTGTAATCAAGACCTCCCCCAATCAGTTATATTCACTAAACATTAAAACAAACAACACAGTCATACAATCTGAATCCACATAACAGATCTGATTACACTTAGCAGTTCATGGACATGATATGGTGCTTTAGAGAATTATTTAATCATTGGGATTTCCATGCAAAAAAAATATTGCATCCACCTTCATACACAGAATGATTCATTCAAATTCAGCTCTATTAAAAATGGGTTATTTGGCTTAATAACATGTTTTATGTGTATTGTGTATTAGTTACCATCCTACAGAAATCATTTGACCTGCATTTTATATTTTCAAAATGACACAACGACAAGTCCTGCAGCAAACCCCATGATATCGAACCTTACAGTGAATGTTTATGAACAATAAGAAATCTAAAATAACGAAAGGAACGAAAGGAATTCTTTAATAAAGAAGAAATCAAATCATATCGAGCCTCCAAATCTGGGTATGTTTGAAGGAATGATGTTGAATTGGATTTCTGGTTTCTGCAATCTGTTTCAAAGCTTAGCATACATGTCTCACAGTTTAGCACTGCTCAATTTTAAACCATGGGAAGAAAGAAATAATGATACAAATCAAAAATCGATGACTAATATCTTCACCCAGCAATATGTGACTTTATAAAACAAGTAGTAATAAATCTGATCCCTAATGTGTGTTGAGTTACACTGTAATTGCTATGTATAAATGATGGCTTGTATTAATTCATTCCTTCATTTATTTATTTTTGCATAATATTTTTACGGTGTATATAACAACAACAATAATAATAATAATAATAAAAATAATAATAATATGACAGTAATAATAATAATAATAAAAATAATAATAATAATAATATAGAATAATAATTATTATAATAACAATAATGATAATAATAACAATAATAATAATGATGATGATGATGATAATCATAATCATCATCATAATAAAATAATAACAACAACAATAATAATAATAATAATAATAATATAATAATAATTATTATTATAACAATAATGATAGTAATAATAATGATGATAATAATCATCAACATCATAATAATAATATAATAATATAATAATTATAATAATAATAATAATATCCTTAAATCATTTACAGTGTTATATTTTTTCTGTTGAAAATTAACAGCGCTGCACATTTCACATGATATTTTTTTTTTTCACTTTAATATTTTTTGTTAGATCCTGGTGACTTTATTTCATTTGGTTTAAATGGAATTGACAGCCCTGTACATGTATCACTTCTCTCACACGCGCGCGCGCGCGCTCACACAGCCCGGCCCGCGCGCGCACACATACACCTACACTTAATCCACATCCACACAGAAGAGTGTTTTATTCTCCTCGTGGGGTGGTCACGTGGTCAGAACTTTCACTGCTATGCCTAATCATGCGCTGGGTGTCTTTTCGTTTGGATTTAATCGAAAAATCGTGAGCGTGGTGTGGGGTTGAATTGTGATGATATGAAAATGGAAGAAATTTGATCTCGAGGTGGCGCAGGACTGGACTGTGCATAACATTCTGCACGCGGTTTTGTGGCCTTTACAGCCAAAGCCTAAAATAACACACCTGTTACTGGTTCACGTGAGGAGACAGGAGATGAAAACGCGTCAGAATGACGAGTTTGATGGTTATGGTTAAGATATACACACTCATTCCTCATGATCCACAGCGATTATATCCTGCATAAGCAAAACAAAGCTCGGGATTTTGGTATGAAATGAATGTCAGGATGCAACAGTTAGTTGTTTATTTTCCCTGGTGAACACTAACCTTGAAAACGGTGTCCAAGGTATCTGTTTCTGAGCACCCAGGGGTAGAAGTGCAGGCTGTCCCGCTGGTGAGGGCTGAAGAAGGGCTGAGTGGGAATGGGCAGGTGGCGCAGCGCGAGCGCAGAGTTGGCTGGGTGCGAGCCCGGATCTGGAAACATCATGTCCGCGTTAACGTTCCCGTACAGCGTCCGAGCCGAGTTCTGGAAGCAGCTGCCGAACGGAGCCGGATGTACCGACTCGGTGTACCGCAGAGCCGTGGGGCGAATCGGTTCATCTCCAGCGCTGGAGGAGTTGGAGTCCTTTCCGACCAAGGATTCAATGGTGAAACACTTTTTGTGCTGGAACATGATGGTGCGGTTCAGTTCGTACTGAAATTACGGTTTCAGAGGAAAACTGATACCCCGACTGTCCTCCCAATGAGCGCAATTTTTTTTTGGAGAGGGGGGGGGTCTGCTATCAAATCTCCACAGAGTGGTGTGTGAAAGTCATCAGAGTCTTCCCGCAATCCATAACTTCACGTGCGCGACATTCCTCGTGCGGTGTGCGCGCGTCCGAGACCGGGATGCAGGTGCAGTGTGCCGTCCAAAATCCGGACAGTTTTCTGGTTGAGTAGATAATCTCACCAAGTTCATCAAGAGCAGATAATCTCACTCACTTCAGGTAGCTAAATGGCCACACTCTCAGTTTGCCTCATCTGACAATCTGGAGTGAACCCCAAGAGCGCGCAACACCTTCAACTACATTCACATGATCGGTGATCAGACGGATTTCGAGCTCCGGCCTGTCACTCTCTCTCTCTCTCTCTCTCTCTCTCTCTCACTAACCTCAATACCTGCTCCCCGCTCTGAGCGCTGAGGTGTGGTGCGCATGCGCACATGCAGCCATGCAAACAGCCATTTTGTTCACGGTAAATTGTTCCGTGTCATATATCAGAAAATAAACAGAAAATCGTTCCCATTTCAGCTGAGGCGTCTCTCCATGAACACAAAATAAAACAAATCACCTATTGCTTGTATAAGAAGTTTCCAAAGCAAAGTGTGCAGAAGGGGTGTGTAGGGGTGGGGCATTTCAATTGAAGTCTATTTTTGACTGATGGATGGAGAAAAATCGAAAAGTTGCACTTTTAAATCCATCCAGCTGTCATCTAGTCTAATTCGTTATTAAAGTACTCCATAATGCCAATTATTATTGTTACTATTATTATTATTATTATTATTATTATTATTATTTTAAGTAAAAGGGATGTAAAGCATTTTATTGCAAGGATAATTTCAGATTTAAATCTAACTTGAAATGTTATTATCAACTTGCCAACAGGCCTGATTGACTAAATAATATCTGAATTGAACTGAATATCAACCAAATTTAACAGATAAACCAAAACGATGTATTTTAAATATATAAACATATAGCTTATTCGCCAACTACAATATTTCAATGAACAAGTAGGCTATGGCCAAGATTTTAGATCAGACCAAAAGGAAATCTTTATATCTGCCCAAGACAGGATCAGATAAATCTATATGGTAAATATCAAACCCGTAAATAACTCTTTATTTGCAGTGAATCTATTTTAATATCAAATATCCATTTATATCAGTTCAGTTTTTAAAACACAGCCTACATTGTTTGAACAAAATAAACCCAAGCTTTGATGTTTTTGATGTTTGAACTTTACTTTATCAGATGATGCGTATCAGCACCTCAAATGGTTGAAATGATTGCTTTACATAAAGCATCCCTGTAATATCTCGGAATCTAATTGCGAGCTTGTACTCTTCTGTAGCCTTAGTGAGGTTATAACGGATGGGAGGAAGTTCAGCATACGGAGTTTATGAACGTGTCTTAATGAAGCGGGTGCAGATCAAGGGAGAGGGCCATTGATCTCTCAGCTCAGCGTGTCTCAAGTGCCTCTCCTTGTCTCATTTGTCAGTTACAATCGTTCGAAGTTGTTGAGGGAGGACGGAGGCTAATGGGCTAGATCAGAGTCCCGGAATCCCCGGACAGATGTCACCCCTTTCAGAACGAACAATCGCGGCTTATACGGCGCACAAAAGCCCCCTGCTCGGGAAAGCCGTGTGAAGCACGCAGGCCACAGACCCTTCCGCTAGCTCCAGAAACCCCCCACCCCCCCACCCCCCGAAAATCCTTCTCTCCTCCCTGCCCGCTCAATCCTGCAGCATATAATTAATAGCTTTCTCTGGCCAATTTTGGCCCCTTTTGCCTCCGACTCAAATGGTCATTAACATCTATTAATTTTGCCTCTGGCCATTGATTACAGATTGGGCTCCGCTGAAAGAATATAACAGTTGGAGTTTTTGTGTAAGATCTCCGGGTGTGAAGGTGTAAATGTGATTATTGTTCCCCTGCCTGGTCCTAACTGAAGTTAAGCCTCGCTTGTAAATCCCGAAGCCAATCTTGGCTCTTTTTCTATAGTGGCCCCGACTTACGATGAGACGATCATCTGCATCTATTCTTCGAAACTCTACAACTTCTTTTAAACACGCCTTAAACTCGGAAAGTGCAAGAATCTGAGACTGAAGCGACTTTTTTTTAAATACTTTAGTATTATAATCTGGACTTAAACTACAGAATTACACAACTAAAAGCAAAGCTTACAGCAAACTGAACTTGTGTTAGCATTAAACTTCCCATTCACAGCATCTAAAGTATGTGTAAAAATATTACTATTATTATTATTGTTATTATTATTATTAGTAGTAGTAGTAGTATTGTTTTTATTATTGTTGTTTTTATTATTATTAGTAGTAGTAGTATTTTATTGTTCTTGTTTTGTTGTTGTTGTTGCAATTATTATTAGTAGTAGTAGTATTTGATTGTCCTTGTTTTGTTGTTGTTTTTATTACTATTATTATCACAGATTTTCTAAAACCCAAAGTCTCGTTTTGCTTAGAAAGGATACAACTTTTCAAGCCAAGCACAAAACTCAAGTTCATAATATAATTACACATTTTTTAAATATTATGTTCAACGTGTTACTCTCTTAATATTTCTTTGAAATTAAAATTATTTTATCAATATTATTATTATCATTATTATAATAATAATTATTATTATTATAATTATTATTATCATTATCATTATTGTTGTTATTATTTTTATTATTATTATTATTATTATTATTACTATTATTGTTGTTGTTGTTGTTGTCATATTCGGTGTAGTTATAAAATGAACACATCCTAGATCAATTCAAAAGCTACTTTAACGAATAGTTTTTTATTATTATATCACTTTCCACAAAGATCAAGGGTTTCACCCCTAGTGTGAAATACTGCAAAGCCTGTGAAATATTTTTCGCTTTGGATTTATTGAAACACTTGATAATTATGGAAGATAAAAGTTAGAAGGATATAGGCAAATAATTACTGATTTATAGCCTAATTTCGGGTGGTTTACTTCATTGGTGTTCGTGCTGATCCAACAAACCTGTACTAGATACACTCTCCTAATAGCTAGAGTCATTTCTGGTCGTTGTATTTAAGCCACATTCCTATGAAGCGTAGTGGCACAAGCTGCGAATCTCAGACGAAGCAGCTTTATTTCATCACACTGATCCGATCCGATGTGATTGTGGGAATCTGTGCGCCGACACTGAAAGCTATTTCTTCCTCATACACACCGCCCTCTGCTGTCCAACAGTGTAAGCACGTGACGTAGAAGCCGACGAGGTTCCTCAGCGAGATTTATTTTGATCTGTAAACTGATTAAATCACCAAGTGGCCTAGTCATCACTGTATATCAGCAGGTTTAGCTTCAAAATATACAACTGCACAACTACTATCTGTTCACTGATCACCATTAAAATACTGTATGATGAACAGCATGAAAACTGAAGTATCCATTTAAATTTTTCTGGTTTTATTTGTTGCTTTTTTAAAAAAATACTATTTAAATGATTATTCTAGATTATAGCCAAACACAGACAGACTTAATTATTCATGTAATAATCAATTCACTTATTCTAGTTTAGATACTACTAGATTTATGGCATTTGACAGGTGCTACACAAGAATTACAATAGATCTAATTTTATACACCAGAGCACTGGCAGCTTGGTAGTGTTGAGATTTGAAATCACAACCTTCTGATTGTCACACAAATCTTAACCACTACTCCTACCACCAAAATAATAATTTTATTATACAATCAAGGGACAAATAACCAGGCTCAGAAACCTTCAGGAAAATAGCCAGCACTAAAATTGTAATAATAAAATACATATTTTTAGGAAATGAATTAAAAATAAAGAATCGGTTATAAATCACACCTTTAGGAACAAACGGCATTTATTTAAAAATAATAATAAATAAATAAAAGGAAAACCCCTACAATGACTATAAAAAAAACAAAAAACCTACACATAGTGTTTTTCCCTTTTATTCCAAAATACAAACATGAATAGTGATAAAGCCACATAGTGACACAATGCCTTGATTTCTTGTTAAACAAGAATTTTTAAGAGATGGTCGGGGATGTTGCTGTGTTCATGTTTCAGGAGACTCATCACTGTCCGTGCATCTCAACTCCCCGTCCTGTATCAGAGACGTCCCAGTGCACTTGGTTCGCTCCTCGACCTCCCTGCTCTTCTTCCATTTGGTCCTCCTGTTCTGAAACCACACTTTCACCTGTGTTTCAGTGAGTCGCAGGGCTGATGCGAGCAGCACCTTCTCCGAGCCGGTCATGTAGCGCTGCTTCGAGAAAACCTCCTCCAGCCTCTGCAGCTGCTCCGCGCTAAAAACCGTCCGGATCCGCCGACAGGTCTTCAGCCCATAATCTCCAGGACATGTAGATCCAACCGACTGGTACCCTGAAAAAAAAAAAAAATCAAGTGAGACTGTCGCGTGTGCTCGGGAATAATCACCGAAAGCTCTACGCTAAGCATGCAGTTCACTGCGCACTTTCTGCCAGTCTTACCGTGAGGAAAGCGCGTCTCGGCGTTTGCGTACGCAGCATTCTGAGGATGGGGAAAGTGCGCAGCGTGCGCACACGCGGACCCGGAGCCAGCAACAAAAGGCCTGTTTATTATGACCGGAAAGAAACCTCCGAGCATAACAACTTTAGACTGGGTATAAGCGGTGTGACGGTCCAGACACGGCTTTCGGTATCCCGAAGAGAGGATCCAGTCGATGCTGAAGCTCTTGGGTTGTGCTCTTGGTGGAAAACGCGTTGTTGTTGCTGCTGCTGCGGTTCCTCTGAAACACGGCGTGTCCATGTTGCGTCTCCACGAGCTCTGTGTCGAATGAAGGAAGGGCGGAAAAGCGCTCGCGCTTTTAAACCGGAGCATCAGCGGCTTTCGCGTCCATTCAGCGACACCGAGTTTTAACAGGGTCGTGAGCGAGTTGTCATGAAGGTTTTACATGGATTAAGTGGAGGAGTTTGTTGGAAATGGACGCTGAGGTGCATGAATAATCAAACAAACCCTCAGCAGCCGTGAAAAAGTTTAAATGGACGTCTGTTTGACCGTTAAAGTAAAGCTAACAGCTGAAAAACATTCACAACCGGCGGTATCAAGCTACATTCATGTGGTAGTCGGGATTGTTTTCATCGACAGGTTATCCTTTTATCTTACCTTCTTTTAAAAATCGTTTACAGGACGTGTATTTGTACCTTTAGTGTAGTTTAGCCTACAAACCTATCTGAGGGGATTAAAATGAGCACACACGTGACATAAACATTAATACTGAACTGTACAAGTCTAGAACTCGGCTTTGTCTCACAGGAGTCAAAATGATTCATGAAAACAGTCTGAAGTCTTCGTCTTCGCAGTCACTCACTCCTCTGCCGACCCCTTAAATACTATGAGGGTTGTGGGGAGGCTGTGGCAGGTGGGGTACACCCTGAACACTCAGCTCGCCAGACCATAGCAGGGCTAACAAACACACAACCATTCACAGTCACACCTAGAGGCGATTTAAAACAGCAAATTAGCCTAACGAGCAGGTCTTTGGTCCGTGGGAGGAAACCAGAGTACGCGGAGAAAACCCACACAAGCAGAACGTGCAATGCCCGAGCCCCGGACTCGAACCCACAACCTTCTTGCTGTAAGTGCTAACCACTATGTCTACAACTTTATCTACAAGATGGAAGAAGGTGCAAGTTGGTAGGGCCTGTTTTTTTTTTTTTCTTTTGTGGTTATAGTTGTAGCCCACGGACAGGTGACAAAGAACTACGTGAAGAAATCATAGGAGAAATACCATGAGTAGGTCTACACACTTGTATGTTCATCCTAAGCTTTATTCACTTTAACCTGGTCATGGTTGCAGTAAATTAAGAGGCAGAAATGCACCCAGGAGGGACATCAGGCCAGTGAATGGCATTATGCATGCGCGCACACACACATACATGTATAAAAACTCATTCATGGTGCAATTCATGGGACAATCATACTCGATTCACCAGTAGACCTATTTGAGGTTTGAAAGCTTGAGAACCTGGTAAACCACACAAGTACAAGGACAACATGCACAGACCAGACCGGAGCTCAAGACCAAATCACATACTGCAAATCTATCTTTCCTTCTGTAGTCAACGATGGACATGATCAAACTGTCAACAGGTAAATTCCGCAACTACACAGAGAGATATGTAGGACTGTAATGCATAAACCCCTCATTACAAAGATGAATGCACATTTGAGAGATGAGTGGTACAAACAGAGATGTATACAAAGATGTAGGGGAAACATTATATGGGCAGATAGTTCATCATTCATCACAATGTGTGGGCGAGTGCATCTGTGGTGCACATGATCAGAAATGTATAGCGAGAAAGCCCAGTGGCACTGTTATACTCTGGGAGGCATTTTAGTTCACAACAATCTCTCCCCCACCATCAAACCACCAGTTAAGAAAAGCTTTGTAAGAATTGTGTTTGTTCCCTCTAGTACAAGTTTTCTGGTGATTCATGGAGATTAAACCCCTTAGCAAGTTTGTCACAAGTGTATAGGTCAATCAGGCAACCGAAAATATATATATATATATATATATATATATATATATATATATATTTTTTTTTTTTTTTTTTTTTTTTTTTTTTTTTTTT
>JAOUQZ010000035.1:15910137-15921219 GCA_028564935.1 Neosilurus hyrtlii
TATATACACACACACACAGTCTTTGACAAAAGTCTTGTCACACATGTGGACATGATTTAAAATAACCCTCTGATGGTACTGAATAGTGTGTGCTAGCAGCAGCATCGGAGAGAAATTTCTTCTAATCTTTACAGTTTTTTTAAATATAAACATTCCTGTTTTTGCCTGCACAAAAGTCTTGTCACAAAGACTTAATTTCACTTTCATGACTATATTTATTACAGAAAAATAATCAAATGACCTTTTTTATAACTAAATATATAATACTGTAGCAAATATAACATCATATTGAAAAATTAAAAGCATCACTCAAGGTCAGTGGTGCCTCTGCAAACATGGCCATGATCGTACCAGACTTGAAGGTGCTTGTCATGATGAATAAATATCATACCAAAAGAATCGGACACCTTCAAAATGTTCAAATTACTAATAAAAAAAATTTGTAAGTGCTACTAAAAATTCTTGAGGCCCAAGACACTTGTAATCCATTTTTAATACACAAGTTAGCTATTTTAAAGGATAGCTCAAACAGCCCTATGGTGAGAAATCTGAGCCACCTGTAGGTTTGAAAAACATAACAGGAAGCAATAATCTGTTGATATTTACGTCTGGTAATGTTACCGCCCATCTTACATCGCTTTGTGATACCTATGTACTGGAGATGACCTTAAACCATGATGTTTCACTTTCATACCTGACTGGCTCTTTGGTGAACTCTGGGTTCAGCAATTTTCTAGATGGTCAGTAACAACATTGGTGGCATAACAATATGATAATGAATTAATAATTCATCTCAAATATCAGTTTTATCCATGTTTCTGCTAATAACAGTTTCCATGTGTTTGGGCCCTGGGAAGCACATCATGGTGTTCTAGCTGTGTCTTGTACAGGATCTGTATGGTGTAAGGTGATTGGTGAGTATTGCAAGAAATACGATTTACAGTTGATGCTGAAGCAGACATTGCCAGCTATGAGTCCTAATGGAGCTTTTGAAGGAGTCATCAGGAGGCAAACTACAACTTTTGTGCAGCCAGTTGTTTTGTGGATAGTTTTGCTTGCATGACCGAGTTTACCTATGTGTACCAAGGGTGTCTGAAATTTCTTACTATTGCTTGCAAATTATTTTCATTTGCTTTCAGGAGATCTTGAAGGTTTCTACAGTTTTTACAAAAAAGATTTTATACATTGCCTGAAAGCTGCTTTAATGCCTGTATTTTATGTATATTTATTTAATCAAGCACTTTATCATTTTTTACTACTTTTACTAATTACTTTGATCCAGAATTTGATGTTACATGAGTGCGACAAGACTTTGTTCTTCTGGCTAGAACAGTTAAACTTTTGACATGCATTCAGCTGAATCATGTTCGCTGTTTAGCTAAACAAAAGTTAAATTAAACTCCAACTGAAATAGTCTGAACTCCACCTTCCACCAGAAGAGCAGTGGACCGAACGTAACCCGTTTGCCCATATACATCTTTTTGTTATTTTCTTTGTCTGCTGCACAACGGTAGCAGAATCAAACAAGTCCAGCATGTTCACTACAAAGACACAGCATATTCGGTCTGTAGACAATTCCTCAATTCAACTCTAATCCATGCCCGGTTATGCTCAATGGATCGGTCAGGGTCCAGCCAGCTAAACACACTAAACTACCCCATCCACGCGACCAATATTCTTCACAGGATTATTGGAATGTTTACTTTCAATTAGATTTATATTTCCTGGTGTTCCTCCCATCCATCTGACAGGTCACAATCATATATAAAAACAGCATGGCTATTGTCACTACAAAATGTATACGACGCATGTCTCGCTCCCCTAAGTTCGCGAGATTCATGTGCATACGTCATTGCCAGAAACAGCAGAAATTTCCAAGCGCTGTCTGTCTACTCAGCCTTGCCATTTTTAAGTAGTAAAACTGTTATCACTTTATTAAATATATACTAGGGTGCATCAAAATATACACTTCCAACATTTCAATCTGTCTGGGTGCTAAGTGTTCCACTGAATGTTCTAAGAACACAAAATTTTACTGCAATACATGCTGTTTTAGAGGAGCAACAGCATGTCACTGTAGATTATTATTATAAAAATTTTATCATCATGCCAATAAATGCTGAAACTGATAAGTATATGATTATGGTATATAACTCAACATAACTGATTTCAACTCATTACTTAGTTGTATTCTGGGTTATCTGAAGCGTATAGTAACAATAATAGTAAATACACAAGTTTCTTAGCAATCATTTACAAAGGAGTTTCCTTTTTTAATTAATTTGCCTACCGTAGCAATGCGTGGAGTCATTTTTACATAAGAAAAATGATCACTGAATGAGCTAGTTTATCACTGAAAGATAAAAATTTTAAATGCTGTAGAAATCTAGAACAAAGTAGAATTTATATTTTAGATTAGATATATTTGTCTCCCTCATCTGGAACTATAGAATACTTATGTCATCTATGGTCTTAAACTGTCATCAGTGGACTGTTGCATTGTCTGTATATAAGAGATAACCAGATCAGTATTGCCAGTCAAAAATCATAGCCAAGAATCTCTTCAGTCTGTGACTTCACCTGATTCAACTTCTAGCTGTTACAAAATGCTGTCAAGTACATCTCACTTGGGTCACTGTGGAACTAAACACACGTGTAGATGGTGTCTTGAATGACCTAACCGTCTACCACCATTGTGTGCATACATGTCAGTTAATGCTTGCATTGCATCATCTGCGAACAAAACACTGAAGCGGCACCTATGGTATCGGATAGCTGAAATGCTGCCCTTAGCACTTTTCAGCACCAAAGTGCCAGTTACTGAATGTCATGCACTTGCAGATGCTATCTTGCAGCACAAGCTAGAAGACCTTCCAGTACTCCCACAGCATCACTTTGGTACTGGCTTTGGTAAACAAAAGTTTCCTGTGCTCTCACCAACCACATGCTTGGCTGACCTTGTCAACTCAGACTGTTGACTTGGTATGTGCCAGCTGCAAATTGACCCACTATTTCTTTTTACTTGAATTTGATGAATGGGACACTAGTCCAGCATTCCAAATGGGTGCAACAAATGTACGTGCCATCAACGTTGTCAATGACTGTGCAGAGCGTGGCATTAAGCTCACATCAGACTTTGTGGCAGCAACAAGGAGTGAGGAGCACCTCCAGAACATTCTACAAGCTGTTGAGCACGACCGTTCAAAACAGCCAAATCTTCATCACTGCAAATGCAAGTTGGACACAGACTAGCAGTCTAGCACTTCACAAAATCTGCATGAAACTCCTGTTTTACAAAAAGTCTCTAATGTGTTTAATGTCACATACTGGTGTTTCTTTTCTAAAAAATGTCCTTCAATAAATTTTGTGTTTACATTCAAATATTTCTTCTTCATTGCATTATTAATGCCCAAGTATGTTCTTAAATATTCTTTAAAATGTCAGCCTAGCATAACCTAATATATTCAAATTTCAGTTGTTAAGGTCAAAACTCTAATATTCTAATGATAACATTTTGTGTTGCACCTCTAAATCTCAATCAATTCTATCAGAACTTTGTAAAAACTACTTGTGTGTGCAATGGAACAAAATGCAACCCCAGACATTACATTTACTACATTTTACAGCTAAAATTTCACCTTACATTTTGATGCACCCTAATATATTATAAAAGGATTATAATCAGACATGATGCAGTGTTCTTTCAAATCTACTGTGGGATCTCTAACTAAACAATGACACCACAGTCCTGGCCACTTGTTTTCTACTGGCCCACCAAATGGAGGTCTCCCGTATCGCTGCAACAAAAGGTAAACATTTGTAAATGCAACAGCAAAACTATAAATGTTGTCTCCTGAGTAAAGAAGCTGTGCAAATAAAATACTGTGTCCACAATCTGACCTTTATGTTGAGTTCACCTACATTCAGTAAAGAGAGAGGTGTATCTAAAAGACCAGCAGCTGTGTACACACAGTACAGTATTCCAACAATGTGTCAAAGGAAACCCTCACACGTGAATAACAGATCCACACAGTAAAACACTACAACTTCACATCAGGTGCATGTTCAGCTTAGCAAAATCGAAACACTCACCGTAAATGATCCACCTGGTTAATAATGAGAATCTTGTGTCGTATTTTCTTTTTGTTGAGGAATGCGTGCATGTACGGCACAAAAATAAGAAGTTCTTCGAAACGCTCCCTGAAGGGAACAATGACAGCCATTTTGTGAGGGCCCCATGAGGAGTCATCAACAGCAGAGGCCTGTCCCTCTAAGGGACACGGCTGATGGGGTGGACGATCAGCCAGCAATGCCTGGTTTAGATCAGCAGAACAGCTCAACTGCAGCCAGAGGAGAGAGCCAAGGACGAGCACCATGCAGAGACCGAACAGCTTTAAGATCGTGCACTTTTTCCATAGAAATCTGAACAGGGAAAAAGAGTGATATGAATAGAAAAATACTTTATTTAAAAAGTAATCAGGATGAGCACTGCTAGCAAAATTGGTTACTACTCCAACACAAAGTCTGCATATGGGGTAAGAGTTGCCTGAAACACACTGTCTGATCCATTGACAAATACTGACCCAACAAAGACAAAGCTTTGAGCGCTAGATACTGAGCTTATCCTGAAAGCCCAAGCCATTAATGCAATAAATACGGATCAGACTTCAAAGAATTACAGTTGTAAGATATCGATATCTCATCACTACCAGGTATTAGCATATATACAGAGACCAAATATCAAGCTCACATGAGAAATTATAAAGAAAAAAGATCATCTGTGCATCTCTAGTTAGCTGTTATCTGAACACTGCTTTCGGTTTTCAAACTCTGGGAGAAACTAAAAACCACAGGTTCGTGGCTTTCTGTTCCAGAAAGTGTTATAGATTTAAAACAAATTATGCTTCTACAATATACCTGCTAATTCTTATCACAGCACTGACTTTGCTAGGACTGATGATGCAGGAAAATTCAGCAAATTCAGTGTTCTCTTACACAAACTGTTTAATTCATGACAAGCTTAAGACGGTTCAGCCTTGTGACATCCTCCTTCCTCCTGATATACAGTACAGTGCAAACATCTTGAAAAGAAGATGCCTTAACAATTAATAAAATTAAATGTGTCTATATTAAAAATAAAACAACAGAAATTACAGTAAACAGTAATAAATTAGACAAATAATCTTTTGTGTGAAAACCATTAAATAAAAAAAAAAAATAGCAGCCTCAAGAACAATGTATGCAAGTTTCTATGGAATGAGGAATTAGCTAGAGGTCTTCTGAAGAGTTTGTCACACTTGTTGGTTATATACTGGTTGCCTTATTTATTTATTACATTTTACTTTATTTTTAATCTAAAAAATTGGATCTTGCCTCTCTTTACCGACACTACTGGCAAACATTTTCTGCAACATATGTTTTGCTGGGGAAACCTGTATGAGTCACAATACACTAAACAGGGATTTTGTGTAACCACTGCCAGTATTCCATCAACTGTTTTTGAAATTGTGCACATTCTATTGAATAAATGGTGGTTATTTAATAAAGAGACAGTATGAGATTTTGTAAATCCCAAACATGTCCGTATTGGACACCTAAATGCTCCAAGAGTAACAGCTGGGAACACAAAACCAGTGTTGCAATATAAAGTATATATGAATAGATATTACAAAAAGCTGGTAACTATAGTTACATTAAGTCCTAATTGGCAGAGTAATTGTTTTCAAATTACCTCATGCGTACATTTGGGCGTCTGTCAAACTCACGCAGAAGTGTTAGCACTGACTAGCATAGCTTTCAGGTCAGAAAACCTTGAAGAGTATACACTAAAGCAACAAACATTTGCAGTTTAGATTTAAGGTGTACAGGGCAGTCCTCACTTTGTTTTAAAAAAACTGAAGTTTAAAATGTACGACAGATGTGGGTTATATCGAACATGGGAAGGAAGTAGAATCTGAAAATGACATTTTATTTTTTTGATGATTAAAATTCCTGTTTAGCATATTGTGCCTCATATCTGTAACCTGATGATGTAAAGTCATTAAGTAAAAATCTATAGCTAATTTCTGTGCTAAAAATAGCGTTGCTAAGACTTTTGCACAATGCTGTATATTCAAGGGTGTTTTGGATAAACTCACATGAGGGAAAAACATCAACGTAAAATGACAAGGCTAATCAGATATCAAATATATTTAACAATATTTATTATGCAGTATTTTGCCCATGTGCATTTAGATCACTAAACTGCTGTGCAAAGTGTGCATTCATTCCTTATAATCAAAGTGCAGACCATCATTCAAATGAGCAATGTCTGACCAAATGTGTCTGAAGGGTCCATCTAGCATAACAGAGATTTGCTGTGCATGCAAACAGTTAAGTTCATCACTGACTCTGACTGACATACACAGGCAACTCAACACTTGCAGAAAAAAAGCAATCTTTTTTTGCTTTCAGGTCTCAAGCAAGCACACACAGGTACTTCAAATTAGATACTACTCACAGCATATCTCCATGATGAAGAGCCTTTTGCTTTTCATTTCTCGTAGGATGTTCAGAAATGAAAAAAGAAACAAAAAGAAACAACTACTTCTTAGCTGCCTGGATGTGTGTATAGCTTTGGCATCAACAGTTCTGGGTTTACCTCAAATTAAAAAATTTTTTTTTACATAAACCACACAAAAGCTAGAATTGTAATTCCTGAAGGAAATTGTAATGGTTGCGAAACAAATGCAGCAGTTAAACGTTTGATATTAAATGGAGGTACTGATAGACAGATAGACAGACAGACGGATAGATAGATAGATACAGATAGATAGATAGATAAACAGGGAGTGAAAGAGGTAAAGATCATATACAGACTTCAACAGAGATGAGAAAGAAAAGAGGGAATATTAAACAACAACAACAACTATAATAATAATAATAATAATAATAATAATAAAGCTGTGAATTAGACCAAGTCCTTACCTTCTGTCCTCTTTAAAGTAGAGAACGGGTTTTCTCCTGGAAGAGTACATCATTCTGGGTGTATTAAACGCGTTCGTGTTGTTTAAAAGACTTTATATCTGCAGTATTCAGACACATGAACCACCCGGCTGACTGAAATAAGGATTTCTCTCTCAACAGCTGGCTACATTATAAACTCAGCTCTTTCCCAGGTTCCCCTTTCCTTCAGTCCCACTTCTTCGTTACCCGGTAGACAATAAAACATCCTGATGTTCGTCTTTTAATTTAATTTCGAGATTTATAACAGTTGTTAGTCGGTCGCAGGGTTTTGTAGATGATTAAAACCAGAAGGTTCCGACACGTAGCCGCACCGCTAACCGGCCATGAAGTCGCAAACATAAATCAAACTCTTCCCTTTATAGGCTTGATTACACACGTTTACCTCTTCTAATACTAAAAGACCTGATGAGAATCATCGAGGTGTGTTTTGTATATCGTCACATCCGTGTGTAATATCGCAAATTGACAGTGCGGCAGAAAAAAAGGGAAAAAAAATCACACGCTGGCTGTTTTCATTGAGTCCCACCGCTAAAGAGTCTGGACGGAAACAGCGGAACCTGAGAAAAGGTTCCTAGGCTTGTATGAAGTAGCACTTAAGATTCAAGACTCTCGGCTTTATAAGGTACAAACAAGGCCATAAACTGCAATTAACACCATAAGGAGAATATAAACACAAGTAATTATATACACAAAAAGTAAACCTTGGAATACAAATATTTAAACACTTAAAGGTATACTTGTTTTCTTTAGTTAATATTCACTTTAACTTAAATGTGTTTTTAAATAATTTAAAAATATAAATTTGACTTACTTATCACTGATCTCATGTTAGGCTTTAGTTTCAAAGCAGGTAGAAGTTGAAATTTATCATTGTTATTTATATATTTATTTTCCTGGAGTTGTAAGTGATCAGTTTAAAGATACTCCCTCTCATTTGCTGAGCCACTTAATCCTACTAGAGTCGTAATGAAGCTGGAGCAGGGTCACAGGGTCAACACGCATACACAACCATTCATACTCACTTTCACACCTACTGGCAATCTGTAACAGCCAATCAGTCTAACGTACATGTCTTTGGACTGTGGGAGGAAACTGGAGCATCAGAAGGATACCCTCACAAGCAGAGGGAGAACATGCAATATCCATACTGAAATGCCCAAGCCCAGTGGTGACTTAGTGGTTAAAGGCTCTGGGTTACTGATCTGAAGGTTGGCGGTTCAAGTTGAACAGTGGAGGGCAGTGTCTGACCAAACTTGCCATTGTCCCAGGTGTACAGTGGCAGTTGTGGCTGAGTGGTTAAGGCTCTGGGCTACTGAACTGAAGTTTGGCGGTTCAAGGTGAACAGTGGAGGGACGCTGTAGGGTCCTTGAGCAAGGCCCCCTAACACTCATTTGCTCCATTGTATAAAAAAATGACAAATGTAAGTCACTGGATAAGGGTGTCTGACATATGCCATAAATGTAAAAGCTCTCTTGGTTGATCACTAGTCTACAGTCACATCTGTGCATACGTGTTAACCGGTGCGCAGCCTGTTTCAGTTGCTCCTACCCTTCCTGTACTATACCTTTTTTTTTTCTTACACCAGAGTGGCCTACAAGAGTCTTTTATCATCTTACAACAGAGTGGCACCCTGGTGGTACTGGGACTTGAACCCTTGACCTTCGAATCAGTAATCCAGACTTAACCACTGAGCCACCACTTGTTTAGAAAGGAGGGTAGGAGACCCTTCTATCCAACATGCCAGTATGCTGTAGAGGAAGAAGTGGGGATACTTTATGCATGGCTTAGATACAACATAGATGGGATGCGCCCTTGTACAGTAGGGCATCACAAACTCACACACATTCACACCAATGGGAAATTTATACTGGCCAATACATCTACAGGAATGTTTCTGTACAGATACCACAGAACCTCCAAGAAAACCACAAAGGCCACAATAAAAAGTTCAAATTCAAATCAGGATTCTGGAGCAAAACAAATGGACTTAGACTTCTGTGCAGAGTGTTGGAGGTGGGGAGAGTAAAACACAGACTTCGGATATTTCTATAATACATCTTAATATCCATCACTTAAAGTTTTACTGTGAAAGAAATATTCTAATTAAATGCAACCATTCAATATACCATTACTTGAGGATATGAAAAGATCCTGTTCAAACTGCTTTAACAAAAATGTGGCCAGTGTTTGCACAGAGTAGGTAGGCCTTATATATACACCGTATAACATTTTTGGATTAGGCAGATTTATCACATTTATTGCTGCTTGTTTGGAAAAGTCGTTTACAGTAGCATATTGTAAAAGATGTTCCTACTAACTGGAGGGAGACAAAAATTTTATTTGAGTGCAATCATGAACACATCACGACAGTCCTCCCCTCTGGTCATTTAAAAAGTTTAAACCCTTAGCCAACAATATCTGTGTACACAAACGTCTATCAAGGACCCCAAATTAAAAGTACATGGTCACATCCGACATGGTTCGAAAGTGGGAGGGGAGAACCTATAAAAGAATTCAAGTTGAAAAATAACTTAGATGGGACAAAGAACCTTCAAGTAATAAAACTGACCTGAAATATTAAATTCAGCCTTAGAGGGTACTAATGATGAACATGCTCATTTGCAGAGTTGATACTGCAGCTCTTCATGGAAAATAATAATAAGTGACTGTCATCACTATTGAATTCAGAAACACCCAAGCATCTGAGCACACCAGAAAATGAATGGCCAAGATAACGGCAGGATATTAAAATAAAGATATATAGATTGAGACATTAGAATTTTAAACAAACCACACAAGAGTGGTTTATTAAAAAAAGTGACTCTTACCTACACTAAGCCAAACATTCATCCAGAAAAAAATACAGTTAATATATCAATTATCTTTCCTTCCCCCTCCAAAAGAAATTTAAAGTCAAAGCCCACACAGTATCAAACCACACATGTAGGATTCCCACCCATCCCGCAACACATTGTCATTTTTCAGTACAGATCTGCTATCTGTGCTGATGCCTGTAGAAAGACTACTGGAGCTGTAAACAGCCGTCTGAACCCATTTAGCCAGATGTTTAGGCTGGAAAACAGGTCATGCTAATTAAACAAATGAATATTAAATACAAGCGTGGACATACATTCACTCAAATAAACAAACTTTACATACATCATTCATTCCTAACCATCGAAACAGAGTGTTGGAGACAATGCACCAGAGTCTGAGAGCTGATTTTTGGGTCTAGAATCAATGTGTGCATCATCACTTCTCACAGAATTACTGATACGATGTTTAAAAAAAAAAAAAAAAAATCCGATCACATTCTGACTCTTGTGTAACGTCTGTTTTCACTGGTGATAGGCAAGAATCAAATAAAAAACATGAAGTAGTAACGTGGTTTTGGCCTTATCGTTAGTATTCGGAAGTCAGCTGGAACATAGCTGAGCAGTAAGTGGCATAGAAACAAAATAATCTCAATGGAAGTCTGGGAGAAATTTTAGAGAGGTGATTCAACTTAGAGGTTCATTTCAGCAGTCTAGACTTTTCAATCAGCTGTATACTGCATACCGAATCAAAAACACTGACACACACTACACTAATTTCTTGGCTTCAAAGAAGCTTTTAAGATGCCTCATTTGCCAGAAACCGATAGCCACCAGGATCAGTGTCTGGACAATCGACCACCACAGGACTCTCTGATTGGTGCTCTCACTGGTCTGCCTGAAGCGCTCTTCACGGTACTGAAAAAAAAAGAATAGGACATTACTATATTATTTACACTCATACCTCCAAACATACCCCTACACAGACCCACATACCTTTTTCATACATTTTCCAGTGCTACATCTAAAGATTTGATCCCTGTTTAGTTCTCTTAAATTAAATAGGAACCATTACTCTATGCCCTCCCAGCAGCAGAAACACCAGAACATGGTTTGTGAATTCTGACAGTTTCTCGGCATCAGTTACATTATTCAAGATCATATTCACAACTGGTCACATGAAGTCAAATAATGTGTGTGTGTGTATATATATATATATATATATATATATATATATATATATATATATATATATATATATATA
>JAOUQZ010000035.1:15921319-15950886 GCA_028564935.1 Neosilurus hyrtlii
GGCAGTTCTGAAGGCAAAAGGGGGTCCAACCCGTTACTAGCATGGTGTACCTAATAAAGTGGCCGGTGAGTGTGTGTATGTATGTATGTGTGTGTGTATATATATATATATATATATATATATATAAAAATCTGATTATTTTATTGATCCCAGAGGAAACTGTATGCACACAGTTGCTCCACACCAAGTAAAGAAAAAGATAAAAAAGTCTCAATAAGAAAAAAAAATTACAAATATATACATATACACACACAAATACACACACACACATACATATATATATATATACACACACACACACACACACACAGTCATTGACCAAAGTTTGTTCGCGCATATGGACATTCATGTTATAAAATCCCCTCTCACCAACATATTAACTGAGTTTCATCAACTCTGCCTTAGATTAATCCTACAAGTATACAGATTGTTTTGTGAAAGCAACAGCAAACTGTCAATGTATTTATACATTTTACATCTAATAAAAGACGAACATATCCATTCTAGGCTGAACGAAAGTCTTACACAAGAACACCATGACGCGCTTACCAAGGCCCTAACACGTGGAAACTGTTATTAGAGGTTATTATATAAAGCAGTAATTATTAATTCAATATCATATCGCTATGCCACCAATGTTGTTACTGACCATCTAGAAAATTGCTGGACCCAGAGTTCACCCAACAGCCAGTCATGTTTGAAAGTGAAGTATCTTGGGCCTCAAGAATTTTTAGTAGCACTTACAAATTTTTATTTTTAAGAATTTTTTTATATTATTATATCTTGAAGGTGTCTGATTCTTTTAATATGATACTTATTCTTCATGACAAGCACCTACGAGTCTGGTACCATCATGGCCATGTTTGCAGAGGCACCACTGACCTTGAGTGATGCTTTTAACTGTTCAATATGATGTTATATTTGCTACAGTATTATATATTTAGTTATAAACGAGGTCATTTGATTATTTTTCTGTAATATTTATAGTCATGAAAGTGAAATTAAGTCTTTGCGACAAGACTTTTGTGCAGGCAAAAACAGGAATGTTTATATTTAAAAAACTGTAAAGATTAGAAGAAATTTCTCTCTGATGCTGCTGCTAGCACACACTATTCAGTACCATCAGAGGGTTATTTTAAGTCATAGTTGATTAAAATCGGTTAATAGGTCGGTGAGATATGGCCTTTTATACACGAATGTCCACATGTGTGACAATAGCACGTCCGGTGTACAATCAGCGCATTTGCTCCATCAAAGAACAAGTGCTGATCTCCGGGATTGAAAAGATTAATTTGTGTAAAATTATTGTTTTATGTGGTACCAGATTAGCACATAGGCTGGGGTACTCACTAATACCAATCCAACATTTTTTTCCAGTATCTGTGGCATTTCTGAAACTGGTACGGGCACTTTAATTTTAGGTATACTTTACTGCATATTACTGCCACCTTCTGGAAAAAGTCCATCATGCTCATCTTTAAAGTAGTACTGAAAGAGCTCAAAGAGCGCAAACCTCCACAAAGAAAAGACCGTCTCCTTCCTGTTTAACCTCTTTGGCCTGTTTAACCTCTTATTCATTTGTTCCTTGACCCATTCTTCACCTTTCCTGAAAATTTAATGAAAATCGGTTTTGTGTTGCGTCACACTGGTTATTGCACTTTTTACTGTTTTTAGGGATTGTTTCAAAACCTTTGCTTTTATTCCAACTCAAAATTATTTTTTCACTAAGAGTTTTAGGGGCAGTGGTGGCCCGGTTGTAGGGTGCTGACTTACTGATCCAAAGGTCAGAGGTTCAAGCCCCACTATCACTGATTTGTCACTGTTGTCCCCCCAGTGCAGCTAACTGGGTTATCAACAGCCATCCATGTCTCTCACTGTCTGTGTGTAGAAGAATGTAAAAGAACCATTGCTGACTTTCATAAACAGTAGGCCATTTGGTTGTTGTTAGTGTGTTTCTTTCTTAAGAAGTGTTGGATCCAAAAAATTTTTTGTCCTGAATATAACTGAAAAATCGTTGGCTTGTTCACTCACTACAATTTTTTATTTAAACACTCAGTTTTTAAAATTCTGAATATTATGTACAGGTATGAAACAAAGTGAGAGCTTTAAAGAGAATTGTTTACCCTGTACTTAAAGATTAGATTAGTCTGAAACATGTTTAAGATGACATTATATTCCTAAAAAAAAAAAAAATAAAATAAAATAAAAAAAAGAAGAAGTGCTGTTCTGCAGGTATGAACAGAACCAGAGTGTTTTGGCTGATGTATTTAGGTTTGTGAATTTGTGGTGAAGCTCATCTCCGTTAACAGTTGTTGCTAAACTGCCTGCTCCCAAAATTCCCTTCGTGTACTCCATTTCACAATCCTCTCTCATTCAAATTTGATGGCTCTTTCACCAGGCAGACATTATTACCTTTTGCGTGAGCTAAATGGAAGGTACTGTGATGCACCAATTTCGGTTCCGCAGGAAACTGTGTATGTGTTTGTCCTCAGTCCACGAGTGCACACTCAGCCCTAGTAGGTTATTCATTCAGTTTAGCAAGCCACTGATTAGGGAATTAGAAGTTCATCCAAAAGTTTCAATCAAAAGTCACAGAGCACGTGTATGTCTGAAGAAGTTTTCCACTAATGACATAGTACCTAGTGACAGTATGACTAATGACAGTAGTGATATTAGTAGTAGTAGCATAAACAAGTCATTCAAGTAATATTACATAACCTAATATTAGGCTCAAATATACAATAATAATTTATGTTATTTAATCTCAAATACAATTACCAATTGTGCATAGTTTTCCCACCAAATGTAAAATTTGAGAGTCACATATGGCATTATATATGCCAGAAGGTGCCACGTGAAAGGTCAGTGAACATGTGTGTTCGCTCCACCAGTCATTTTCATTCAAGAAGGAGAAATTGATCTGTATCAGGTATGCATTCAAAATGAACAATGTTTAAGTGAAGTATTTATATTCTGTTGAACTGGACCAACAGATATTACTGGTGTAAAAAGCAGCAGGAAATGCACTTCCCCGTCCCCGTTTGCTTGATGGGCAGCACTGTAAATCCAGCGTGCACAGTGGCTCCTCTAACTGCTCATTCATAATCTCTCAGACGCTTACCCTCTGATAGTTCTGCTCTTTCTGGATCTGATCGACCTGCTCCACCAGCTGGCGCACTCTCAGCTGCAGCTCGGTCAGCTTGTCTTTCGCGGCGATCTCTGCGTAGTTATTCGCGTGCTCGCCCACTTGGATGTCCAGATGAACTCGCTACAGAGAGAGCACACAAAGTGTAGCACAGTATATACATTACACAGCACTAAAGCACATGTGCTCCATTCATCCATCTTTTTAACCATAAATATACAGTTTAACTCACAAGCATTCCACCGGCAAACAGAGAAAATTTGGAGGAGTTGGAGTGTAGACAGATCTGGTGTTCTCCAGGTGTATGGGAGGTGAAGGTGATCCGGCCTTCTGACCCATATTGGCGAGAAAGGATTACCTAAATCACATGGGTGATGTGTTTGAGCTTTTGAAACACTAAAATCATTTGACATTCCTGTTAAGTGGACTGGTGGATGATCACTGACCTTCTCATCAGGGTCTTTAACTTCCACAAACATTCCGAGCCCCGGCGTGGCAGGCAGGTACGATTCCGACTGTTTGTCATACAGCTGCGTTCGGTAGTTGGCTGAAGAAATTATAATTGCAGTCAGGAAATGTTTAAAAAGACTCAGCAGACAGGATGTGGTTTTACAACAGTTAAACATAAAATTATTCAACACACAGTCTTTAAGGTGTATATGGTATAGTATATTATAGTAACGTCTTAAATGTGCTTTAATGTTCTAACAAAACCAACTTTTAATTCTGGACAGAGATCTAGACAGACACATGCACGCAGACAGACAGACAGACACAGAGAACTAGGAATAACTGATGTTCCCAAGACTTGCACCCCGGCCATGATCTTACTATGATACTCTACAGACAGTGTACCTGAGTAATAACCAATACTTGGTATTTATCAGCCATTACAGGAAAAAGAAACACAGTTATAAAATATATATATATATATAAAAACCTGTTCTCAGGTGGACTTACATTTACAGCATTTGGCAGATGCTCTAATCAAGCGCGACTTTTTTTTCCCCATCATTTTTATACAACTAAGCAATTGAGGGTTAAGGGCCTTGCTCAACAGTGGGGGCATGGTGGTACTTGGGATTGAACCCCTCAGCGTTTGGATCAGTAACCCAGAGCCTTAACCACTGAGCCACCACTACCCATATCTTCATATCTAAATCAAGTCTGAGACATCTCACTCCTGTGTTAAAAAGTCTAAAAGCTTGCACACTGTTCGTTAGGTGAAGTGTAAGGAGGGTTCTGAATGGAGTCCTGGAGTAAAGGCAGGTTACTATTCACTAGGATTAAAGAAGCAAAATTTTACAGGCATACTAACATGCCAGACTGTGCAAACAACAGGAAAATGTCAACTGAAATCCACCCCACAGTCTCATACACTCAAATCCCAAGTCAAGTACAATGGGACGTAACTGAGAACTGGGGAAATGGGAACCAAGTTTTCCACCCAAAGAAATGGTCTTAAAAACCATGTGATTCAAAAATAATTTTATAGGAAAAACCTCCTCATTCTTAATAGTCAAAGGATCATACATAAGACAAGACACAACTGATAGAAAAGACCACACTGATTACATCAATAATTATTTATTGAAAATTTTGGGATCAGGTGCCTCTTCTCTCATCAGACCCAGCAATTTTGAATCATTTTTTAAGCCCCACCCACTTAATCATGACACGCTTTACATGAGTGAAAGCTTGTTTTCTGATATGCACTACTATGCAAAAGCCTATTTTTTGTTTGGATGAAAAAAGAAAGTGGCATATTACACACAACACCACTTTTAGACAAAAACAGTATGAAGGCTGCTGGGCTTTGGCGTAAAAAGGAGCAGCAAGTGTGACAAAATCTCCAAAAGAAGTTATTTCGCATACTCGCCCACTTGGATATCCAGATGAACTCGCTACAGAGAGCGAACACTTGTTCTTTTTTTTTTTTTTTTTTTTAAACTGCACACACTGTGGCTGAGAGTAATACATTAAACAAAAGGTTGCTACTAGAGAATGGAAGGGGAAAAAAACTATTCAGTTATATATCCCATTTCTCTAGTACAGCAATATCTGTATCGCCACACAGACTCCAAAAGTGATGCTCTAAGGATTAGACTACAATAAATTATTCATGTTCAATTCAGTTAAGCAGCTCCTACATAAAGCTTCAGGGATATGAATCAACTTTCTTTTGCATGGTTCAAGGTTTTAAAATTGAATCAGAACCCAAGTATTGAGACATTATCAGATGGTCCCTACTGATCCCATCCCAAGCTGCCACAATATATCATTTTATAAAGAAACATCTATAATATCCTTGGTTATTAAACATTATTGGCCAACAGCATTTTCCTGCCCAAGACTTTTGCACAGTACTGTACATGACTATTTCCTTTTGAAACCTTAAAAACTGCACAAATGGAAACATAACAGCAGATTTTTAAAGAATTTTTTTTTCACAGTTTGGAAAGATGTCACAGAAATTTCTCAAAATGCTGATAATTTAGAAGTAAAAAGCAGCAGAAATTATGATTGTGTCATGTACACATATATAACTTCTCTATATGATTATAAGCATATAAATATATGTATACTACGAAGATTTTATACTATTTTCTTGGTTAGAATAAGCACTGCTTCCCCCAAGCAACTGCAAAAGTATTCCCACCACCAGGTGTTTTATTTAGTATAAGTGCGTATTTAATTATACTATGACTTTTATAAATAAATGAATACCTGTAAGAACATCACAGGACAACTGGAAAACATTGCCTTAACAGATGTTTAAACAGTATTTAATACATTTCTTTGGGTTCCTCGAAATATAAACAACAAAAAGACACTCGGTTACACTCTCTATATTACACTCGCCATCATGTCTGACTTTTTACCAATATGACAAGTCATTATTTTGGAGGAAAAACACCTGCTCTGCTTTCCAATTCGACCAGTAAGCTCAGTAGGAATCTGACACAGCTAAATAGCCTAGCCTAGCCTAGCTTAGCATTAGCCTAGCCTTAGCTTAGCTATCACAGTGAGCAAGCTAACACTGTAGTTTTTGCATCACCAAGTTTAAAACCTATAAGAACCAAACTTAGCTCGAAACCTAGAAAACACACAGATACTACACACAGCCAAGTACCATATTAACCAGCACGGGTAGCCTTCAAGCTAACACGACAGGATATCAAAGGCTAATCTTTTAGCATTTAGCTAACCGTCTCCCTGACCCGGAAAACTGGCTTCGCTTGACATACTGACCGATTATCATGGTTTCATCCGGGATTTCCTCGATGAAACATTTCTTTTCAGTCTCGCCGATGTGGAAGTACAGTGCAGAGACGAGACTGCAGCAGACATTCAGAAATAAAACTGTGCTTAGCTTCAACTGCATTTTCAACACCATCCTATAACCAGGGCCGAGAAAGAGCACAGCGCACCGAGTTTGCGCAAAGCCACCAGTGCCACGTAAACTATCCTAGGCTGTCGACCAATCACAGGTCCCGCTCAGACTTCTCCTGACCAATTACAGCAGTTTCCGGGCCCACTGCCGATAATAACATGACGTAGCCGAACTGTGGCGCGTGTACCATCGCCATTACTATGCCTGGAAGATGTGTTACCCTTCCATCAACAGACAGGGCACTTCCGGTAGCAGTAAATTAAAATGTGTCTAGGTGGAGTTTGCATGTTGTTGGAGGTTCATTGGTGGTAAACCTACATCCCATCGGCTTCATGATTCATATAAATAATCACACTGAAACATCAAAATAACATTAAAGCCATAAGAACTTGACTGAATATACATCCTCTGGCCAATAAAACGTCGCAGACTCTAATATTTTCATGGAGTGCATTTAGCCTTGACCACAGCATGTAATCTCCGTGGTATTGTTGCTCCAGTTGGTCAGGTCGAGGCTCAGCAACATTAATGTGGTAATAAAATGAAGTCAGCTGATGATCTGAATGTACTAAATGAGCAGGTTATCACATCAATAAACTTTTTCTTCCCTGGTGGCACGGATATAAAATGGGGGCCCAAATATTGAAAGAGGGGTTCAGGAAAAATGAGGAATCATTTTCACATATGTATTGGCACCCCAGAGTCCGGTCCTTAACCCTATTGAAAGTTTTCGGGATGTGCTGAAGACTTTATGGAGTGGTTAAATTTTTTCCTCATTAATTCAAGATGTCAGTGAAAAATGAACCCAACTCTAAATGGAAATAAATGTTGTTGCTTAAGTTATTTCTTTTAACAGCAAGTCTAAAGGCAGAACAACAACATATTCATTTGTGTGACTTTTTTTTTTTCCGCCGTGTGCACTGAAAATCTGACAAATTTTTGAGCTCCTGGCGTGCAAGGCATGCTTGCATAACTTTAGTACTTTGTGCACCTTTATACAGCAGCCTGACTAGTGTTCAATAAATTTAAGTCATTAAATTGTCAGATTTTCAGAGAGGTCGAATTGTGGGTCAGTCAGAGGGTGGCATCAGCCAGCAACAGATAGCCAACAATTTTAATATTCCTCTGTGGACGGTAAAAAGTTTAACAGTGAAGGTAAGACCACCACGGATCCATGACCAGGTCGACCTGGACCATCAGAAAGATGCCTTCGCTCCATGAAGAAAGCAGTGGAAAAAAATCCCGGTTCCTAGGACACAAACATTGCAGAAGACGTCTAAACCAGCTCAAAAACTGTTACACACTATCTTCATCAAATGGCCTGTTATCACCGAGCAGCAAGACTTAAGACTCTTCTTCTACCAGCAAATATTCATTCTGAAATTTTTGGTGTCTATTTACTTATGTCCAGCCTCTGTACATTCTATAAGTATGCCAGAGATTAGCAACATATTACTCAGACATTCTGCACTGAGTTCAATATTAAACTCAACTCTACCAATCAACACCAGAAGTAACAAGCATAATATGTAGAAGGCAAATCAATAGTTGCAGCAGCAGTGAGATCATGAAATGAAAGGTGAGGATGATACTACACATATACTCTTATCCAGAGCACAGCAGGGGTGGTAAGAAGCAGGAGAAACAAATGAAAGGCGCAAGTGATAATCATCAGAATGAGAATAGGACATCGCAACCTAAACAGCACCCTAAACATCCCACAGGATTTTGTGATCAGAAACTGTAGCGCTTATACCCACTTCATGCAGCAAATTCGTGTAATGATGACATCATTTTGGAGAACAGAGCAGGTGGACCACAGTGTTAAAAACATGTTATAATGGGGAGATTGCTCAAGGGAAGAAATTATAATTTCTTTTCCTTTGGGTGACTGAACTTGATGAAAAGACTTGAAATGAATTGACATTGAAGGAGAGCAATAGGAACAGAAGATGGTAGTAATGCTACATCATGGACTCAACCACCATGGAACCTTAATTAAAAAAGACGAAGCTAGCAATCATACATTTATATCAGCCTGTTGTCTTGTAATAGAACATGATACACAAATTACCTTTAGTTTAATTAGATAATCTACTTTTTCAAAGCAAATAACGTGTAGCGTTACATTTATGATTCCTTGGACATGAGCTTCACTTTTTAAACATTTGTATTTTTTCCTTTTCATTTGGAACTGGTGGGGTACTCCCTAAACAGCTAACCAAACCATCACAGACACACACACCCAACCATTCACACCTAAGGGCAAATAAAAATATCGAATTAACCTAATCTACGTTTTTGGACGGTGGGTGGAAGCTAGAGCACCCAGAGGAACCCACAAAACACAGGAAGAACATGCAAATTCTACACAGAAACACTCTCACCGACACAGGGCTCGAACCCCAGACCCACTAGTTGTGAGGTTGAGGTGCTAAACACTAAGCCACCATGCAACCCCTTACCTTTTTCTATTATTTTACCTGGGAAAAATTGTTCTTTGAATATTCTGAGGCTTATTACAAATTTTAGATCATCCAGGCACCATTTGACAAATAGCAAACATTGTATATACTAGTTTTTGCAATAATAATACGGAAGCATTCATATTCAGATGCAACTGACTTTACATACTGATTTTGTTGTACACTCTTCACTGTATAATGAATGTATGTTAGGTTCTTTAGTTAAACAAATCAACAACTTTCATTAAATCCTTTTGTTTTAACCTACACAAATTTTATGATGTGAAAACAATGTAACAGTTGCCAACCATTACTGGAAGAACGTCTTTATTTAACCATCCAGTTCTTGTCCTTTCTATTTCACAGACAGTGGACTGTATAGAACAATGAAATGGTGGGTGAGTGCATTTTAACCAGACTGCAACATGGACTGTTACATTCACAAGATTCTCATTATACAGACTTTAGTTATTTCAAGTTGACTATTAAGCTTTTGTGTTTTATTCTGTTCAATTCTCCAAATTGTGCTGTCTTTACATGTGTATTGAATTAAATCCATGAATATGAATGCAAATGCAGATCACCATTGTACAGATTTACACAGTAGTAGTAACACTTAACATTTGTGTTTGCCAGTGGGGGGGGGAGACAATACTGCAAGAGCTGTAGCACAAAACATCTTAAACAAGTTGCAGCTTGGTAAACTGGACAGAAATCAGCTTAACATGACTTAATATATTTTTTTATTTATTTTGCTTTCCCCAAAAAGCAGTTTAGAGTAACAAATGCAGCAAATATAATGAAAAAACCTTGTAGGGTATGTGTGTGTGTGTGTGTGTTAGGACAAAACAGCTGTAGGATTCAGCTGGGATACAATCCATAGTTTCCTCCAATCCAGACCTACAGGGTTAACACCAAACCCTATTCACCCCTTATAGTTCACTATAATCCCTTCAAAACCCAAACAGAAAACAAATAAAAATATAACCTAACCAACAAGGGCACCTGAAGAAATAAGGTTTTCGATTTACCTGTAAACACTAAAAATCATATATAGGAGTCACACATAATCAAAACAGATCAAACTAGTAAACAGATACGAGGGCTACGTGCAAATAAGAAAATGTTGTCACGTTGCGCAATCTTCATACCAATTTAAAGAGGTGTTGGATTTTAGAAATGTATGATCTGATGTACACTGTCATATATTGAAACCACTGGTGCTACCCATTATCCACCCTTTTTTATTTAATTGTTCACTTCAACATTTGTCCAACTGCTAAAAAAAAAATATTCACATTAACCTTTCCCCATCTACATTCCTCTGAGTTCATAGAGATTGCTCTGTTTAGACCAACGTCTAGTAAAATCTCCTGTTTCTCTCTTGTTGTTTCTGAAAGACCACAGCTCCCACAACTGCACAAACAACAATCCCAAGAAGAGCACACAGGAGAAGCAGGAAGACCTTCCAGCCAGTAAGAGGTGTACTTCTGAAATTCCCAGTTGGATCGTCCACATTGTCTGTATCACAAAAAAAACGCCAACAAAAATATATTACAAACATTACAGAAATGAATAAAAATGTCATCCTTGGTATTTTGCTATAGTGGTAAAGAATAAAATACTATTAGTTAATAATAGAAAGAAAAGAATAACTTCAATTTTAAAACAATACACCCTCTCTTGCATATACAGCATCTTTGAAATATAACTGCAGCTAAACGAACTTTATAGCATGGAAAAAAAACAGAACAACTACAAATATATATGAAAAATGAGCAATGATAGAGTTCATTCTTGTAACTATGTTCATTCTTGTGTGCTTGTAATAAGTTCATAGTGTTACAAGCACCTCGACTCTCACAGTAACACCTAGTGTACCTTTAGGAGACTTGAGCAGACTGACACTGGGCTCAATCTTAGTCCAGTCTTGGCTGTCTTCCTCAGGAGTGTGTTCTACCATCAGCTGATACATTTTCATAGAGATGATATCATGGTTGTCTGCACAGCAAAAACGAGATTGAAGAACAATTCACAGCACTATGGGAACAGAATCGATTAGAAAAACCTTGCAGAAGGATGAAGTGGTGGTGGTTAAACACGATTACCGGAGAGGTCGCCTGTTGCTGCAGATGCTCCAAAATAGTAGCCGGTAGGGAGACGAACGCCTCCGATATCAATACACTCTTTCCATTCATTTCTGTCATCGACATCAACCATAATCTACAGAAGAAAGGATAAATAAACAAGAAAACAAAGAATTCCTGCAATCAATAAATACACTCTGATGTCTAAAAAATGCATTACGATAACATGTGTGTGTGTGTTAGGGGCAAACATGGCAGGATGAGAAAATTCATGCAACCTAGTCTGTAGTTGTTGTTTTTTCCAGGTGGGTTCAACACTTGAATGAGCAACGCCCATGTTCACAAATTCCACCCTCAGTATTTTAAGTGGCCCTCAAAGCAGAATGTCTATAAAATGATGGTCAGGAAATGCTTACAAACAAAAATTGGTTTCCAAGCCACCTTTTTTTTAGGGACTTCAAACCCTCTATGGCCACTTCTTAATCCATTTTTTTTGCTTCTCCCAATCAGCTTCTACATATCCACATAACTTCAGGTTCACTAATACACCACTGAAGCCTAGTTTTTATTACCAAGGTGATGCGGTTATGTGCATATCAAATTTGCAATAAACAGTTCCACCAGAATCGTCAATCACACAATCCTCCTGCACTCAGTGCGACCTCGCAATTTTTACCAAGCATCCTGTAATTTCACTGCTGTCAATCCCTAAAACATCACAACATGCTTCAAAACTGTAAAGAATCTGCCACAAAATTTGTAATTTTAAACCACAACAATCACAAGGTAGGTACATTTCATTAAAGTGATAAAACACACAGTGAGTGTAATGCCTTGCTCTGAACTAGTTTTACATTTGAGGCTTTAAATAAAACCAGTAGTACTGAAGTGTATATAACGAGATTCTTACTGTCAGTCTGCCTTTGGAGTATCGAATAGCGAGATACGTGTCGTGGTCTTTGTTTCTAATTTCAGCCGAACAGCCCCCGAGTTCTGTAGAGCGGCCATCGTTTCCATGATCGTAGGACAGTGAGCCGTTACTCACCATTGCAGAGATGTAGGGAAAGGAACGCTAGGAAATCACAGGACACATGCTCATCACATTCACACCGTTTACACAGACCGTTAATGAAGCACCTGATGACACATGCATAGAAGGATTTTAAGCCAGTTCGAAGAAAACAATAATTCCTCTCTTAGAGATCATTCAAAGATGAAAAATAAAGGCCAGCATTCAAATGATTCAAACACAGAAGGAGACAAAACAAAAACTTGCAAACAAGTGTAAAAAAGTAGAGAATTTCAAAAATAACAAGCGTCAAACACAATACAATCCCATAGGCTAAACATTTCATATAAAATCATGCTTCAACAACAACAAAATACTGCCCCAAATTACAATATGTGAACATAACTTCATATGTGGGATACTTAGCACAGCCAAAAACACACAAATCTTAACAAATGCCACATTAAAGGGACAGTTCAGAGTTTAGGACACTGTTCTGTTTTTGGTTGTTTGTTTCAACTGATGCTACTCAAATAATGCCTGAATTACAGCTTATTTTATCATAGCATTGTAATCAATATTCAACAACTAGATAAATAATTAATTTCAACTCCGGTTGTGGACATGGTGCAGAAAACTGATGCTTCAACGACTGTCCCAAACTGTCCATTTAAGTTGCGGAAAAAGAACAAAACCATGAGATGGACTAACTTTGATGAGCAGTTAAATATTTTAACACGAGTTTTTTCCACCAACAGAGAGGCAAAAAACAAAAAAACACAAAAACGATAAAATAAATATAAGCGATGTACACACATATTCTATTGTACTTTGAACTCACATAGGAAGCCTCATCATTTGGGTATGTGTCTATAAATACGGCCAAGCCATGGAAGTTGTCATTGCTGCCAGGGCCTGCTGGGAAAAAATCACCTGTGAGTAAAGCACACTTACATCCATGCTCTGGAGGTCATTGCGGAAAGTATCCACAAAAACTGCCAGGCCTACAAAACGGTCCTGGTTTCCAAAGACTGGTCCTAAATGAAGGTGGAAATATAAAAACACAATCAAATGGAGAAACACACACTCAAATACATGCACACACACACACACACACCTCACAAGAACAATCCGCGGGTGAATATACTCATCCTTAAAATGATATTAATTACCAAATTATCGAGGTGAATATCAGTGAACAGTCTCTAATACAGAACATCAAGGGGATTATTCATCAATATTCACTGAGCCTGAGGCAAACAACTGTTGAAGTATTTACTACAAGGGAACATTAAAAAACATTTACTTTTAAAGTTTATTTTTTAAAATGAGTATGAAAAGGTTTTTTTATGTTTCGTGTGAGCTACGCGGGAGGTACTGTGACGTGTCAATTTTCGTTCCGCAGGAAATGGTGTATGTGTTTGGCTGTCCGCAGTCCACGAGTGCGCACTCGGTCCTAGCAAGTTATTGCCTTTGGCGTGTGTGATAAATTGTTCATGTTATTATTATTAGGCATTTGAGAGCTTATCGAAATTGTACTTTTGGTTCCCCCCAGAAGAGCTGGAGGAAGTGACTGAGGAAAGGGACGTCTGGGAGTCACTGCTTAGGCTGCTGCCCCCCGCGACCCGATCCCGGAACTAGCAGAAGAAGATGAAGATGAAGAAGTAAAGTAATATGATAATCATTACATTTACATAGGCAAGATCTCTCCACTAGGTCGAACGCTAATTAGATCATTATAAGTTCAACGTCGTCTTCAAGTTAGACAGAACATGTGTGTGTCCCAAGACTCAGATGAGGTAAGTTTTGAAATTTACATTTCTCCCCTAATGACAGAGTAACTAATATCATGACAGTAATAATGTTATTAGTAGTTCAGGAATACCATTCAGGTAATGTAACCTAACGTCAGGCCCTATTAAACAACAAGGATCTGACATTATATATTCCAGATGATGCCACGTGAAAAATCAGTGAACACGTGTGTTCGCTCCACCAGTCATTCTTTTTCTTCTTCTTTTTTTTTTTTTTTACTGTGAAAATTGTGAAGGCGATATTGCGTAGCTTTCCTACTATCATAATTTTGAGTTGAATTTTCTGGGATTTCTAGGTAAACCTACAGGTCTCGTCCGCTATTTTGATCCGAGTACTATTCTGAGTCTGCAAGGAAGATAAAAAGATTTGGCCAAGGCAGATAACACCCTCCAAGAACGAATAATTCTCACGATTGTCCTGATTTTAATTTTTTTTTTGCATGCTAATGTTCCCATGTGGCACATGTTAAAACAATTATGCACCTCAGGCCTGGTGATGTCGCTGACTTGAATACTATTCATGATATCCATCTCACCTTTGGTTCATAAGTGTTAATTTTGCCTGGATAGTGAGCCAATCAGATTGCACGGTTCCCATGTAGTATATACTAATTCATATAATACACAAAAATGGAAATATCAAAAGCAAACAATGTGTATTCACTAAACCAGCAATAAAAAGCCTCCCCTCACACCGTTTAGAAGGGGCTGACTGCTTTAAGACAACCTTGCAGTTTACACACCTACCAGGATGTAATCGCTCTTTTGTGTACCAAATTGCGAAGCCATCCCCATGCAGAATCTTCTTGCCTGACCCATGAACTTTAAACTGCACATGCATCTCCCAGTCTTTCAAGTAACAGGGCTACAAAGAAGAGTGAGTGAGAGAAGAGAGGACTGTAAGATTTAGAACATCAGACAGGAAAGACATAATATTTGCAGGGCCAAGAACGATGATGGACATTTACTTTTCTTGGTATTGCCTGTCTTTTAACAATAACCCTAGCCTGCCGCAGTGACCTTCATTAGATCTGCTGACTGGGAATGTAAAACTCCACCCTAAAACAAAGTAAAAGATGTTTAGATTGCAATGTGGGAGATGTGATCTGTGTGTCCTAGCAAATCGAGTCTTGTTATAATGCTTAACTCGGAGTCAGATAATCGAAGGTCACTGATTATGATGACGTGCTGCTTATCTGTAGAACTCAAGAAAACACTTTGATCCGTTTAGTGATGTTCTGTTTTAACGGAGCAGACGACTGCAGGCTGACCTATTTTACAGATTCGGACACGACCTATCAAAGCATCGGCTTCACAAGGCGTCTCTGGGTCTGTCGTGTCCTCTGACGCCGAGCATGTTTGCAGTGCATCATTTAATTCCTGTAAATTACAAAATGGGGCCTCCATGGCTTGGACTTGTTTGTCCAGCACATTCCACAGCTGGGGAATCTGGAGGCCAATTTTCCTCAAATGATTCTTGAACCGTTTTTATAGTATGGCAGGGTGTACTATGACACAGAATGGGGTGTTCTTGGTGTGTAAGCATTTTTAGGTAGATAGGACATGAGTCTCTACCTCAAAAAAGTTCCACACATCCACCTCACTGTCCATATGATGTTAAAGAAAATGTGTCCATCTTCTTCCATTTCACTACTCCTTGGTCCTGCAGGCACTTTCAGTGGAGGATAGCGATCGAGCATGTTTTTTTTTTTACTTGGACAGTCTAAAGAATCCATGTCTGAAACCAGTCTACACCCAGGTCTCGTTCAAAGTTTGGTGGATGGCTCCATATGGAAACCATACCTTTAAAGCTATAAAATGTTTTGGAACAGTAATCACACATAAGTTTACTGTTAGGCCTTAACCAGAACAGCAGGGTTTCTTTTTGTTGTCTGGTTCCTCTCAGACTCCTATTGACTTAGATTTATTTATAATTATTGATAAGCAAGGCAACTAAAGGGCATTTTTTCATTAGACTCTTGATATATAAAACATAGCAAAAAAAAATAAATACACAAACCAACATAATAGGACACGACTAAACTTACATGGCTGTAAACTTATATTTACTAGAAACAAACACTTTTTCCTGCCAATAAATAAATAAATAAGACTTTAGCAAAGACAGTGACGTCACTCACCACTGTGTTCCAGATGGAACCTTGCTTGCTACGTTCGTCAGGTGTCAGTCGAACATACTGGCTTGTAATTAGGGTACTCCCCCAAAAATCCCATTGACTTGAAGCACTTGTTCCAACACCTAAACAGAAAAAGCACACAATCTCAAAAAGCCTCAGTTTATTTTGATTGCGATCACAAAGCAATGCTTTGCTGTCCCTGGATGAACTTGTTTTAAAGTGACATGCAAAAAGCATTCAAATATGACACTCAATGCAGACACAAGGCCTGCATGACTGATGGCCTGAACTCTTATGAATAGTTTAGTATGGAAGGATTCAGGGGTTTTGTTTTCAGTATTGGATTGTTTTAGTATTGTTTTGTTAGAAGTGCTCAGCTTTCTTAGCGATTTTTGGTGTTTAACACAACTGATTAATTTCAGGATGGACTACAGTTGACCTGCCGTGAGCTGAGTGATCAGAACCTTCCACTGGAAATACTTATTCATTTTTTTTAAAAAGCTGCAGTTACATGTATACTATTTTATTTAACTTTGTATCTAGCCATGACAAATACCTTTTAAAGGCTGTGAAAATGCTTTTCTTTCTCCAGGACGTGCCTTCAGTGAAATCGTTTACATAAAGACATGTGACTGGAGAAGTCACAACAGAAGATCTTTATAGTGACAAGTGATAAAAATCCCAGTGAAAGCTGCTTGTTCACCGAAAAACCTCAACAGTACAAAGATTGTCTGCATTGTAAATTGGTTGTCCGTAATTAAGTATCATTTATATCGTATTCAGTCTAGACAGTTATTGTAATATCATAGTAATACTACGATCTTTTTTAAATCTTCATTAATTAGTTCTCTCAAGTACATGATACCAGAGAGAGAGAGAGAGAGAGAGAGAGAGAGAGAGACAGAGAGAGAGAGAGAGAGAGAGAGAGAGAGAGGTCTCTGCCCTGCCTATATTATCCATTGTTTTTAGTTTAATCACGTCCACCCGAACTTACTCTGTGAAACGTTACTTGCACGTCTGTCGGCTAGTCCGAGAACTATATTTGTTTGGTTCCTAATTAACCTCAGTTCTGTTTGATTCTTCTGTGTGTGACCTGCTTGTTCTATGCAATCAACCATTGTTCCTTACTAGGTGTGCTTGTGTGCTAGTGAGGTAAAAAACAAAGGGATTTTTTACATTTTATAGTCATATTTGTACACCTCGTTCAAGTAAAACAGTCATGGTGACAAAATAGCATTAACCTCGAATTATAACTCAATATGAAGGAGTTTTGATGCACATATCCCAAATGACCCCATGCTTTCCTAAGAAGTGCCCTCTGTAAAGTACGAGCGCCTGCAACGTACCATCTAATGCACTCCTCTACTACAGAGCTGGGTGTTTGTAACAGTCCACATGAGCACTGTGAGGCCATGAGGACAAACAAAGTAACTCAGTCTTAAAGTTGATTGATGATCACGGGTCACTTTCAACTTTTCCAAACTTAATATGCCGATCATTGGTTGTCTCACAGACAATCTTATTAGGAATATCGGGTTGTCCACATGGAAATGACTTGTCACGGAAACCCAGTTATTTTGAACTCTGAGATGGCAGGTACAACGTCAATACTCAATAATAATTTAAAATATACAAATAAATAAATAATAGAGAATAGTGACCAGCTCAATACACACAATCCAGTTCATTACATGGATACTAATGAATAACTTTTATTTTATTAAAAAAAACATATGAATCATTTCCGCTAATGACGTTGCCCATAGCAACAATGCCGTAATTGACCAATCGGAATAAAGTATTCAACAAAGCCATGTAATAATTTCTTGCAACAGAACACTGTTGTGTTTCCTTATTTCTACATTCACTCAATTCTAAAACTGTAAATAAATATCTTTTATAACTCGGATGTGCAAATTATCGTGACGGTTCAATGATTATGCAAATTAGCCGATTGATGTTATCTGGCGATTCCAACCGACTATCTCTGACGGTGCATTAGCTCCCATCATGCATTTCCCCGGAAACGACCTAGCAACCCAGTGATAAACCACCACACGGGTTGTTTATACACTTTAATTCTTCTTTTAACTTATTTTGACTTGTGAGCTTGGTTAAAACCCCTGAAATAGATTTTAGGATGAAGTTAACGACAACCTCTAGATAAACATACTTTTCAAGAACATAAATGAAATAGTTTAAATAAAAATAAATACATTCATGTATTAAATACTAAACTATAAAACACACACACACGGCTGGAAGCTAAATAACACCCTCTAGATGTACAGTATCGTATACAGTGGTGGATGTGTTGTATGGATGAAATGGTTAAAGTGCTGAGAAACATATTAGCTTAGCATTAGTTCTCTCTCATTAGCTTTATTTATGTTCGTTTAATTCACAGGTTAGCTTGGTGACTTCAGGAAACAACACTCCAGCTATCTTTAAACCGAGGTGCACCAACTTTATGAAGCAGTTGTGTATTTGTTAGCTGATAAGGTGCTAGCTCTTTCAGAAGTTTCTCGATTAGCCAGCTAACCCACCTTGGTATGGCTTTATGAGTGAATGCTCCCTCTTTAAGTGCTCAGCGTTGCCGTCTGTTATGTCCGAGCACACAGAAGAAAACTGCACCAACCACACAAACACAAATATCTTACAGACGCCTTTGCGCCGATAGCTGAAACCAGAAGACTGTCGCCTGTCTATAGCCATTTTCACGAGCTGGTCTCTCTTCCTTGAAACCTCAACTTCCGGCTTCCGACAAGAAACAAGCGGTGTTTACTTTTTGATCCGAGAGCAGCCAGTCACAGCTGTACAGCTCAACCGCCATGTCCTGAGCCGCACACTGCTGTCAGACACTGCACGAAAATATCACTCAATTGTTTTCTGAAACATTTAATCCTCCTCTAGGGTCGAGGGAAGGCTGGAGCCTATCTGAGCCGACACTGGGCGAAGGCAGGGTACACCCTGAATAGCTTGCCAGACCATCACAGGGCAACACACACACCAAGGGGGCAATCTGGAACAGCCAATTAGCCTATTGTGCATGTCTTTGGACTGTGGGAGGAAACCGGAGTACCCGGAGGAAACCCACAAGCACGGGGAGAACATAAACTCCACACAGAACCGCCTCGAGCCTGGAAATCAAACCCATGACCTTCTGGCTGTGAGGTGGATGTGCTAAACACTACGCCACTGTGCCGCCCACCAAAATATCACCTTGTTATTTAATATACAGGGGGCAGTGGTGGCCTGGTGGTAAGGTGCTGGATTACTGATCCCAAGGTCGGGGGATCAAGCCCCACTATCGACGGGTTCTCACTGCTGTCCTCCCAGTGCAGCTAACTGGGTTATCAAGTGCCGGCCATGTCTCTCACTGTCTATGGTGAGAGGCATGTAAAAGAACCGTTGCTGATTTTCGTCAAGAGTAGCTGCATAGCCGTCAGCGTGTTTCTGCCCTGCGATGGCCTGGCGAGCTGCCCGGGGTGTACTCTGCCCTCGCCCAGGGTCTCCCCGCGACCCTAATTAGGATTATTGTAATTAGGATTATTGTAATATCGGTTCAGAAAATGACATGACATGACATAACATGTAACATGCACCTTTGGACTGCGCTACACATCAGCTCATGAATAATTACAAAAAATGCAATTAGTTTAATTATGAAGCGGATCATTGTCTGTTTGAAACAATGACAGTATTTGAAGCATGCTGTTTCATACTTTACTTGTCCTGCAGAAATTCAGGCGATAGGACATGAGAAATGTACACATGGAAACAGATCAGTTAAAAAAAACCCAATAATGTACAATAAGCCGATAAAATATATACATGACAAAAAAGTTACTGTTATGACCAAATGTTGCCCAGAGTTAAGGCATGTTTAAATACATTCCAAGTTACAGCAGGTCACAAGGCCAAATGTAAATGGTGCATGAACGCCATGGTCTATTATACACGAGCTTTACAATGTTTTTTTCTTCTTGCTACAATACTCTACGTGATCGTCCGTAAGAGCTTGAGCAAAGTCAGAGTTCCAGTCTCTCTGGAAAATCTTCTGTAGTTCATTCTGCACTGTTTGTTGGCCCTTTTCCACCACAGAGCCAGTCTGATTCACCACAAACCCAACTCCAGCTGTCTGGCTGAAATAATTTTCAGACCAATTGGAAGTCCCTGCGAACGGAACAGAATTAAGATTAGAGTTTACCTTTTTTCTAGGGAGAAAAGAATTGGTCTAATGACTGTGAAACTGTGAGTTTCAATTATACCAACACAACAGCTGTAAAAGCAAAGCAAGTAATCTCACCAATGTAGACAACACGGTCTGTTACCATAAACTTGGCATGGTTGACACGGGCAAAAGGAATCTGTTGTTGTGCCGGAGTAGAAGGGACCTCGAAAACTTTCTGGAAAATTCAATAAAGAATATGTGAGCTCAGCATCATGCTAAAAAATCTGGGTTAGGAAATATTTAAAAACTTCCACATACAACATGAATGTTGCATCTGAGCGGTGTCTTGCTGAGTACTGCTAAAGACTGCAGGAAGATGAACATGGCTCCAGGAGAGTGGCTCCAACAACCAACCAGCAGATTCACCTCCACCTTTCGGCCACATGCAGCTTCCCGCAGCGCTGAATCAATGGCAGGCCAGAACCTTATACAATACAGTGCACAGAATAAACAGGTAAACGGATTCTTCTACAAGAACTACATTAGTTTTTAGGCACACACCACATTAAATAATCCTATTCTTTACTTCAGAGAAGGAATGAAAATATCTGTTCATACAGTGAACGTTACCTTATTTCAGGGCTGAACTCTTGCATGGGAAGGTAATCCATCACAGACACATAGATGAACTTTTCTGCATCGGCAATTACTGACAGGATAGCTGAGAGATCGTCTGTCCGTCCGTAAGCGGATAGTTGAGGTGGGGCGCTCTTAAAGGGGGAAAAGAAATACAGCCAGGTTTGCTAATTTAATCCTGAGTAAAACATGAAAGGGTGTGTTGTTATAGGAAAATAATCAGTGGCTGTGTGGTTCCTATAACCACACATCCCGAAGATGTTTATTTCTCTTATACCACAGCATTTGATTTCTCTTTACCAGGGAAGACGTGTGTTCCTCATTAAAGAGAAACACTTCAGGCTTTGTAACTGTCTATAGTTACACTGAAATGGTGATATCTGCAGGTCAAGGTAGTCTCTGTTCACTTATGTTACAGCAAATAGCAACAGTCATTCCCAGCAACCTCTCTATTTTGTTCTCTTGAAGTTAATGTGACCCAAAAAAAACCCCCACACACTTTATTCTGATGACTTTGTAGTGGAGGAGACTTTACTGTTATCATGTCCCCCACTGGACACATCATCATGCGTTTTAAATAAACGTCCACTAACTACAGAACTACAACGCAACAATGATTAGTATACAGTGACTTCTACAAAATCTTCTGATTGGTCAGCTATCTATGAACTAAAAAAACCCCACATTATCCTGAATGAATATTGCTTGATTCAGTATCATGTAAAGTGACTTCTCACTGTCAGGCCATTCTTTTTATTCCTTGTTTGGCGGATTTCTATTATGTAAACCCAAGACAGGAAAAATTTTTAAAACACAACAGAACAAGAATAGAAGAAAGAGTAAATTAAAATATTTTTATTTTGCCCTTTCTTGTAATTATAAAGAAGCCAGTGCTTTGAGTTAAATATTTAACAGTTTTAATCCAGTAGTCTGTCCTGGACTGATGATGTACATGTAGTACTTTTCATGTTATGTATATTCTGTTGAAACTACCGCTTTAAACACACCAGTGACACAAACTGTCCCAACGTTTCCGTAACATTCAAAAAAGGAGGTTGCCCTGAAAACTCAAACACATTTCATAAACCTGTGGCCAATGTTCTGTTCACGCATTAGGCCCACCGAGCTGGGGTCTTCTGTGGACAACAAATAGGCAAAGATACTGCCTACAAACAAGAGGCACAAGAAACACTGCAAATAAGCCATGAGAGCTACATATCGATAGTATCACTTCTGATTGTCCAGATGTTTGTACGCGCACCCACTGCATAGATCGCTAAACTTGAAACAGCAGCTGGGCAAGGCGACACTTCTGACGCGCAAGTACGCCTACACAGACGTACATAGTTACAATAGCTGCCGTGAGAGGGCGACAAAAAGACCAGCTTATGGCCAAAAATGTTACGGATTTAAATTCACCGTGCACTCAGGAATTTAAGACCGGGCGGAATTTAAAAAAAGCTGCTTTTTACAATTTTATTTATTCACTTATTTTTTTTATTTCTTTTAGAAATCGTGACTTTTAATCAGTGGATCTGCAAAAGAAGGAATAAAAAAAAAAAAAAAGAAAAAAGAAAAAAGAATGGCCTCACTTGGAGTATGCAGCGTCATCATCACACTAGATAAATATCTTTTTTTAGGCTGTTTTCCTTGTGTTTCCATGTAGTATTTACTATAACTTTAAATGAGTAGAAAGCCACACCGTTACAGAGCACAGTTTTCTTATGTTTCCCCACAGTATATAGTAAAACTCATTGTTCCAAAAACACCTTTAGCTACACAGTGCTTATGCTCATGAAGCACACAGAGGTCACCTGACCTGCCTGTCATAGTTAAAAATCAGAATCCATAAATTAGCAGTTCTGTGGTATAAAGACACGTCACTGTCACCCACTGTTCTTAAAATGGTTCCATGTTCACAGTCAACAAGTTCATGCATTACATTCAGTTCAAAGACATGTTTCTGGAGCGTCTGTTGAATATTACACAGGTACACAGAAAGTTGGGTAAGGAGTAAGTAAAGACCAAAGAATGATAGTGAAGTTGTGAGTGGATTACAACACTGAATGTGTGAACTGTTGTGAGTAGTGTGGTAACAGGATCTAAAAATAAGGAAGTGACACAAGACAACGTTTTGAGATGGTGAAAAACGACATATACAGTATGTTATGCTGTCTACTGTTATAGCATCCCACTGAAACACTTGTGAGAGCAAGGCCATGGAACTCACAGACAGATAGACACGTGCAGGAACACCGTTGAATTTAACAGTTAATGGGTACTTAATGCTGGAGAGGGCGGAGAATCGGCCAGGCCAGTAGGGAGGTAAGGAGCTATTTTTCTGAGCACCGAGTTCCCAGTATATTCCAAATATCCGGGATGCATCCTGTGCCAGACAGCTGCAGTCTTCCACAGAAACACCAACCTCCTTTACCTGTAAAACATTTCAGTAAAGGAATAAAACACTGACTTACTAGAGCGCTTTAATAAAGTTCCAGCTGAAAGGCTTTTCTATTTGGAACGGAAACATGCCCATATTCTTGCCATCACAACCCATTTTTGTCCATGACACAAGTTACGCCATGTTATTACCCATGCTGAAATACATTTAAGTTGTAACTATGGACTTCAGGCTGACTCAGATTTCAAAGACGGGATATTTGCACATTGCTATCCAAAAAGTTTAAAACAAAAAACATGCACCTGAGACCAAGGTTCACCATTCTGCATAACAACATTAGAACAGGATACAATATCATCAAAAGATTCAGAGAGTCTGGAGAAATCTCTGTGTACATGGCTAAAGGTCAATACTGCATGCCTGGGACTTTCAGGCCATCAGAGCACACTGCAACGACTGCATGGGCTCAGGAACACTTCTAGAAATCAATGTCTGTGTTCAGTATGGATTTGCAAACATGCTGATTTATATATGGAATGAGGGGTGTAACTAGGTGTCAGAGAGAGAGAGACATGTATTGAATTTCAATATGCGCTTAATATGATTTTTCCCCCTCAAAAATAAAGGACACAAACCTATAAAAAATGTACATAAACAAACACTTTTAAACTAAATCGGAGTCAAATCAAGTGAACACCACTGCAGATCAAACCATTACAAAGGACTGTACATTATTGTATGTTTAGAATGAGACAGCCAATAGGAGCGAATCATTTCTAAACACTTTCTGGGTTTTTTCAGAGCAGGCTGCTTTCATTGTTTAAAATCCAGACGCTGATATTTTCAGAAATACCTGGGTTAGCGAGCGCCAGTCCATGTTTGCACTTCCGACATACATGTGCTTCTTGTCTACAACCCAAAGCTTTGTGTGGATGATTCCTCCAGTGATGTTTACCAGGTCAACCTCTCTGACTTTTGCACCTGAACACACAAAACAAAGGATAACACATCTCACTCCTGTGAAATTTGAAAGTCTGTAAAACGGTCAAAACCTACCTGTTCCTACTAGCTCTTCCGTGTCTGATCTGTACGTCTGAGGTGCGTTAACCGCGATCTTTAAATTCACTCCTCTAGATTCAAGCTTGCTGAGGTGATCGAACAGTACTTTGCCCTGAAATAGAACATAAATTCAAAAGGACCAGGGGGAAAAAAGAGGACCATTTGTCTGTCTATGAATAAAGTTAGAGACTGAATAGGAAGACAGATGACTTTGAGCAAGAACGAGAGCCTGAAAGAGTGTTTCGTGAAGGATAACCGGATGGAAAAGTGATGAGTAATTACATGCAAATCCACACACACACCACAGCTGTGTTACCTGCACTGCACTGGGATCAGTCAGGCCAATATCGGAGTCTCTGAGCGTGAGGTAGAAAGCAGCGATGTCGACTGAGCTGTTAGCGCGGTTCAGCAGGTCGGTCCATGTATGTGCGATGCTCTGCAGGTGTGGGGAGCCAGAGGGGAACAGCATTCCTTCAGGGATACTCTCAGTAAGAGTCAGCCTTGTGGGTAAGGTTCAAAACAGTTAAGAGTCTTTTAGTATGCACACACACACACACAGTCAACAGGATGAACACACCTACTCATTCATAGGTGCTTCTTTATTTTTTACTATTTTCTACATTTTAGAACAACAGCGAAGACATTAAAACTATGAAATAAAACATTTGTGTGTCATATTTAATAATAATTCGCTGAAGGTAAGGTAAATGCCACTGAATAGTCCCTGAGACAGAACACTGTTAATTCAGCAAGCCTGAGGAGCATCATTGTTTCAGTATACTACACAGAAACATTAAAATGTAAAATAAACTAAGAATTTTATAGACTATTTTTCGTTTTAACCATTAGAGGCAGGTCAGGTGAGCTCCAAATGCTCCGAGCTAAGCTAAGCGTCGTGTAGCTAACGACATCTTTTTACACTCATTCAGGGTTTTTGTACATAATACATGGAAACATTAAAAAATTTTAATTGTGTTTTTTTAAGGCATGACAATCGTCTGCTCCCAGTGGCTGTGACAATTTGAGTGTCTATCCTTCAGATTTAAGCATTACCCACTCAGGATAATGTTTTTTTTTCTTCAAATCCAGATAGTGGTCCAAATAGACTGCGCCGTTCCCATCTAGCAATGCAGGCTCTTCAAAGCAGTCACTGTTTACCTTGATAACCGCGTTGCATGCTAATGGTCAATCAAACCAGAGCACTGCAACAAAAAAATAAATAATACCCCTGCAAGAATGTATCTGCCAGTGCAGTTGCTAAAACCATCAAATGTTATGAAGAAACTGGCTCTCAGATCAAGACCAAGACTCTGGATAAGGTCATCAGAGTCACCTACCTAAGAATTCACCAAGCAGCAGCACTTCAGATTGTAGAAGCAGCAGACACATCTCATCATCAACTGTTTGAAGATGTGAATCAGAACTTCACTACCAAATTGATGCAAATAAACCACTACTGAGGGAGGCCAATAAGATAAAGGCAAAAAAAAGGCAAAGACAGGAAATTACATGAGTGGAAACCTGTACTTTGCTCTGTTGAGTCCAGATCCTTCGTGAGACAGAAAAGGGGAAAAGATCATATCTGCAAGTCTGGTTCCCACTGTAAAGCGATGGGAGGGAGGTGTGATGGTGTGGGGCTTGAAACTGTTGGGGACGGTACACTTAATCAGCATCACTACCACAGCGTTGTGTTGCGATATTCCATCTCATCTGGTTTGTGCTACGGAGGACCCAACACACCATGCCGTATGGTTAGCACTTCCGCCTCACAGCAAGTCCTGGGTTCAAGCCTCGTGCCTCAGTGAGAGCATTTCTGTGTATAGTTTGCATGTTCTTCCTGTGCTTCAGGTACTCCAGGTAGTCAGGTTTCTGCCCACAGCCAAAAGACATGCACATTAGGCTACTCGGGTATTGTGACTGGTCGTGTGTGCGTTGGTTCTCGTACTGATGTCCTGGGTTTGAGCCCCCAGGTTAGCAAGTTGTTTATGCATGGTGTTTGCATGTTCTCCCCATGCCTAGAGGGTTCATACAAGGTGCTCTGGTTTCCTTTCCCAATCCATAAACATACACCTAATGCCAATTCTGATCTTCTGGATTTGCCTTAAATGTCTGCATTGACCCTGCAATGAACTGGTGAGCTGATCAGGGTGCACCCTGCCTTTTGGCCAAACTGGGATCAAACTGGCTTCAGTTTCCCTGCAACCCTAAACAGGATAAGCGCTATGGATAATGAATGAATGAATGAATGAATATTTAACCAAGGATAATGAAGACGTGCTGCATCAGATTACTGAGCCTGAGCAATCAAAGTAAAAGAAAAGAAAAGCAGTCAGCAAGTGTTGAGAATATATAGGAACTCCTTCAGGGCTGCTGGAAAACCATTTCAGGTGACTACCTGGTTAAGAGAATTCCAGAAGGAGGCTATTTTGAAGAATCTAAAAAATATTTAGCCCTTTTTTTTGCTTATTATATGATATTTCATGTGTTATTTCATAGTTGTGATGCATGAAGCATTGAAGATGTGTCCAAACTTTTGACTGGTGCAGTATAGTGACCCAGATAATAAAATATAAAATAAAACACCCCACAGGCCTTCTCACCTACAGTCAGAGCTGCAGTCCTCTTGTGGCAACCAGAAGCCTTCCAGCCAGTGCAGTTCCAACTGCACCATGAGCTGAGACACGGATCTCGGGACCCCATAGAGCCAAATGTGTTGACCAAATCCACCCAGAAGCAACAGGACAGATGGGAAGAAAAAGAAAAGAGCAAGGCTCCTTCCCCCTGCCTACCAAACAAACAACAACAAAGGTTTTTTTTCTGTCATGGTAAAGTCCGTCGATGAGTACGATCTTTGGTTCCAAATGTTTTGATGTTTATTCTCAGCCACGGTTGAATTCTCAAATACGATGCCATTGCTATTTAACACCTGTATCAGTGTTCACCAGTATCAGTGTTTTGTAACAATCAGTGGTAGTTTCTATTATTCATTCAAACAAGAGATTGATTCAAACATCTGATTGGTGGAAAGCCAGTGCTTCTTTGCAATGGGATAACTCAATTATTGCACTGTTGCCATGGGATAAGTTGAATGATTGCTGCACGACTGGCAGACGCAACACAGTGACGTGTCTGTCTATTTTAAAAATGTTTGAATGAATAATAAACCAATTAAATAATTAGGCTTCTGTATGATAAAGAATTATTCTGTCTCGGCAGATCCCAACCGCTCGACCGAATAATTCTCTACATCATACTTTGCCTCATTCGATAACGGCTTAATGTCATACCCTCGAGGATGGACTGCTTTTGGGTTCTGCCTGGTTGTTTTTACTCCGAGCAGGGTCATTTACATCAGCTGGCTTCAGAACTGCTTCAGGAGACACTTCTGCAGAAAGCTTCTCAGTCTCTGCTAATGGCGAACACTGCTTTTCAGCATGTTCCTCGACTGATCCCGATGGCATTTCTTTTACAATCATCTCTTCCAACGTATCTCCGATAGACTGCATGATTTCTCCAAGTTTTTCTTCAATATCATGCTGAATAACTGAAGCTGATTCTTGCTCGTCTTTCATCTGAAACTCTGTACTCGCATCTTGAGGCTCTGCCCACCGTTGTGAGGCTGAATCTGTGCCGTGGGGCTCTGTCTCTATTCTAAGACCCGGTCTGTGAAGTGATTCCTTAAGGATCTCCAAATCACCTGGTTCAGGAGAATGGTTTCCTTTAAGGCAAAACGATGCAGCCTGTGAGTTTTCAGACAGGATGGGCTCGGGCAACCCGGCAACAGAGAGATCATCAGTGCTGTGTGAGTGTAGGCGTGTTGTCAGAACTGGCAGTTTTTTTCGCAAAGTGTCGCCAGGGCCGATCCCTCTCTCTTTCATTTGGCATTCTCGAGCGGATCCGTCTGGCTTCGCTGCCAGCTGTGACTCTGCAGTTTGGGTGGTGGTTCTCTTGCGAGCCAGCGAGCTTTGGAAAGTGGGGATCCGTGACGAAGGTTTTCCTGCTTTTCGGGACTCTTCCCCTTCCACCTTCTGCTCAGCAGAGCCCTTATCATCCTCATGCTTTATCATCTGATCTTCAGATGTCCCGATATCGACATCCTCAGATTCCTATAATAATAACAACAATAATACAGACATGTTTATGTTTACACACCTCGCTCATTTGGTAGGAGGCTGAATGAATGAATCAAAACATGGAGACATGATAATGGATGATGCTGAAGACCTGAATCTAATCACACATTTAACTTTCAATGAATGACACAAGAGCATCACAGCAAAATGCTTTTCAGTCGTGAATAACCCAGTGACATGGTTAGGGTCCAGTCTGGATGGTTAACTGGGTCCAACTTCATACATAAGACGTTAACATTTGGAAAACAATTAGCTAACAAGGTTAGCACAACGCGCAAAGCTGAAGGAAAATAATAACAACTTACCATTATTCGAGTCTTTAAAACTAGCTAACCAAACAGGGTTTCTGTCTATAAATACCAAGCTAGAAATGTTTACTGCTCCAGGTTGTGAATTCAATTTAAAACAAGAGCTCGCCTTAGCAGATTAGCTACAGCAGCAAGAGCTAATGCGGCTAGCAAGAAAGCTACACAGGGAAACAAGTCACTCTCTCTCTCTCTCTTTTCTTCCTTTCTGCTACGTGGCTGTGGTTCAGTACAGAAAGAGAGAGAGAGAGGGAGAGGGAGAGAGAGAGAGAGAGAAGCCTCGCCTACTCGAAGCTGACTGAAGCACCCACCTCTGAGAGACTGTAAGTATGTCGGAGTCGTGTGGAGCGCCTCAGTGTAGTGTGTGTTTGTGTGTGAGCGGAGCGTCGTCCCATTTCAACCAAATCACCAACTAAACACGTACAATCTCTCAAAATATATATACATATATTTATGTAAATGTGCTGCTGCACCGTGAAGTTGAAATTAACCGAGCCAAAGAGACTGTGTTGGTTTTTTTTAAAACGAGGAATGAACCGCAAACACGTCACAGAAGAAACCGAACGTAAACATATCAAGATTCAAATTGAAGCAACCGCCGTTTCCGGTCCTCTCTCTCCATTGGTGCTGTATTTGAGGAAACTGGTGCAATGTAGCCTATCTCCTCTAGAGGGAGACAAACACACACACACACACACACACACAAACACACACGCACACAAACAAACACAAACAAACACACACAAACACACACAAAAATCCATTTTCGTTAAAGGGATACAGCCGGAGGGCATAATATTTGGTGCC
>JAOUQZ010000035.1:15950986-15972230 GCA_028564935.1 Neosilurus hyrtlii
TTCTATCTAGTAAGGTCTTACCAGAGTAAGCTTGCTGACTGTCAAAACTGCTTCTGTGAATGTCAAACACACACACAACACAAACACACACACAACACAAACAAACACACACAGACACACACAAACACACACACAAACAAACACACACAGACACAAACACACACACACACACACACACAAACAAACACACAAACACACACACAACACAAACAAACACACACACACACACACACACAAACACACACAGACAAACACACAAACAAACACAAACACACACACAAACAAACAGACACACACACAAAAACACACAAACACACACATATATATATATATATATATATATATATATATATTTACACACACCATATTATGACTATAGTGGAGAAACGATGATTTGCATTAAATTAATTGATTGGTGAAAATGTATTAAAATGTAATTGAATTGTTAAATAATGATGATTTGTATTAAATTGTAGCTGATCTGTTAAATGATGATTTATGCATAAAAAACCTGAGGTCTGCCCAAAAGTCCACCCAAGGCCTACCACGTAATGTCAAAACCACCTGGTGTCAACAATCTCTGGTCTTCTCTTGAGCCGAGAAATAATGGTGGCGAACGCTAACACTGAAAACCAGTGGTATAAATACCCAGCCTTGAGTGGATTTGGGTTTTCTTCAAATTCTCATTTGGAGATCGCAACTGCTGCGCTGAACTGCTATTTTGAACTGCTAAACAATTCGCTGTTTTTGTCTACTTTGACTGAATAAAACTGCTCTTTGCTTTTGAATCTACATCTCTGGGTGAATTGACCCGTGTCCGCCACGACATGACATATAGTACAATTTTCCATTTTAATTTCATTCTCAAGTGTCGCATGGTAGCGTAGTAGTTAGCATGTCTGCCACACAAAAAGAAGGTCCTGGGTTCCAGTCCCGGGTTCAGTTTACAGGTTCACCATGTGCTTGTCTGGGTTTCCCTGGTACTCTGGTTTTCTCCCACAGTCCAAAGACATGCACATTAGGCTAACTGGCTGTTCCAAATTTACTTTTATATGTGAACGTGAGTGTGAATGCTTGTGTGTGTGTGTGTTGGCTCTGAAATGGCCGGGGGGAGCTGTTCAAGGTCCACAGAGCCTTACCCAGTGTTGGCTGAGTTAGGCTCCAACCTCCCCACGACTCTAATAGGAGTAAGAGGTTTGGAAAATGAGTCCATGAGTGAGATTTGTACCTTAATTATTATTATAGTTTCACCTCACTGATTAATGCAGCCTGATCCTTTGAAAGATTTCCCCACAAGTTATATATCCAAACGTGCAGTTCGAGCAAAAATGGTGTGGAGTGAATTTTGGTAGCGATTTAAGTTAATATATCATCGAAAACTGCCAAAAAATTTTTGAAACAAAATTGGGCTCATTTGGAATGAATGGAAAAGCATGGTGAAAAAGAACCTTTGTGACATCTTCACATATTTCAGTCCCTCTCTGTGATGTTGAATCTCTCTCTCACCAGACAAAATGCATTGCTACCCTCACAGGCACACCTGGTAGACACACAACAAACTGCAGGCAAACATTCAACATTTTTGCAGGAATTCTCAAGTTATTGATTTTTTTCTTTATTGATTGTGCTTAAAAAAAAAAATATATATATATATATATATATATATATACATATATATATATATATATAACATTGTTTAGATCGTAACACATTTTAAAGCTTCAGTTTTCTTCCTTCTACCCTACTTCCTCAAATATGGTGAAAAAAAAATCAACACTTTCCATGGAATGTACTTGTTTTTCACTTGCCTGTATTGATTACTACACTGTTTATGCTACTGATGTTAGACTGTTAGTGTGTTATTCAGAGATTGCAGTCATTGATTTGCAGTATTTTCCCAGCGCTTACTGGTGAATCCTGGTTGCATCATATCAACGAGTGCTTGAAGATAATGCAAGGCCATCTGTCTGAAAGTTGAAGTTGAGGTGGACCTTCCAACAAGATAATGATTCTAAGCACTGCAGCACTGCAGCAAATCCACCCAGGAATGAATCAAAAAGAAGACATGGGGTTACGGTATGTTGGGTCAATACTGAGGTTTAAAGCCTGTGGAAATGTGGGGAATTTGAAAAGGGAAGTACATGCAAGAAAACTCAAACATTTTGCAACGGATGGAAGAGGGGTCCAAAAATTTTAGCAGGTTGATGACAGCGACGGGTGAAAAGTTATGCAAAACACCTAGAGGTTATTTTTTGCTAAAGAGGCGATACTAGCTTCTGAAGCCAGTGTTGTACTTACTTTTTCCACAGAAGTATATCTACTGATAATTTTGTCAAACAAGGGTTTTTATAGTATATCACCTTTAATATGTTGAAAAAAAAGGGAAGAGTTTCCATTGAACTGTACGTTATGACAGCTTCAGACAGATAATAGCGGTGGTAACTACTGCTGAGTACTGGTCCACGAGCATTAGAATGAACGTCAGGCCAGAGGGCGAGCCCAAGAGAGTGCACTGAGGTCAACCATGTTGTTTTCTTCCTCAAAAAGGTGATTAATTGAATAAGCAAATGCTATAAACCGGGGTTTTTTAATGATCAACTGAAACACAACATGCTCCGTAGCAGTGGCTGAGGTGTCTTTTTTCCCCATCAGAAATGTAGCATAAAAGTCACTAAAATGCACAAACTGCAAGGCTTTTTTTTCACAGACAGCATAGACTGCAGCAGTATGAGAGTGTTGTTGTTTAAAACTTACTGATGAAGCATGTGTCAGTTGTTGCTACCCAGCGCTATTTTTATCTGTTTATATGACACTTCACAAATGAAAACAATTCCTGTTTTGGTAATGGCGCAGGTTTTCCACAGAACAACAAAATCACATGACCAAGCACGCCTGCTCTGTCTTTTAGCTCTGCGGTAATGTCCAATATTTTTTGTACTCATTTTATTTATATCCAGATTAATCATTAATTACAAATCAGTAAATTCTATTTAACAAAAGAGTGATTTCTGCAGCAATGGATGCAGTTGCTTATAGAGTTACTATATTTTTAAACTAAGGTGCATGATGAGTTATCTCCGAAACACAAAATGTTCTTAGAGTTAACATATTTCAGGACTAAAATAACTGATGGGGTGACTCGAACACTGATAGCAGCTTCAGTGGGGCTTGTTTTGATGTTTTACGCTGTGTAATCTGTCCCATAGATAACTGCTGGGTTTAAACAAACCCCTGCTTCTACTGCTTTATTGCTGTAATTCCTAACATGTGGGGAAAAAAAACAATACAAGCCGGTATAATTCTACTGTCACTCACTTATTTGCCAAACTGCTTTGCTTTTGCTAATATTAGAGGCACAGGGAGGCTTGAACCTATCTCAGCCAACACTGGACAAAGACAGGGTAAACCCTAAATAGCTTGCCCATCACAGGGCCAACACACGCACAAACCATTCACACTCACACAGGGGCGTCTAGGGGCAATTTGGAACAACCAGTCAACTTAATGTGCATGATTTTGGACTGTGGGAGGGAACCGGAGTACCTGGAGGAAACCCATGCAAGCATGGGGAGAACATGCAAACTTCATAAAGAAACGCCCCCTACCGAGCCCTGGACTTGAATCCAGGACCAATTGAATAATATTATAGCAATAATAGTGGGGCCGGTGGTGTAGCGGTTAGGGTTGCGGGCTCATGATCAAGAGGTCGTGGGTTTGAATCCCTGTTAGACCCTCACCGTGCTAAGACTCCTGGGCAAGGTCTTAATCACAAGTGCACCCACTGGTGGCCAAAATATACTGGCAAGATGACCTGCGATGATGGACTAGCGTCCCATCCTAGTCGCCTCACACCACGGAAACCGGGCTCTGGCCTGATGAGCCAGTAGGCTTGGGTGTAAAAGCCCAACATACTTACCATACCATAGCAATAATAGCTACGCAGTGTTTAACTGAAGCATAGTGTTGCTAAGGTATGATCGAAGGGGAAAGCCCAGGATGTCAGTGCAACAGGAAGTCACATGATGGCTCACATGAGAGAGAGAGAGAGAGAGAGAGAGAGAGAGAGAGAGAGAGAGAGAGAGAGAGAGAGAGAGAGAGAGAGAAGCTCTATGGAGGAGATAAATACAGCTCACACATTCTGGAACATTCTGGGGTTGCATTGAAAGTTAACTGTACAATAAAACTCCACCCTCTACTGAGTAAAAGTGAGAACTGTACTCGAGTCAACCGCCAGATGGCGCAAGTGTAACACCGAGAAATCTGTTGCTCTGGTTTTGGAGCAAGAACTGAAAGCCCTGAGGAAGTAGCCTGACTTTATTGTGACAGCTGACTTTCACTGACCTGTAGCTGAGGTACGCTGAGATTGTTTCGCGTTGAAATTTTATATTTTATATCAATAACACTCTTCAGATACTTTTTCTGACTGGTTTGTTTGGGGTCTGTGTGAACCGGCTCAGCTAGCTAACAGCTTTATCTTATCTTAGCAAAGTTAGCTGCATAGTTTTAGCAAGCTAGCTAACTGTGTTTACTGTAGCTTTGTTGTTGTTTTTGTTGTTGCTGTTGACAAGTAACTGTTATAATCAGTGTATAAACGGTTAGTAACGTTTCCTGAGATGGATGAAATGATCATTATTGGTGGTGTACAGTTATTGGTGTGTAATGTGGAATATTTAGGATGGTTGTTTGTGGTGTTGATGTGTCGAGAGGAAGATTACACTGTAGTTTTCTTTCCTCATGTCACAGTGTTGGTGTTAAACCATAAGGGAATTATTATTATTATTGCCCATGTTAAAAGTTTAATCTTTTCTTTCTTTTACAGGTTTGGACCATAACCTGGCTTCAATCTTGCATATCCTGGATCTTTTATTGTACACACAGTGTTGTGTTATACACACTGCAGTGTTCACCACTTGTTGTTGTTGTTGTTGTTGTTGTTGTTTTAAGGATGAGGTTGTGTCCTCAGCATTTCATGGATATGTAAAGGAAATTATTGATCTTTCTTTTGGAGTTGGAGCAAAGTTCAGACGTTTAAGGCTTCCTCCGAGCTGTTAAACCAAACATTTCCTCTGCTTTGCTCCTGCACCGACACTGGACTTCTCTATTCGGATTTTAACAAAACACTTCTCTTATTCGTTCGCTGTATCTCATTCCCGTCTAGTTTTGGTTTACTTCTCTTTACGGCATGGCGGTTACACCTCCTAGTTCCATTTCTTCTGCGCCGTCACCACCGCTCCCAATAAAGCCAGCGATGCCTCCATCTGTACAGCTCGGAGTCACCATCATGTACACCTGTCTGTACGGAGTTCTGTTCTGGATCGTGTACATCCAGCTCTGGTTGTTGTTATTCTATCGCCATAAGAGGTGGAGCTACCAGAGTGTTTTTCTTTTCCTCTGCCTGTTTTGGGCCGCCCTCCGTACTACCCTGTTTTCCTTTTACTTTGGGGATGCTGTCGCTGCCAACCACCTGCCCACTCCGATATACTGGCTCCTTTACTGCTGCCCCGTGTGCCTCCAGTTCTTTACTCTGAGCCTCATCAATCTCTACTTCACACAGGTAAGGCATGTGCTAAAAACATCACCGTTTCTTTTGTTCTATGAAAATGCTTTCAGTTTCAGCTCTTGCCTGTGTTGTGGTATGTTAACAGGTCTTGCTCAAAGTTCGAGACTTGTTCAGTATTGAACCCAGGAAAGGATTGTGAGTAACTTCCATCACTGAAAAAAAAAACCCCACTTGCTTAATAAATGTATAACCCAAACGGTAAACGTTTTTAACAGCCCTCATTGTTAAGCAGTCTTCTCTTCCATCAGGTACGTGGCCCGCTGTGTGTACGCTGCCATGAGTGTAGTTTTCTTATGTGTCAATGTGGTTTGCGCCAGCCTCGGGGAGCGAGGAGACACAGGTGGGGTCAGGAACAAAACGTGGACGCTGGTTCTTGTCCGTGTCTTGGTTAATGACCTCCTTTTTATCATCGAGGCTGTGTGCCTGGCCACTTCACTGCTGCTCCTGACCCGGTTTTCTCCCACCACCAGCCCTTATTTAAACAGTAAAGTAAGTAACAATCATTTTAAGTTAGCATGTTGTATTAAAGATTTAAGCAGGTGCCTCTTTTTTTAATATATAGTAATCGGGTTATCCCAGGAGTGGTTTTAAATTTACAGACGGAAGATAGGAAGTGTCCATATTCCATGACCACCTTCAGTTCCTTGCCCTTTTCTATTTTAGGGGACCAGTCTTTGCAGGACCGCGGTGTTAGGAGCAGGTGTGATCCTTCTGTTCTTAAGCAGAGCTTGCTATAACCTTACCGTCCTCATCCTGTCACAGAATCACAAGGTGGAGTCCTTCGGCTTTGACTGGTACAACATCTCCGACCAGGTATAGAAGCTCGATGGATTTAGGATGTTCAGTTCTGATGGAACTGGAGAGTCATGTTCACTTCTGTTTCTCCCCCAAGGCTGATCTTCGTAATGATCTTGGCGACATGGGCTACATCGTTTTCGGAGCTATTCTTTTCATCTGGGAGCTCCTCCCCACAAGCCTCCTCATTCTAATCTTCAGGGTGCCTCGTCCTCCCAAAGAAATGGTGAGCTCTTCTCCTGGTAAATCTAATGGCAGATCTGCCTGCATACATTTTACAAGTGTTGTATAGGAAAGCAGTATTTTAAGACTGGAGTTTGTACACTGCTACAAGTTAGGACTCAAATTCATGCCCCAAGAGTCTGAACCTCAATCCCCTTTTTAAAAATGAAATAAAGAAAAATTCGATACATCTGGACACCTCCTCGAAGCACTGCCCCCTCCCTCCCTCACCTCAGAATAATGGTTCTGGTTGGTTTCCCCTCTTAAACGATGCAGCAGTGTACGAACACTCGAGTCTCTGCTCTGGAAAGGATGAATATTTTTATCCTCTGCTTAGTCAGTACTTGGGGGTTGGAGGATCTGGAATTGGGCAGGGTTACTGATCAGAAGGTTGGGGGTTCAAACCCCACTGTTGAGCTTTTTATCCTCAACAGCTCAGGGGTATAAATGTGATGATGGTGTCTGCCAAATGCCGTAAATGTTATTCTTACATTGACTGATGCCACCCATAAAAAAAAAAAAAGTAAATAATGAAAAATTACATTTCAATTTGAATGCTTTTCAGAAATGTAGTCCAGTCATCAACAGAAGGGCCTCACGCTCATATTTCTTTGACGATCCACGAGGAATGGATAGCGACCCAAGCGCTACTTGGTCATACAGCATACAGCCTAATAGCAGGTATAGTACAGTACAGTACAGTCACATTCCTACCTTCACCCCTAACACATGAATGTTTGAAAACTACAGCCTGTATTTCACCATGACGGATTGAACGTAGACATGCCAGTAAAATGGCTATTTCCTAAATAAATAAATAAACAAATCACATCTTTAAATCCCTTTCAGCTGGTTTGGCTCCAGTGAGACGACGCCACTCTTGTTCAACAGGACCGATCAAACAAACCAGCATCACTCGCTCTACTCCACCCCACAGACATGAGCACTCCACATGAAGGTTCTAGGGATTTGACATTGACTGTTCTCAGGCAATAATGCATCAGTACCTCAGCCTCTGGAGCACAATAGGTGATATTTGCACTGAAACCTGGTGTACATGCTTGAACATTCCATTTTCATGCTTCTAACTTGTCTATACCAGCATTTTAGGGAGATTTGCAGGCTCTATCCTGTTTACATAAATAAGGACCACTAGAGGGCTATTACCTGACCTAACCTTGTACAACTTTTTTCTTTTTTTTTTTTGTACATGTAAAAGAAATGAAAAAGCATGTAAGCGAAGTTGACTGCAATACTTAAATGTACAGACTGGGTAAATTTATTTTAAATGTTTTTAATATGAACAATTTGTGGGATTTCTTTGGTGAATTTTAATAACTTAAATTAATTGCATTATATTAATTCCCAAGTAATGATTTGTTATTGCTAAATATTTAAGGAATTAAAGAAAAAAAAACCTGTGGGAGTTGAATGATTTATTCTGCATTATTTACAGATGTTCTTATTAAAATACTTTGTACAGTATGTACAGTTTGTTAACTTACGCCACACTTGATCATCACAGCAGATATCAGATCTGAAGAAACAGAAAGCTAGGAATCATCAAAACAATACCAAAAATATATATATCCATCTTTGCCAACAAATAACCTTGCTATGCCTTCATGTTGTGGGCTTGCAGAGAAAAGACTATATGTAAAGAAAAAAAAAAAAAAAAAAAACCGTGCAGATTACAAAGACTTCTCCTTGGATGTGTGTGATTAATTCGGCACATATTATCGAGGAATCCAATCTTTCATCTGTGACTCTCCAACATCACTGCTGAAGTTCCGAGTAACACGAGCCCACTGGGAGACGACTTGACTTCTCAAGCACCCGGCGTGCCAAAGCAGGGTACATTTCTACTGTATAAAGTCCTTCGTCAAAATGAAATGCCTGGACTACTAGTGGAATAATCAGTGGTCTAGAGGCGGTGTGGTGTCCAGCTTGCGTAGGCGGCGACGTCTCAATTCAGCAGCGCTCGGCTCCCCGTCCACCTCTGCCTCCTCGTCCTCCTTCTTCTCCTCCTCCTTCTCAGCCACTGTGGTGGAGTCTGGTTGGGTGAAACCTGTCGCTCCACTGCCAGGACCTGCTATTGAGAGTGAAAACAAGGATTACGTTCATGTTACGAATGATTCAGTTACTGATATACAAGCAAAAAAGTGTTTACCCTCACTGCTCTGTGTTCCATTCTCCTGGCTAGATGCTTCAGTTTTGCCTGAACCACTCGCTTCAGCGGTGCTGCTCTCTGGTCGAGGAGGACTGGTGTAGAGCAGAGGAAATAAAAGAACAGTTAATATGATGCATATGATGAGTACGTATGTTGTAGCTGTTTTTTTCTTCTTCTTTAAATTCCAGTGAAAGCTCATGGTGTACCTAAGTGTAGCGACGGTGGTGAGGTAGTGGTGGATGTTAAGCATGGCAGCATCCAGCAATGTGTGGATGTTCTGAAGGCACTGCAGTCTGGCCTCCAGACCACGACGTCCTTCCTGCTCCAACTCCCTCAGTTCTTCCTCCGACATTGTGGACAGAGACGGTGGAGGAGGAGGCATCGCTGACACTAATGAACAAATAAGAAGGGCACCTGAGGTTTAACTCTGAATTCATCTTAAGTCTAGCTTAAGTCATCCTGTCATCTTTGTAATAGTCATGCCATGTCAAGCCTAATAGATGTTTCCTTCAGGAAGGATGTTGTTTTAGCCTCGGGTTGGGGAAAAAAATTTAAAAAAAGACATCATGTGCAGAGTTTCATTAAAAATCTAGCAACGGTGGGGCTTTGGCCAAAGAGGAATGTATTACATTTTACAGCTGGATCCTGGAATTTTATTTATTTATTGGTTCATATCGTGGGATTGTTATGCTTGGCAGAGGTTTGTGCTCTCCAAGTGGCTCTTAACTTGGTCAGGGTCATAGTGGCTCAGGAGCTTAACATATATACAATGGCAGGATGGATATGGTGTTGGTCCAGCTCAGAGGATACTTCACACGGATTTATACATAAAGAAAATTAGCACACAGTCAAATCCACTACTGGCAGAACAGGAAACTCACAGAAAGGGGAAACCTGCTACTATCTTCTCTAGACATGATAACTTCACAGAACATACCCAGCCTTTCAGAGTCAAGAACAATCATAACAACCCACAGCATGCAGTGTATAAACCAGCTTGGTAGGTTTCACTGAAGGCATGTGATGGTTCTTGTGTGCAGCTGATTTATACTCACTGAAGGGTGGGGGTGGAGGCATGGGCAGCCATGGTGCTGATGGGAATGGTGGGGGCATGGAGAAGGGGAATCCAGGAACTCCGCCCACAGGAGCTGAAGCAGCAGCAGCAGTGTCTGTACCAGTCTGGCTTGAGCTACCAGCCCCTGAATCTGCACATTCAATGTGGAAAAAGAGTGTTGGTAAACATTTTTTTGGTGATGCAGAATTAAAAAAAAAACAGCTTTCTCTTTAATGGGTGGTTTATCAAACGGACCAAGATCTGAAGACAGCATAAATGAATAGAAAACTAAAGTGCACAAACCATTAAATAAAACTCTCACCTCCCCCTGAAGTTTGGGTTGTACCTGCGCTGGTATGTGGTGTGCTAGAGGCTGCCGGAGCAGCAGGAGGAGCCGCAGGAGGAGCTGCACCCGGGAAGGGAGCCCAAAAAGGGAAAAGACCTGGGGGAAACTGGGGCATTGCACCTGGAGCAACTGAAAATAATACACACACGCAATCATTAAACAAGAATGCATTAAACACTGGTTTAAAGTAATGGCTGAGGGCTGGTGGTTACCATTAGCAGCAGGAGGAGGAGGACCATTAGCAGGTGCTCCTGGAGCTGCAGGGGGTACCGGGGCAGCAGGCACAGGAGTGGTGTTAGGCTGTGATGCTCGCAGGACATCCATACGGCACGTTGGACATGTCTGCTGCCTCTGGAACCACGACCGAAGACAACTGTGACAGGGATATAAACATTATACACACCACACAGTTACAGACCCTGAAACCCTTCAGCACCAAATCAGATGGAGCTGCAGTGTGATATTTTTGTATACAGCAGATAATCTATGCTCTTTTAAATATATGAAATAAGCGTAGTGGGTGGTGTGTACAAGCCAATCAGAAGCCAGCTTTCACAGTGTTGCTAGTAATACAAAACATTTTTATAAAGGCATTTTATTGGTTAACTGTATGAATGATATTACTTTTACATTAAATGATTAATTTATTCTCTAAGACGCTTAATCCTAATTAGGGTCACAGCTCGCCGGGGCATCGCAGGGCAACACATACAACCATTCACACACTCACACATAGTGGCGATTTGGAACCGCCATTTAGCCTTCTGTGCATGTTTTTGGACTGTGGGAGGAAACCCACGCAAGCACAGGGAGAACATGTAAACTCCACAGCCCGGGAATCAAACCCAGGCTTGCTTCTTGCTGTAAAGCGAATGTGCTAACCACTGCGCCACCATTAATGATTCAATAGCAGAAATTCCGAGCTAAGTATTGATGCCAGACATGGTGGGGAAATCCTCGAACATCACGCAATATGGACCTTCATTAAAGGTAGGTTGTGATACACTGTAGAAAGCTGTAGACAGTGTATACACTAGAAATAAAACAAAACAATTGACTAGTTGTAAAATTTAAACAGGTTTGTAGCGTTTTAAGCTAAAATGCTACTGACCCATGAATGAATTAAATCTGCTACATCTAAAATCTACATCTAAAAAGGATTACAATGTGTGTGTGTGTGTGCATAAAATAGTATATTTATGTAGAATATATATAGAATATTAAACAGTACAATTCACTAAAATGAACAAACAAACAAACAAACAAACAAACAAACAGCAACCTAGAGTGAAAGATGTGGTTGCAGGGCAGTTTCTTGGCTCCGGTTACCATCTCCTCCCGACAGATGATACACACATTGTCAGAGGCCTGCAAGTCCTCAGGTGTTGCATCTGGGTAGCTGCAAAACAAAACAAAAAAAAAGTCATAAGGTGTTATAATTCAAGATCAAAATACATCCCTGTTAGCATGTTTACAAGCTTTCAGAAAGTCTCTTACAGTGTGTTCATGTTCCGGATGGCTCGCCGAGACATTATAGCGTCCGTTACAGCCTTCTTAAATTGCCTGGTATAGAAAAGATTCATTTTATGATTTACAAGAGGTCTAATTGTACCTGTATTACTTGTACATTTAAATTACTTCTGCTCCCCATCGAAATAATGAAGCACATGAGTGCAACTTCAGAATGAGATCTCGTATCGCTTTACCTCATTGCGAGATACATGGGTCGAATGGCAAACAGGGGGAAGGTGTGCACTTTGATCATGATGGTCATGAACGCCATGTACAGCAGCACCTTAATAAAGCCTGTAGGTCACAAACGGGACCAAGTGTGAGGACATTTACATTTCTACATGACACACTGTTTAAATAAATCAATAATATATCACTAAAAAAAAATCAAACCTCTCCCACCTGTAAAGAGTTCCGTGTAAAGCATGTACACGGCTTTGTTTTCCCACGGGTTCTCACTCTGGAGGTCAATGGTGTGCAGGGCGTACTTAATGAAGGTGGTGAGAACCATGGTCATCAGGATTGCATACTGAAAGCATGAGAGTGAGAGAGAAAGTGACAAGGAAGGTAAGCTGGACGGAGTAATGTTTCGATCCGTGGCTTGTGCATTGATATACTAGCACAGGGCTTCCCAAACTAGGAGTTGTGACCCCATCTGTGGTTGGCCAATTTACAGACACCACATCTGTGGTTGGCTTTTATGGGGACATAAAAGAATTTCTAAATCTTATCTTCAGTACTATTGATTTATTTGACAAATGTATATAAAAATATATAGAATACAGATACTGCATTTCTACTCTATGAGTCATGTTTAAATTAATATGCACTACTTTAATCTTTTTTCAGCTTCCTGTATTTGTGCAGTATATTAAATCCCTCCCGAAGGGCTCCTGAGTGGCGACTATCAACCTTGAGATCACAAGTTCGAATCTGGGTTGATGCCACGGCCATCCGCGACTGGGAGTCCACGGGACCTAATTGCTTGAGCTCTCACAAGAGGGAAGGAACGGCATGCGCTCCCCCGTCACTCACATCAATCACCAGCCAATCCTCTGAGTGTGTTAGGCCGCCTTCAAATGCACATGCGCAACAGTTCGTAAAGAGGCGGGTGGCAGCATGGCAGGTTACAGAGGGAGAATGTTAATGCTTACGCCCCTCCCTGGTTGGTGGTGATAGGGGGAGGGAACACCTGACGTGTGGGAATTAGATCCGACTAAACATTAAAGGAGAAAAAATGGGGAAGAATAAATAAATACCTCCCGATACACGCTATCACTCTGGGTCATATTATTCAATTATATCATTCTAGAGTCATCATGTACTAAAGGTTAACTGCTTTTCCCCTTTTAGTACTGTACGGCATTTAAAAACCTCACGTCGCATTCAAACCTACAGAACCGTTTTTCAGGGTCTGAGTTTTCTATTTGAGATGCGGTGCACAACAAGAACCAACAGTTACGCATCATTCAGCTAAAACCTGTTGGACTGGAATGCTTTAGCTCTGGCATGTCATTAAGAAAATTTCCCATTTAAATGGAGCAGATATGCATACGACAGGCACCAAGTACATAAACAACCACGCTGCTGTAGAGATGTGTATCCGAATCGCCAAGGCCGATGAAATGCAATCCATCGGCACCAATCCAATACAAAGCAACTAGTAATGCACTATGATATGATTCCACCCAATGAGATTCGATTCAACACAGCGAGATTGAATGTGATGTGATTAACATGGCGTGTAATGTAATACCGCCTGCTTCTCTTTCTCTCTCTCCCTCCCTCCCTCTCATTCACTCTTCTCCTGAAGGTTTTTAAAGAGTTCTCAGAAACACCTCCACCTCGTGTGAGAACTGGCTGAGAGACTTTACAGGAATTGGAGGGGCGACAGTACATTTGGGTGTGTATAGAAGAAATGAAAATAAAACTAGAAATGTTTTTGACACAAACGATCAGGTTAGCAGGCAGGTTCACAGACATATCTGATAAAAATAAATAAATAAAATCAATGCTGGGCTAAATTTTACATGTCTAAGTTTTTAAATGACCACCTGCATATTTCATGTCTCCCCTGTGACCTTGAAATTAGTTCAAGGTGACCCAGTTTCAGTGAGCACTAAGTACAACAGGTATGATTTGGAAACCAATCCAATACAAACTGCACCCTTTCTGTGTGGAGTTTGAATGTTCTTCCCATGGGTTTCCTCCGCGTACTCCGGTTTCCTCTCACAGTCCAAAAAAAATGCACAGTAGGCTAACTGGCCGTTCCAAATCGCCCCTAGGTATGAGAGTGAGTGTTAAGGGTTGTATGTGTGTTGGCCCTGCAATGGCCTGGCGAGCTGTTCAGAGTGTATACCGCCCTCGCCCAGAGTTCGCTGAGATGGGCACCAGCCTCCTAGCGACCCTAATTAGGATTAAAATCCTACCATCCCTACCACTTACATTAATACTGCTTTTACACACAAACACACACACACACACACAGAATCTTTCCCATCACCTGCTTGATGTCACGTATCCTGACATCCGAGGAACACTGCTTTGTTTTTTAGTCTCTTGAATTCTACTCACATATGTGCACATAATTAAAATGAACAGGATGTTACGTCCACTCACTCTCCGAACCACTTAATCCTACTAGAGTCACAGGGGGTGGTGCCTGTCTCAGCCAACACTGGGCGAAGGTGGGGTGCACCCTGAACAGCCGATTGGCTTAATGTGCATGTCTTTTAAGTGTAGGAGGAAACCAGAGTACCAGGAGGAAACCCATGCAAGTGGGGGGGGGGGGTTTGCAAACTCCACACAGGAACACCATCATCAACCCTTTGAACATTCTTGCTGTAAGGCAGATGTGCACACCACTACGTCACCATGCCTTCCCAGAATGCTACAGCAGTCCCAAATTATAACTCTGGCATTTCAAAATGTAGTAAAGTTGGTCAAGGTGTAGGGAATGCTGAATATTCAAAATGTCTATTTGAGGGGTTGCTTGTCCAAACAGTTTGGGAAGCCCTGGATTAGGGTAGGACACTGGTGGTACTGAAAGTATTATACCCGAATCCTCTACGTTAGCTGAATATTTTTGCAGGGGGTTCCATGTGAAATTGCATAAGCTTGTAATATGAGGTGGGAAAATAAAAAGTTCACCTCAAATCCGAAGACCAGCTGTACAGAGGCTCCTCTGGTGATGATACTGTGGCAGGCGTGATTGACAAATAAGAAGTCTAGTACTCCTAGTAACACCATTAGTGCTGCACAGGAAGAACAAAAAACCTGATGCAATATCAAGACATACTACCCAAATAAGGTCAAAAAAGTGCAGCTTGCAATTCTAAGACCAGGTGCAACCTTGAATTTTGCATAAAGCTGAAAATAGAAATGCAAATACGCTTCTGATCTGGGAACGGCTCGTAACGGTTTCAGTTTGCGTTATTACCGAGGCAATGGACAGTCAACGTTACAATCACAAACTATAAACAGCCTAAACCAATGTACTGGAAAAAAAAACAGGCTGAGCTATGCAGGACTGGTGCTGGTTTCACTGGTTGGTTTAAAAATGGCCACACTGTTTGACTCTTAAAAACATGAACTGGGTTTAAAACTTAAAATAATAAAAAAAAAGGAATGACCAGAGAAGCTAAACTCCACCGTTACAGAGCTGCTGTGAATAAAGAGAATTTATACTCACAGAGAACACGGAAGTGGAAGACCCATGAGATGTTTGGACTTCTTTCCATCTACAACAAATGAAAAAGTAGAATAAGTAAACAAATAAAAGAAGGCACAAGCTATCATATTACTAATAATTTTATAGCACATTTCATTGTACATTTCAAGTGTAAAATTTCTAGAAATTCTCAAACATTAATTATCATTGTAAATGTTCCTCAGGATTACTACTAATTCAGACTAATATTTACTTACAAAGTCCACTCTGTCTTCAGCCAGCCAATGGAAGCACTTGAGGAAGAGAAGCAACGTGAAAAGGGCCACAAAACGGGGGGAGAAGTCGTCCCTGAAGACTGTAAAGGCTAAACAGGTCTCTGTCACGGCATACCACGAACGCTCGATCAGGTGCTGGTGGATAGAGGGACACCATGAGATCCTCAGACTAAACCGAAACATATTAACACAGACATGTGCGCACACATGCGCATGCACAGAGAGACATGCACGCACACACAGACACACACAGAGACAAACACAAACATAGATGCACACACAGACAGGCATACAGACACACACCTCCATCTCTGCAGCTCTCAACTGGCCAAAGAAGACCTTACGCATGAACTTTCCCAGTAGAAAAACCAAGACGAAAGCCTGAATATATAAAACCTGTCAAAGAGAGAAATTAAGCAGCATTAGGCTCGGGATTCTAGCAGAGACGCTTTCATTTGTATCAGTCCAAGTTAATTAAAGAAAGCTTTTGTTCAATTGACATATGGGTTACTCTGAGTCACATTTAAAAGCAGCAGCAGACAGACAATATACATCACTCTTCTGCCTTCGGCCACAATGGCACTAAACCAGCTGCCAGAGAGCGTTACATTATGTGCTTTAAGACCACTGATCTCACATTGTGACTGTGACAGCAAAACCAGACCAGCGTTTCTTCATGTTAAAAACAAACCTGTGCTCCGAGTGCTAATGCTGTATCCAACTGGTCAGAGAAATCAGGCAGCTTTTAATTACAAAGTGTGAAAAAAGAAACAACGATTGAGATGCACTTACTGCCATGCTCGGACTGCTTTTCGTGAGGTACACGACTGTGGGATAGAACTGGTGTTTGAGGAAATAAGCATGAGCCACCACGGCTCCGGTTAGGGCCAGACTAGTAGCTGTTACCAACGCTGCTCGAACCATGTTTGCACTGCAGGAATAGGGAAACGAAAATAAATAATGATGATAACACACACCTCAGTGAAACTACACATGGTTTATCTTTATCAAACTATGAGAACTGACTTGATCATGTGACTGGGCTCATCAGGAACAGTGTGAACAATTTTCCCTCAATAGCTGAGTCATTTTTCTGACTAGTGTGTAATAGCACGAGAAACTGGTATCCTGACTCAAACACTGACACCACAGACTTACCATGAAGCACTTTCAGTCTCGGACCAAAACACGACAGTGAAAATCTGATACGTGTCAGTGTTTGTTTTCTGAACAGTTGGTAAAACAGTTCAGGTAGAAATGACCCTTTTTTTAATCATGCCAACTGTTTGCCTGTTTTTTAAATAAACTGCAACTCTAACATCATTGAAATATTCCCATAAAAATATTTACAACTCAACAGAACTATGTATTGTATTCCTAGAAATCTAATACACCTACCATTAGCATTATACTATTATATATAGTATATATTATATATATATTATATATGTGACATGACATCGATTTCACTTGAAATCACATAAAACTCATTTATGAGAAAGGAGACACAGGTTGTCAAACCATATGGAATGGTTTAGCGAGTGAAGAAATAAAAAAATTCAGTGATTATACACTTAACAAAATGAAAATAACCAAGTACTATTCAAGTATTTGTTTCAAGTAATAGTGGATCATATTGATGAGAATAAGTAAACAAAAAACAATATATAGTAAAAACAAAAATAACAGTCTCTTTTTTGAGGAAAAAAAGTCAATAATTAGTGTGGCCATACTTTACTTTGATTACAGCAATTAACCTCCTCAGGCACAGTGTTCACATATTTTTTCATTTCTTCACTCGCTAAACCATTCTATATGGTTTGAAGTTCATTCATGCTATGCAAAAGTCAAAAACAATGAAGTTTGCAACACCTTTTAACTTTTCTGAAAAATTGGCATTTTCAGTGTTTTTGTCTTTTAATCACGCTATTACATCAATTTACTTCTCCGAATTCTTTTTTTTGGTTCTCATTGCCTAAAATAGCATTGTTCAATACATTTTCACCCAAAAAAATTATAGATAATAATAATATTATCATTAGGAGCCATTTTAGACAAAAGTGGAGGTGTAAAATCTTCATGATTTCACTTGAGGTTGACTGGCTAAGTGTCCTGAAGTGTGAATGGTCCAGACATGTAACTGTGGCAACACACTGGTCCCAATCCTGGGTAAATGGGGAGGTCTTGGGAGGGAAAGATCTGGCAACCTAGTATGTATTCATTCATTCATTCATTCATTCCTTTTTTGAACCGCTTAATCCTAACTAGGGTCATGGGGAGGCTGGCGCCCATCTCAGCCGACTCTGGGTGAGGGCAGAGTACACCTTGGACAGCTCGCCAGGCGATCGCAGGGCAGAAACACGCTGATGTACTATTTACAACCTACTATTTACGAAAGTCAGCAACGGTTCTCACCACAGACAGTGAGAGACATGGCTGGCCTTTGATAACCCAGTTAGCTGCACTGGAGGGACAGCAGCGACAATCCGGTGATAGTGGTGCTTGAACTCTCGACCTTGGGATCAGTAACCCAGCACCCTACCACCGGGCCACCACTGCCCCCCCCTAGTAAGTATTTATCTGAAAAATTAAACAAGCAAACAAACCCTGGCCAAGAAAACTTGATGACACCAAGAGTCAGATTTGACTGAATGGACAAAATAAATGACAGAAAGCAACATATATTATATTATTACATCCTGAAAGCTGCTGGAAGAAAATAAGAAGGTAAAAGTGTGACGGTCAAAACCTCCAAAAGAACCGTGGCTGCTTCTGCAAAATTCTCAAGTTCACGTGTATAGAAATCTGCACACACTGTAGCGGCGACTTTATTAAAATACACGTTATCACATAAAACAGGAGCTTCTTTTACACTTATTACTGTTTACATTTTACTTTAAGGATGATGCTTAGAACTTGGTTTTCACACAGTATTGTAATTTTATCATAATTATTATTATTATTATTATTATTATTATTATTATTATTATTAAAAACACATTTTCTGAAGAGATCTGACCTTGCAAGCAGCTTCAGTTAGAAGAATAAATAAATAGCACGTTAAAAAGAGCACATTTTTAATTAAAAAGTATCCAAATTCACACATGTTCAACAATGTGATGCTCTATTTACATAAACAAATGTTTAAAATCTAAAAGAAGTCGAGCAATCTGTTAAAGACTGAAGTAAATCCACACCCACTTTACAGCTCAACAGGATTTCAAGCTTCTTACTTGTTTATTACCTTTGTAAGATTTCACACGCACTGCTGACACAAGCTGAACCAGACACTAATAAATACTACAGATAATAAAGAACCGGTGTGCAGTCTGGAACTGATGTTAGACACGTCGTCGAGTTTCCGGTAAGACTTGTCATGGTCCAGATGTTTCTACATCAACTATGCTAGCTGGCAGTTTGCGTGCAGGAAGCTAAACTACTGTAGGGGGTGTTTTAAAAGAAACTGAAAGAGTTACCATAGTTACAATAAGTGTCAAATGTGACTGTAACCCGGAGAAAACAAGTGTGTCACAAAAACATTATGAAGGTTGACTTCCTTTTACCTCAGCAGGAATTAGCCGCGCTGCTAGCTTAGGCTAATCATAGCACGGTGCGCGAGCTCCTGCAGTGCGGGTTGACCCAAACTGCACTTACCGCCTGAGAGTGCAGGAACCTCCGCACTGGAAACCAAAGAGCCAGAGCCGTCACATCAACTACACCCGGGTCAATTTCCCCATCCAACACGATACCGTCTCGTTCTACCGACACATACGAGGATCCCAGCACCACTCAGACGATTACGTGTTTATTTTTCGCTTGCTCTACAAAAGGCCACCTCACTTCCGCCGCTCCTGCGTGACGTCACTGGTAAGCCCTTCAACACCGTAAAGATTAGAAAAAACGCACCTCACTTTTCCCCCCTAATAATAAAAGCGCAGGATTTTTTAAATTACATTTTTAACTCTCTCAAACCCACTCGTACATTGTTATTGCATTTTTACCTCTTTTACCATCCTGAATATTTCCCCATTTATTTCTAGTAATATAAGGTTTACAATTTTACATGTATTGTAAATTCTCCATGGGGGCACAGTGGTGTAGCGGTTGCCAGAAAGAAGGTCCTGGGTTCGAGTCCTGGACCGATCTGGGCCTTAGGCTTCAGGGGGTTTCAGTGGGGAGTCTGCATGTACTCTCTGCGCTTGTGTGAGTTTCCTCCACTGTCCAGGGTGTACTCTGCCCTCGCCCAGAGTCGGCTGAGATGGGCACCAGCTTCGCCGTGACCCTAATTAGGATTAAACGGCTTTTTAAAAAATTAAAGAATGAATGAATGAATAAGGTTTAGGAATTACATTTACGTTTTTTAATGTGCACAGTTATATTATTAGCCTATATTTGATCAGCTTTAATTTTTAAAACAGTTAAATATAAGTGAATGGTTAAACAGAAAGCCCATCCTTACCAAAATTAGGTGGTTGATCATAAAAAGGTCCAGTATGTGTTGGTAGTGAGGTGTTGTGCTGAAGATAGTTTAATTGCAGTTTAAATACATATAATGTACAAACAAATCGTGCAAATATTTGATTAAAATTTTGCTTTAACGCCATAAACGGCAGGATCAGGATGCTTACTGAGTATATACAGTACACCTACCCCATTATCAAGAGGAATACATCAATAAATTAGGCCACTCACATCAAAATGTCACTCTTCTGTTATGACCAAAATTTTCTCCCGTCAGACTTTACTGATGTGGTTACGACATGAACAAGTGATCGCCTGATGAGTAAAAAACTATAAGCAATTAAAAATTGTGAGTGGGATGACCCAGAGTGGTAGCATCACCATCCCATTACATGGGACATCCCATAATAATTATAACCCTAACCCTAATAACAGCAACATAATGAATTAGAAATAATAATGCTTGTAGTACGTAAGTTTTTCCCCCCACTTTTTTAAGCTAACATGAATTTATAATCTTGGGGCATTGAAGTTATACCAATTGAACAAACAAATCAACAACAAAAAAAAATCTTTATGATCTCTTAAATTATCTAAAACTATCTACAAATGTTGCAGCTAAGTTGTCACAGAAAAGAATTAGTTGTGGAATAATATGAATATAAAAAGCTAGGTTTGCATTAACTAAATAGCCTCATAAATCGTGGAGTGTGAGAATACCCGGATGAGAAGGCTGTATTTGATTGGTCCAGGTAACCCAAACACAGTGGTAACCAAAGATATCCTGTAATACTGTATAGGCCACGGGCTAATCATAGACAGTCGTTTTTGACCCCATAAGTGTGAGTGGTGCAGGGATTTGCTTTGTGAGACTTAGTTTAGAGTTTAGATATTCCATATGCTTCAGAGCACAGACACTGTTTTGTTTCTTTGTTTTTTTGTCTCTAACAGCTATCAGTTTCATGTGTCATTTTAATATGATTATCTATAAAGCATAACAATGAATCACATCTAAATTAAATTTTAAAGCACAGTCTATAACACTGATGTATGATAAATGTATAAATCTGATATGGCATGGTGGTGTAGTGGTTAGTGGCATGTCCGCCTCACAGCAAGAAGGTCCTGGGTTCGATTCCCAGCTCGGGTGTTTCTGTGTGGAGTTTGCATGTTCTCCCT
>JAOUQZ010000035.1:15972330-15987946 GCA_028564935.1 Neosilurus hyrtlii
AGGTGTGAGTGTGAGTGCGAATGGTTGTGTGACTGTTGGCCCTGCAATGGCCTGGCGAGCTGTCCAGGGTGTACCCCACCCTCATCCAGAGTCGGCTGAGATGGGCACCAGCCTCCCAGCGACCCTATTTAGGATTAAGTGGTTCAGAAAATGAATGAATTTCAACATGTGTAGTAGATCAAAAACTGGTTGCATCTAGCTTTAAAATCGTATTGTTAGAAATGTAGATCCGTGTAACTAATATTAGTGTTTACTACACAGGAATGGCACGATCTGATTGGTCCACTATGTCAGGATTAAAAAGATTCTTCAGAGCGTAATGCTTGACTGGAAATGATAGACGAAACCTCCACAGGTTTGTGATGGTCACTGATGCTCACTCATTTGCCAAACCGCTTAATCCTACTAGGGTCACGGGGAGCCTGGAGCCTATCTCAGCTAACACCGGGCAAGGGTGGGGTACCCACGCGCTCACACTTACACCTATGAGCAATTTGGAACAGCCAGTTAGTCTACTGTGCATGTCTTTGGACTGTGGGAGGACACTGGAGTACTCGGAAGGAAACCCACACAGGCACAAGGAGAACATGCAAACTCCACACAAAAATGCCCGAGCTCGAGACTTAAACCTAGGCCTTCTTGATGTAAGGTGGACTCGCCCTCCACTACGCCACCGTGCCACTCGTCAGTTTAAATAAGTGTCTGTGATATTTTACCTTTGTAAGAAGAGGGAAAGGAGCTTACAGGAAATCTAACTTCAAGATTACCCAAAGACCAATCTGTCTTCTCTTACAGGGAGTTCGGCATTCACTGAAGCCAGTAAAGTGCAAAACTCATTTTTCAAAGCATTAAGCAAGAAATTCTGCCTCCAGTCTATAAAAATCCAGAGCGGTGAAGTTGTGGAAAGCTTGAATAAAGCCGACAAGTCAGTCGGCAAACTCTTAAGAACCATCAAACTACAACAAACAGCCTGGTAATTTGTCATCTTGTGCATCAAATATTTGTACATTCAATATTTTAAACTGTGTACAATTCCTGTGATTGATGAAGAGTATTTTGCGCTTCCATCCATCCATCCATCTCCTGCCGTATATCTGAGGTTAGGTCATGAAGGCATTCCTCTTCCCAGCGAGACTCTCCAGCTTTTGAGCTTGACAGTAAAAAACTGAGCTGTTTTGGTGACAAAAAAAAATAACCACGGTGGGCTGAACAGCACTGATGCTTCCTCGGATGGCAGAATATTCATGTGCAAAGACTTGCATTGATGCCCTTCAGTTTCAAAGTATTCAGGGTGTGAATTTACTATTTATTTACCTTAGATGTCTTTATCACGTTTACATTGTCTAGCTCTAGAACAGCAGTGAGTTGCTCTACTTAGCTCACACTGTTAAATCTAACGTGTGTGTGGACGTGCAGTCCTCATCTGCTGTAATGCTTAAAAAATATAAAAAAATAAATCAAATAGATGTAATAAAAGTGTGTGCTTTTTGCTGATGTTCCTGTGTAGTATATACTAAAACAATTATTTGCTGCAGGCTCAGCGGATGTTGCTGAATTGAACTGTTGCCCATCTCAGGGGCTGTGCTGTGATATCCACCTCTCCTTCGATGAATAACTGGTGATTGCATAGCTGCATTTCCTGAGATATTTCACACTTCCAAGATGCAGCTTGGGACCATGTGGTCGTATAATAAGGCGCTCGCTTGCCCTATCTAGTATTATATAATTTCTGTGGTGTTTAATGGTGCATTTGTGTACCTCTGGTATTAAATGTTCACTAGATATCAGGTGGTGCATATGACTTGCAACTGTTTATTACCCAGTGACCAGCTGTCAAACATGGTGATAACAAACATGGTGGACCAAGCATTGAAAGAGATGCTGATGTTTTCATCTTTGAAACTGATATACAGTAGAATATTTTGGGGGAAAGATAATTAGTATTATTATTAGAATTAGGTGTTCCACTGTTTTTTAACGTTGGTCATCATTTATCTGGAGCAGCTGAAAATCGCAAATGTACCCAGCACAACAGGATTGCGCTGCCAGATCATGGTTATATTTCCAGACTGAGCAGCTTTTTACAACAACCTTGTTATTATTAAGAACTTCTGCTCTGATGGAGCAGATGAGAGTCTCCAGGTTTGAATTCATTAAATGAAGCACAGGAGAGATTCAAAAATTCTTTTTATGGCTGCTTTAATCTGAACTCGGGTTGAATTTCATGATACAATAGCGGAAGTAGAACAGAAAACGGTGCTAGTTAAGCTCTAGTTACCCGTGTCAGCTATGGTAAAAAGTGAAAGGTAAATGCTTATTAGTTATACATAAACACCTTCCCAACATCATATCACCTAAAAGAATGCACCTGAATTTTTATCAAATTGACTTTATTTAAAAGCAGTAACTTTTTGATTTGCCTTAAGGCAATGAAAGCTATAAAAAGGAAACAAACCATAGTGAACAGAGTCTAATAGTAAACATAAGAGAGATTATGTCTTACTTGAGTAACTCGGATTAGACAACATAAAGTACAAAGATTCTTAGAGAATCCAAAGACTGCCATTTTGACGGGTGAAGTAAAGACACGTGAAATTGTTTAAGTTTCATTCATCTACAAGGATACCTATAAGTTGAGAAAAATCATATGAGCATCATTTTTAAAACAGAGACAAAGGCAACTGCTAAAGCAGTAGTTAGTCCATTGTTTGCCACCGCCTAGAATTTTCCTCTGCTAAATGTGCCTCAGTTTATTCCTCATCGTTCTCACTGCTTCAGAGTTTGACGGCCCTTTTGCAGATAATGTAAACAGTTCAGCCCTTAAGACCTCTCCACTTCTTTTGAAACTGGAGAAAAAACAAAACAAAAAACACCAAAACAATGTAATAACAAATATCCAAATAAAAAAAAAAAAAGATCCTCCCAGCCCATGGAGGGCCCATCATTAGGAAACTGAAGAGATGGGGTTCACAGGTGAGCCCATTTGTGTTAGTACTTTGTCCAGCCACTGAAGGGGACCATGCAGATGCACTTCTATCCAGCTGGGGGTGCTGGTCACATCCTGTCGGTGATATTCAGCTCCCCATCCCTAAACAGAGCACCAACATCAAATGTTTGTTCAAAATGCAAACAGTGGTATAAAACAAACAATCGTACATTTATAGTCATTATGCACTAAACAAAAATAATACCTTTACAAAACTCATGCGAATAGTGCACATCTTAGTGAGCTCATAAACAGCCTCAAACCCGTGGTTGACAGACTGGGCTAGCAGCTGAGCAAACTCCTGATTGTTGAAGATCTTGAGGCTGCAGCCACTGGGGATCTTGCAGACAGTGGTGGGGTGGAAACCATGGTGGTAGTTGCAGTTCCTGCTCTGCACGAAAATGCTGCTGTCACTCAAACACTCTGCATACACCTCTCCTCCAACGTAGTACAGGTGAACACCTAAGATTTCACAGGAGACAAAACACTTTTAGCTACAAGAAAGAATTCTGGAAGAATCAATAGTTAAAAAAGCTCTATGTACCCAGGGTGGATAAAAATAGTATACAGCATGGCAGAGGCACAGATAAGCACCCAGGTGTCCTGGTAATTTACACCAAACTCTAACCAATAACGGGCAGTGGTGGCTTAGTGGTTAAAACGATGGGTTACAGATACAAAGGTCAGCGGTTCAATCCCCACAATCACCACTGTTGGGCCCTTGAGCAAGGCCCTTAACTCTCAATTGCTCAGGTGTATAAAAATGATAATTGTAAGAATCAATAAGAATAATATGAAACAAAGACTGCTTTTTGCTTGCTTGCACAATTCCAACTGAGGTGAACTTTTGCTTTTGAAGTTGCAAGATTTTGGATGTAAAGCTTTTAATTGCAGGCAGAGGCTAACAGAGGTTCCACGACAAACTTTATAATCCACCTCGAGTCACACGCACAGCTTCTGTTCACACAATTCATCTGTTTCCAATAGCATAAAAAAAAATAATTCATCCACACATTGCAACCAGTTTGGCATAAAATTTTTATTTTTATTCCTCACTGAATGTACCGGAATTATGTCTAACCTGTTGTATGTGTCCGGGTGGTATGTTTTGGGCAGGAATTGCTCTTTTACTTTATACTTTATAGTTTTTGCTAAATATTAGGGCCAAAATGTGAATCATTAGATTTGACCCAGTTTCAGAGAATGACCCAAATAAAAGTGATAATCAACCAATAAGCTATTCCGACTCTGAGAAACTGAACATGAAAATAAAATGTTACAGTAACACGGCTTTGTGCCTACCTTTGCCAATATGGCGGCGAGTGTTTTCGATTGTGGAGTTGCGGTTAACGTTGGACAGAAGGCCCAGGCAAAAGCGATTTTTGTTGTTGGAGGGATCAGTGAAGCCGTCCACCAGCACGCTAGTAGAGGAAGCATGGTAAGCCTCACCAACACGGTTATTCAGCTCATAGTACACAATAGAACACCAGTGACTTGGCTCTTCATACTCTACAGGCTGCACATCTGATGAAAGAAAAAGAAACCAAACAAGAAATCAATTCCTGCTGTAACAACCACCTACCCAAAAACCGCTGGAGTAAAATAGACTGATTTCAGGTACACAGGCCATGCTTATGTGATTCACTGTGGCATCCTTACCTCCTCTTGGCACCATGCTGCTGCTGCTGCTGCTGCCAGTATCCATGGGATTAGAGCCATCCTGTCCTATTGACTCCTCTGGAGGCATGTATGCAGGGGGAGGGGTGTCAGCTGGGAAAAATAAGACACCAAAAGGAGAGCTGTTAGATGTGGAGACTCAACACCTTTCAGTGGATGTGTGCCGTAAGCCCCCACCCTCCTACATATTACAGACAGCTTTTAGTGTCTGATTTCACAAGTGCCTGACATGAAATGCCCATTTCAAACCATCGCAGCAGCCATCACACTTCCCACAAGGATATCCATTTCCACCCCTTCGTGCGCAACTAAAGAACGATTTCAAATATTACAATGCAATACAGGGTTATAATGATAATGATTCTCCTAAAGCCAGTGTTACACTGTGCAACTCCAGCAGTCATTTACAAGTATTACCTATCAAACATGATCCCAATAAGAATTCCCTAACAGACTGCACAGAAAGATGCTCATTCAGATTTAATGAGAAAAATAGACTACAGGGGTCCAGATGCTCCTGCCTGTTTGGACCTTGAAACAAAGGTCAAGGCCACCCATATACAATCCCAACTGAGACATTCCTGAGGGGACTCATCCACCAAACTTGGTGATCCTATGTCATTTCATTTCAAACACTAACAAGCTACGATAAGTGCAACATAGAAAAACTCAGTAAGTTCACTGTTGTCAAGGTGACCCCTATACAATACCACCCAATTCCCCCCTGAGGGAAACCCGCACACCAAATTTAGTGATCGTCATTTCCTTCCAAAGTTTTGCGCCAACAAGACAGACATATGGACAGAAATATTCTAAAAGATTTGAAGCTCATCAGCTGCAAATAATAAAATAGTTTGATGTGGTGATATTTGTAAAACTCTATAAACAGAGCTTTGGTGTGTTGTAATACATTCTCTACCCCCATTTTCATGAAGGTGTTTTCCCTCATTTCGTCTTGTAATAGTGTTGAAAGACAGTAAACACAAGACAAATGGTGTTGAGAGACAGTAAAAACACAAACTTCATAAAACGAACACAAAAAGCATACACTGATCATAGCTTTGTACACATCCACAATGAAATGCTAAACTTCATGTGGAAATGACAAGACACTCTTTTCATAAAAGAGGATCTTTTGGTCTGTGGACAGAACGCTCTTCTGTCAATCCTATAGGGTTCATTTTAGGCCCAAGCATGCTTTAGCAGACACGGTCAGCAGACAGTATCAGTGCATGGCGACAGTCTGTGCAGAACCCAGATTTTGTATCCGCTGCGTGCACTGATCGTACTAAAGTGCAAAATAAAGAAGAATGCTTATATGACCTAGATTTTAGGAAACTATTACAGCAATCATTACATTTATAGCAGTCATTACATACTGGGAGATAAAGCAAAAAAACTGACACTGCCAGAATTTTGTTCTTGGTTGAAGCTTCACCAAATCAAACGCTGGTGAGAATGTCACATTATGGGTTCTCAAAACTTAATTGATGACTCAATACCTTACTAATAAATATTACTAATGAAAAAAAAATTGCTTGCAACCAAAATAGCACTTTAAAATCCTAAGAAAAATGGCAGTAATTAAATTGATACAGTTATCTTCTATCTTTAAACCAGTAAAAGAGAACAGTTATACTGATGACAGAGGGTTATAGAACAGTCTATTGATTCCTGATGGAAATGTTTGTTTTCATTATGCTCTGCCTTTCTTAACCAGAACGCTACAGTCAAAGACATTTTTAATCTCAAAGTGTTTTCTGATTAAATAAAGATGAATGAATGAATGAATGAAACGGGACTATCAAGTCAAGGCTCAAGAAAGGCCACTCACAGGACAGGTCAGGCACGAGAACAGGCAACTTAAAAAAAAAAAACCTGAAAAGGTTGCAGCACGGGGAGGGTGCGGGAAGGGGGGGTTGTCACACCCCCAGAAATTTTTCAAAAATACAAGGTTTTAGGAAGCATTTGGATATCGGCTATACTCTTCAATGCACGCGTATAGAAATAAATAACATGATTGATGTAAAGTATGAATACAAAACAATGAAACATTCAACAGTCTACTGGCCCTAAAATGTGTTTTAATCATGTGAAGTGATTGCTGAAAGAGTATCGAAGAATGCAAGGCAAAGTATAAAGATGGAAGAAAATAGAACCGCGTGTATTTCCGAGTGCGTGTTCCGACGGCAAGCAAGGCAATAACGAGTTTTTTCCGAAGTATTCTGAAATGCGTGTTGTTGCCCAGGATGATCAGTGCTATTCTTAACAACCAGCATTACTAGTCGATTTTATTGGTGAAATAAAAATTATTGGTGAATACCCCCCCTCTCATGAAAACTCTCATGCCTGCGACAGGTATAAATATAATTTACAAATGGTAATAAAAAAGTTTTTTTCTGGCCAATTGAGACATTACATCTGCACATAAAACTGCAGAGAGGATAGGCCTTAGGCCACTAGGTCAGTTCAATCTCTCACCCCATCCTGACATCACCATTAATCGCCATGAAACACAGCAGGAGGCATTAGGCTACAAGAGCTAATTATAAAAACATTTGATTCAGATGTAGGAAAAAAAACAGCTTTAGCCGCTCTCTTTAAGCCTTGTAAAACGGTCACATCCGACATGCCTGAGCGCACACAGCCTACACGTGAAGGCAGGCATCAGCAAATCATTCAGAACCAGGATGGAAGACATTTGTACACCATGTACCTCATTGAGCTTTGTGACTCTGCTTAGCTGGTATTTCATTTGTTCTTGATGCACAGGGTTCTGTGTTCCAGAGGTTTCCAACCCTGGCCTTCATGGATGCCCCGCCCTGCACATTTAGTGTTATTCCTGTTTTCAACACACCTGATTCAACTAATAAATTATTTATCAGCCCTTCCTGAGTGTATTACAGCAGGAAAAACACTAAAATGTGCAGGTCAAGGGGTCCTTAAGGATGAGGATTAAAACCTCTGCTGTGGATACAGTTTCCATAATCAAAGGGGGCAGTGATGTCATAGTGATTAAACTACTGAGTTACTGTTAGGGCCTTGAGGTGTACGGTCCTCAAACCCTCTACGCACCAGGAACAACGTCCATGCATTTCTTCTTCTAAGTATCACCAGTTTGGTACTTACAATCCTAAATCTGTACACTACCGCACTAGTTAAGAACATGTACAACAAAAAAGAGCAACATTTGAAGTACCTGGGAGCTGGAATGGACTGGATGGACCCGAGCTGGCCGGAGAGTTTGGGTACGTGCCACTGCTGGCAGGAGAAGGTGGATAAGGTGAATTTGGAGAAACAGGAAAGGAGTTCCCACCGCTGTGCTGCTGGAAAGACTCAGGGTAGGTAGCGTTCACAGGCATGTGTGGCTCATTGTGGCTCAGGTTGCGGAACTGCACCAAAAGGCTGTGTTGGGGGTTGAACTCGCTGTGTCGAGGCACCAATACAGGAGGAAGCACTGGATAAAAAAGGTAAAAATAAATTATATAAATACCATGAATTCATCAATCAAAGCAATTGCTTGGCTATGGCTACATAGTGATAGGGAAAGTAAACCAGATCAGATCAGTTTTCCTCCTGCAGCAAAAATGTCTTCTCTCCCCTGCATGACATGTGATATTTGTCCTTGAACAGTTCAATACAATACTCCTTGCACACAGCACAAACATGTGCTGCATGCTCTTTACATAAGATGAGTTGAAAGGAATGGCCTACAGCAGTGTTAGACAGGGTTTAATGAATGTAAACAATAAACCTGGCTATTGTTCTCACAGCTGTGGACTAACTCATTAGATTTCGCAATACAGCTACCCAGCGTTGTGGAAAACTGGTTATGTGAAAAAAGTTCATGAACAAGCGTGTATACAAGTGGAGAAATTGGTAGAGAGACAGGCAGGTGAGTAATAGAACCAATCATTGCATGTGGACTGAGAGAAATGATTTAAACGAGCTCTTTATATCCCTGCCACTGCCAGAAAGAACCTTTTTTCTCAATTCCCCCCAATTTCTTCCCTAATTTTAGTTGTATCCAATTCCCACCCGTCAAGTGTTGACTTCCCCATCACACAACCCCCACCAACCAGGAAGGGGCGTATGCATGCACATGCCCCTCTGTGACATGCAATGCAGCCACCCGCCTCTTTACAAACTGCTGAGCATGCATATTTGGCCTGACACACTCTGAGGGAAAGCGCTATCTGCCCCCTTGTATGAATGAGCTCAGAGACATCCATGATTGGCTGGTGACCGCTATGAGTGACATACCATCCCATGGTCTCCCGGTTGTGAGTTGCTGTGGCAACAAACTGGATTCAAACCAGTGATTTTTTTTTTTTACTCACCATCAGAACATTTAAATTATTAATTGCTACTTAAATATAAAGAGATGATGGAATACAAAAAAATTCAAAAAAGTTCCTGGGAGGAAAATCACTCTGCTATTTTTTTATGTAATATATTTGAACCTATGAAATGGCATTATCTTACCAGGACTTTCGACCCTCTTGTAGTGATATGGGTTGATGCAAACTTCCTTCTGTTTTGAGCCAAATGGGTATTCACACACCTCCAGGGGCTTAAGCTCATGGTGTGACTGCAGGTCGGGCCAACGCCATACACGGCAGTAGATAACGTGCGGAAGGCCTTTCCTGTGAGAGACCTGTAGACGGCCATCCAGTGAACGAGGGATGGTCACACACTTGCTGGGCTGCCCAGGGCTACTTAAGGCCTTCTCCAGGTCCTCCATAGCACCCTTCTTTTTCTTCAGCTTCTTCACCAGGGCATCCACAGCCTTCTCAGCCCACTTCTCCTCTTCATCTCCCTGCTTCCAGCCCAGCAGGCGCTTCACTGCTGGGCTGGTGAATGAAAACAGGCTAGACATGGAGGTCATCGTGCAACGCTGCACCAGGAAGAGGGAGCTGGACCGCTATTCGGGCTGCGCCGGGCCAGGAGGATGCCTGTTTTCGTGACTATATGCAATAGGGAGGGATTTAGGGAGTGGAAGACTTTAGCCTTGCACAGCCAAGGACAGGAAACAGTGGCAGGACGCAGCTGCTGGCGATCAGGAAGGCCTGTGCTGGAGGGGGTGGGGTAGGGGATAGGGGTATAAGGTGGTCACAACCACTTGGGAACTAATGCAAAGGGCAAATGCAAGTGAGGAAACAACCAATAACTGGAAATGCTCTTAAATCAGTGGTGAGCTGCAGCTCGAGGTCTAATCCATGCTAAAGACAGGAAATGGCAAATATCCAGTTCAACACCTGCAAGACAATAAAAAGATGGATTACATTTTAAACCATAAATCCAAGAGAAATTTTAAAATACCTACAGACATGCATAAGCTAACGAGAAAAAACAGGAACAGCCTCCGAGGTCTGTGTCAGAGTTCTGTGTTGGCAGGTACGCGCCATGCTGGTGTGTAACGTATATATGCTCAAAAATATTTCATGAATTGACATGAATATTAGATACATATTTGCACTCCACGTTTACAACAAAATGCCATTAATATTATTAAAATAAAAAGTGTGCAGAAGGACGGGGGGAGCATTCAGTGCAATGTGGTCAACCACAGGTACATTGTACTGAGATGGTACATTGCATTGCAATGTTTGTACAGTGGTTGCAAGAGACAAGAGGAGGCAAACAAACAAAATGAAAGCAGTAGCTATCAAGAGACAGAGACGACACTGCCACCAGGACTGTATGGCAGTCGTTCAAGCTCATTTCTAGTCACTTGTATCAAAAGTGTATTTTAATAAATGACATTCATACTAAAAAAGGAAGAAGAAGAAAAAAAAAAAAAAAAAAACCTCACTCAATTGCAGAACCATTCAATCCTTCTAGAGTCATGGGGAGCCTGGTGCCTATCTCAGCCGACACTGGGTGAAGGCAGGGTACACCCTGAACAGCTTGCCAGACAACTGAAGGGCAACACACACAATTATTCACACCCATACTCACACTTGGGGTCAATTTGGAACAGCCAATTAGCCTACAGTGCATGTCTTCATACTGTGTGAGGAAACTGGAGTAGCCAGATGAAACCCACATAAGCATGAGCAAGGCATGCAAACTCCACACAGAAACACCCGAGCCTGGGACTGGAACCCAGGACCTTCGTGTGGTGAGGCAGACGTGTTAACCATTACGCCACCGTTCCTCCTCAAAATTAAAACTTCATTTCTTCATGTGGTGTGTATGAAATGAGAATTACACAAAGATAATACATTACTATTACATGCAAATTTTTCTGTGGGGTGAAAAAAAAAAAAAAGCACAGCTCAAAGAAAACATACCAGCCTGATAACTTTATTGGCTGGTACTGCAAAAAGCTAACATTTCCTGCAGGATACTAAAAAAAATTATCTATAAAATCCATCCTATTTTAAAAGGGTGGCCTGGTTAGTTCCCACTGGCCATGTAGTGTACAGAGTAACAGAGCACCATTGTGTTGCATTGCAACAAGCTGCCCGTGCCCCACCCAGGGAGCCCTCCAAACGAGTCAGCAGGACAGACAGCACACACAGCTGCTGGAAACATCGAGAGCAGAGTCAGGACAAAAAGGATATCGAGCCACAGTGAGCCACTTCCTATAGCCACATCCCTTTTCCTTGACCCTGTCTTAATCAGCCAAACATCAGTCCCAGCCCATCAGAGCGAACCATTATACTATTCAAATAACCCAGGAGGACGCTGGAGCACTAGTAATATGGACACACTTAAAAAAAACGTTACACTCAGGTAGGTGAATATCAGGCAAAAGTTAAATGCCTCTTCCGTGTCTGCTGGGTAATACAGGTAAACACGTCTGCTTCCTGTCTCTGACACCTTGAGTAGGGCGCAAGATTCCTGAGAGGAGCAAAAGAACAGCTTTCACCCAAACAAGAGATCCCGAGTTCAAAGACCATCAAGGCCATAGTCATCACTGTCCAATACTCTAGAGCACGTGAGGTGGAATACATTTTTCATTCATTTTCTGAGCCGCTTAATCCTAATTGGGGTCGCAGGGAGTCTGGCGCCCATCTCAGCCAACTCTGGGCGAGAGCGCGGTACTCCCTGGACAGCTCACCAGGCCATCGCAGGTCTAACACTCACACCTAGGGGCAATTTGAAACAGCCAATTAGCCTACTGTGCATGTTTTTGGACTGTGGGAGGAAATCGGCTTACCGGCTTAATCGGAAACCCACGCAAGCACGAGAACAACATGCAACCTCCACACAGAAACACCAGGGCTGGGAATCGAACCCAGGATCTTCTTGTTGTGAGGCAGACGTGCTAACCACTACGCCACTGTGTCACCAGTTGGAATACAATCTTTCAATTATTATAAAAATTAACTGGATCTGATCCAATGATTTCCTTGTCTTTGAAAACATACCTGCTATTGTTTTTAGCAACAAACAGCAACAAAATGGGTTACTGGGCACCAGTACCAGCACAAATGACATCACACCTAGAATAAATGCTACTGTTAAAAAAAAAGAGAAACATGCAACACAAAAAGTAAATACAGCCACAAAAAGCTCATACATCCATTCATCTACTGAACCACTTAATCCTAATTAGGGACGAGGGAAGGCTGGCGCCCATCTCAGCCGACTCTGGGCGAGGGCAGGGTACACACCCGGACAACACGCCAGGCCATCTCAGCCACTAAAAGAAAAAAGATGCAGTACAAACTTGCCAGGTAAAGGCAGCACATCTGCACATCGTGGACTGGTCCTTTCCTCGCCCTGTATATGCATGAGCAGGCTGGGGTGAGAGGGACTGTCTCGTATGCAGAATGGGGCAGATAATGAGCAGATAACTTCAAGAGTGAGTTCCTGTGCTGAGGAACCATCAGCAAGGTAAAAATGTTGGTTGGCTGGCTTCACAATAGGATGGTCTAAAACTTCTGATTTTCTTGCCTCCATAAGCCTGTTTCTTTTGATTTGGAGATTTTAAAAAAAATGTCTAAGTCAATTAGACATTTATTAAGTCGAGATATCAAGTGGAGAAGCTGTCAAACAGCAATGCCTAATAATGATAATAAAAGTTATATTACATAATAATAGTAAGGGTTTTTTTAAAACCATGCAACAGCCATAGACACGGATTTGAAATTTAACCAAAACTACTTACCCGCTACATTACTGTTTTTTAAGAAAAAGGTGATTTGTTTATGCATTAATTTATAGATCAAATTAGAAAATGTGATTTAACGTGATATTACGGTGATATGAAATTTGGTTCATATCGCTCAGCCCTAATCTGCTCAACGTCAAACTTAGTCTGTTCTAGTCCTCATCTATAACAGTGCATTGTGGAAGCAAGTCTCAGATGCCAGGGTGAAGCTTTGACCTCTGCTTCAATGACATTATACCAAATCCTTTTGATTTGACCTTCCCAAAAAACTCCTTGCAAAACCTCTAAATCTTCTCCAAATAACCTAAAACATTGTACTCATGTTCTGTATAATAAATAGAAAAGGGACAGCCTTGTGAAGCAAAAGACTTTTGGACCATCTTACTTCACCTTTTAAAAGAAGCATGTATCATACATGTCTGTATTGACTGTTGACATGTTTTTATGTTCATAACTTATTTAATGGTAAGTACTTTGTTTACGGTTGATGCTCTGTAAAGTGATGATTTAAAAATTGCTGAACTGAATAGAAGAGACCATCCCAATTTCCTGGGTTTAGGAGTGTCGTAGGAGAGCTGTCATATGGGTGGGAACTGGCAGATGACAAAAATCGAGAAAAAAAAAACTGGGAACACCACAAATAACCTCACAGCTACATTATAAAATCATAGTAAAAGGAGTCTTATTAAATGATTATCATGATGTCATTACTCAGGACAAGCTGTTTGCTAACACTTCTCACAGTGTTCTTGAACCTAAAAGAAGTTAAGGTTCAAGTTTCCTAAAACATCTTGTGTGGAATGCTGATAGTCATTAACAAAATTATTACAAAGGCACAAGCAGACTGAAAAAAGAAAACAAGCCTTACACCAATCAGCCACAACATTTAAATCTGCTGTCTAATACCGTGTAGTCACCTGTAGCTCCAAAACAGCACAAAGTCCTTCGACCCTACCTGAAGACGTGCTGTCACGAGCAAAAAAATAAAATTTTTTTTTTTTAAATAAAAAAGGGGACTGATTACACCACATTGAAAATCAATTCAATCTCATCGGTTCTCAAATGTCCATACTCCCAGCAGGCACTACTGTCTGAGGCCCTTTCTTACTGTCTTAAATTTGAAAGTGTTTATTGTAGAAAAATACAACATCTTTACGCTACATTAAGTGTGAATGTGTGCACTCAGCGCAGTTCTTTACATCATCTAAAGGAACCTGGGTGTGTTTTTGCACTAACCAGAGATGGCAACATTGAGAGGAACCTCCATATTTATTATGCCGCTAATCACCATTGGAGGGTACATACGTACAGACCAACACAGGACAGCCATTGAAGACATGTTCCATGCCTGTGGGGCTACAATCAGAAGCTCCAATAACAATAAAAACACTTCAAACTTTTACACTTTTTGTTTATTTTTTTTTTTTTTTACTTTACTTGCTCAGACTAACCTTGGGAGTTATATAGCTCAATAAATGCATGTGTAATAATTAAAAGTAAAAATATATATAAAAAGTATGTTATTAATAATATGCAATAAGTAAAGATTTACTACAGTGCTTATACATTAATCAGTCACTCCAGGATTTCACTGGCTTTTTTAGAAATTGTTGCTGTCTAAAATTTCCAAGTTTTAATCCAAAACCTTAATTTCTGGATTTTGTATACATTATGACTATTTCTGTACTTCTGAAATACTTGTGTAATGAAGTTGTAGTGAATTCAAAATCCATATGGTACCTTAACACATTAGATTAACCATATCCAATACCCTGAAAACTTGAAAGGTGCCCGTGTAATGATATTTCATAATTTGCTGAAAGCAATGTGGATGTCAATAAATAGAGAAAAGGACCTGAAACAGACCTTTGACCCAGAGTTGAATAATTGTTTTTCAATATATTCAGCATAGACAAAGTTCATCAAGACCTTTATAGTTTATTTTATACATATTTTAACCATGACAGAGGCAGGCTTGGTGTGATGAGCTAAGTGCTGTGTAGCCAACTGTGTGTTTTTAAACACATTCAGTTCTAGTATATGCTAGAAACAAAAAAAAAAAAAAAAAAAAAAAAAAAAAAAAACACCCACAAGTAAACAGCAATCCATAATGGTGTCTTTGAAACCGGATATAGTTTTTACTACACGGAAATAAGAAAAAAGCAAAAGTGATTTTTTTATGATATAGTTTTCATTTTTTAAGTGTAACACTGAAGAAACTGCCTGTTCCAAGTGGCCATGACAAACTGTAAAGGTCATTATGATTCAAGCATTAGCCATTCAAAATGTTTTTTTTATTCCAGATTGCAGACCAATCAGATTCAGCACAAGTCTTGTGCTGTACAGACTTAGCACGATTTTCAACTCACCTGTCAGTGGTTTTAATAATATGACTGATTGTTGCATCACTGAAACCTTTATGTGGTTCCTATCCTCATTTTCCATTTTTACAAGCCTGACATTTGTATTAAATTATACCATAACACCATAAACACATTGTTCTAGATAGTAAAAAAATAATAATAATAAAATAAAATAAAATAAAATAAAAAAATTAAGTGTGCAGCTGAACATTCAGAGAATACTCATCACCTAAAAATGAAGAGAACTGAGTATTTAGGCTAGACATAGGCTAAACAATATTCAGCTGTGTGCTAAGGAAACACATTACTGGGGAACATATATATATATATATATATAATGTGTGTGTATATATATGTGTGTGTGTGTATATATGTATGTATATATATATATATATATATATATATATATATATATATATATACACATACATACATACATACATATATATATATATATATATATAT
>JAOUQZ010000035.1:15988046-16005661 GCA_028564935.1 Neosilurus hyrtlii
ACACACACACACACACACACACACACACAAATATACACACTTACACTATTCAACTGATTCTCTATCTGGGGGATAATTACATACATATATCAAAAAGTGTGTAATTAAGTGAAGACTGAGGTGTGTTTGGTTTTATAGGGTTTTGCTTTAATGCTCCTGATACCATACGACACCTCTGTCCTGTCCTTAGAGATTTGCATCATCCACACCAAAAGGGGCCGTGCCTCTTTCCACGGCAAAATGATTATAGTCCTACTGTTTTGACTCAAGAAGATACCAAAATAACTTATATGGCTTGAGTAAAGCTGCACTGCTGTGCCCTCGTCTGAAGACCTTTTGCATGCAATTTCTATATCAGTCAACACAATAAAGCGCCACAAAGAAAGCAAAACAAATATTTACTGAACAGACTACAAAACGACTGCATGTATGATGGTGGGATAAAAAAAAATTCATAGGCCGACCACGATGCAGTGGTGCAAGTTTACCAAACGTGCTTAATTTTCTAACATAGTCTCCGCCGCCATCTACACACTCCATCAGTGATGTGCTTGAATCCTCTTGATATAGAAGATCCCATTCTGATGGTGAGATGGATTACTATGAAGTTTTCAGCCCACACCTATATGTATACATGTAGAAATATAGGTATATGTGCATGTTAGGCCAAATAGCTAACCATTAAGCAACACAAACTTGTTCTGCCTTTAAACTATTACATGTGAGATGAGCTCAGTTTAATGAAAAAACAGGCACAATAATGGGTAATTAAGCCATAACTAATCGAAATATGTAAGGTTTTCTCTAACTGTACAGGACTGAACTGACTGATGTTTACATTTTGCTGCCACTATGAACTCCTATAGATGCAAATTTCAAAATAAGCATGTAAATACTGTGGCAAGCACGACTGTACATATTAAATAAAAGTGATACATCATTGCACTGTTTTCTCAACAAAAAATATGAACCGTGTGTCCTACTTTATTACTGCCTAAAACAATTGATAATTAGGGGAAATTTTCTTAAACAATATCAGACCTGGCATGTAAGAGTGAACTCCCCAAAATTGGGCACTTGGCAGTGTCCATGCACCAGCTTGGCCCTGTCCATAACACAAGAGAGCTATGAACCTGTGATAGTGAATGGTAACTCATGCTTCCTTCGAGCTATGTGAATATGTAATAATACATTACATGGCTACAAAGCATTTAGCTGAGAGTACTTTCTCTTCCACATACAGTAGAGGTTTCATCAAATTGACATCAGTGTGGCTGGAATCAACAGGGCGGTCTACGCCATCTCTCCAACCCAGACAGTTCTGTTCTCTAAATTCCCACCATGGACGACAGTCACTAGTGAAATTAAAACCTGTGACTTCCTATCAACAGGGTGAACACTTTCCTGTTCTGCCAGTGTGCATCAGGAATCACTCATTATGAGTCAGAGTATCAAGTCACTAGTCATTTTACACAAAGGGTTCACCACAGCACTGATGCTGTTTATTATAATATAACTTGAGGGTGTTAATCTTTGTTTACAAAGCAATGTGAACCTGTACATACATGTGTGGGATGAGCATGGATTCATTGACAACAATCACCTGCACATTAACAAAACAATCATTTCATTGTCTTAATTTTCCAGCACAGGACAGACAGCAAGTCAAGCTCAAGACAGCAATCAACAGATGGATATGTCTATTCTGTGAGCTCAAATAATCCAAGAACCTTACAATCATACAAAGTAGGAGTGTAAAGACCATAAAACAAAAGTGATCAAGGTGTCCAAGCATTTTGCCCATCCTGGAGATTGCTTCATACATTTGATTAGGAGAAACCTTTCCCCTCACCCGCAGTCGACATTCATGAATCATCGTGACGTACCATGAATCATTCCATACGATGGTGTTCACCAGAGCACTCGCACTGTTCATGTTTGATCAATAACGTCAGAGAGTTTAATGGGACGCTGTACATATCTGGCCTTGATGTGAAAGAATAATGAGCTTGAACAGGTGACAAGATAAGCACAATGACAGCACATTAAACCATAAAAAAAAACATGAATAAATTTCAAGGAAAACGTACAGGTCAGAAATGAGCAGTCAGGAGAGCAACCAACAGAGCCAGAAATTTTATTGGTATATTACAATTATTTGGTGCAAATGTCCATCTAGGAACCTGTCCTCTTCCACCGAGCGCGGAGCTTCGGAAGGGACGCACATGGAGTGGCGAGGGAGGAAGAGGACAAAGGGACCATCATATTATTCTAGGTATGTCAGACGCCACTAGGAGCGCCATGTGTGTTCCATTCCCACGCTTCATGGAAAACCTGTGACCTGTCCGGTCTGACTGGGTCAATATGTGTCGTATTTTCGGTTGTTCATGAATCCTATACAAATTGCTGAAATTCCCCATCACGTACTCGAATCAATCAACGACTGTTAACATCAACTCATCTGGGTCTTTGAACAGCAGAAAATAATGCTGAGATATATGACCGTGTGAATCTTTGGTTCAACTTTAATGAAAAATTGAGATGGGACAGGGATTCTAGAATTTATAAACTAGTTCTTGAGCAAATGCAGAAAATTGCATGTGAAAATTTAGTGCAGTGTAGCCTAGTGGAACGACCTGACCACCCACAATTCCCTGGTCGAGTTTGCCAGTACGGGTCATTGACGTATAGTTCATGATATGCCATCGGGAGGTGTGCCTAGCAGGCTTCCTCCCCGGCCCAGCACTACTGGGGGAGACGCAAGAGTCAACTTGAGGACTGCCACAGAGGATGAAGACCCGATGCCAAGTCCCTGTCAGGGAAGAATGAGGCTGGATGGTCAAGAGCAAGAAAGAACTGACTTGAACCTGTGTCACATGGCCATGATTGCCACTTGAAACATCAGAGGAGTGGACAGAGCGAAGCTGCAAATCATCACAAGAGAGATGGATGCAGTGTGCATCAGGCATCCCAACCAGCTTGAGCCACCTGACAAGCTAACTCTAGCCGACACACTTCTTGGGACAATATGAATACGGAGTGATCGACCCCAGTGCCATGGGGGCTTTACTGAATTTTATAAATAAATCCAATTTATTTAGATTAAGCTGAGTTTTCACCACCAGTGCCACTTCAGGTAGGAAACTCGTAGCCAAGTTTATCATTGCCAAGCCTACAACAGGGCTGCTCAGTGGTCAAACATCTTCCTGGATCCCAATTCTCAGAATATAAGGTAAGTCTGTTGGGCTTTTAGCCAAGTGACTCATCAGGTGCTTATCCCCAGTTTCTGTAGCGTGACACGACTAGGAGTTCAACCTCTCCAGGATGGGACTCTAGTCCATTGCAGGCTACCTCCCCAGTATATTTTTACTGGTACCCCCTTTATACTGCTGGGTGGACAGAGGCACACTTGAGGTTAGGGGTCTTCGCACGGTGGGGGTCTAATGGGGATTCGAACCCACGATCATGAGCCCCAACCGCTACGCCACCGGCCCCACAATTCTCAGGATACTAAACATGAATTATCTCTGGAATAAGTGGTCACATCTCCTTTATATAAAGACTCGGTCCTGAAAGGAAAAGCGATATCCAGTGAAATGTATGTAAGCTGTCATGAATTGTATGTTTACTGATGTAGCTAATCATTTCTAAACAAAGGCTGTCACGAACACTGCTGTACTAATGAGGTTAGAAAAAATTAAGACAAAGAAAAAAAAACTAAACTGAAACTGTATTTTCATTCAGAGTCATTACAACATTTACACAGTCGAATAAATAAAGTCTTTAGGTCTTGTATTAAGCAGAAATAAACAGTAAAATAAGGTCAAGGTTCGAGATCACACCTGGATGATCTTTATACACAGGAACATTGGATCAGTTTCAGTAATAAAGCTTAAACAAATAGATAAATCAATCCATGAAATCTTAGCGACCCACAGGAGACACGCCACGACACGCATCTGCAGCTAACTAACTGTCTTCAACTGGTGTTAGCAACCGCCGAACAGCAAACCGTTGAGTTTTCCTCCTCCAGACACCATTCAAATTTCATTTAAATAAAACCGACACTCTTTCCTTTCAGGGCCCAACAACACAAGTCTGTCGGTCAACTCGCACTGTCCAGTGAGGACCAGTAGCAGGAATGCTAAGTCGACAAGCTAACTAGCAGTGAACAAGTCAAGCTAACTGAGCTCGTTGTGTAAAGAAGAAAGTTAGTGCTAGTTAGCAAAGCTAAGCCGGTAAACAGTGTTGTTCCTGGTACTTCAGGAATCATATACAGGTTATTAAAAGTGTCTTTAAAGACACTTAAAGTCAAATAAAACGCGTCCCGTGACATTTTCTTTAACTTTACACCGCCGGCCTGGTGTCTCAGCTATTCATTACATAGCTAGCAAAAAAATTAGCAAAGCCACCCAGGAAAACTTTTCTCTCTCTCTCTCTTTTCTTCCCACACCCCTGTGGAAAACACCACCAATATCAAACTTAATTCAGACAAATCACACAAACCGGTCGGCTTGAAGGTAAATTACAGACAAACACATACCTCTGAATAATGTCACAGCGTCCCTCGACCTTTCCTCTGTTTTCTCCAACCAACCTGAAGCAGGATTTTCTCTCTCTCTCTCTCTCTGTCTCTCCCTCTCCTTTTTTTCAGTCCTTCTCCGCTTTGCTCCTCTCCTGGCGTCAAAGAGGCTGGAGCCGAACAACCTCAGGCTGTATCCCTCCGCCTATGTGACCGTCAACCTCCGCTACTCATCACCTCGTGTAGTTGCGAGAAGATTCACAACTACAGGGAAGCAAACAAGCAAACAGACAAACAAGCAAACAGACAAACATACAAACAGACAAACAAATAAATAATTTTTAACGCATTAATCAAGCACAATGGAATTAAGGTACAAGAACACGCAGACTGGACTATTTTTGATTCGTGTGTGCTTCGGAAAAAGTTATAAAGTTGAAATCATAGGGAGACTAGAACTAGAAAAAGTTGAGTCACTTTTCTCATTTGCTGAACCGCTTAATTCTCTATTAGGGTCACGGGGAGGCTGGAGCCTATCTCAGCCAACACTGGGCCAAGGCGGGGTACACACTGAACTAGACCACCGCAGGGCAACAAAGACAACTATTCGCACTCATGCCTAGGGGCAATTTGGAACAGCAGGCTTGCCTAATGTGCATGTGTTTGGACTGTGGGAGGAAACTGGAGTTCCCAGAGAAAACCCATGCAAGCAAGCATGGGATTAACAAACTCCACACAGAAAACTCTATACAGAAACACCCGAGTCTGGGACCTTCTTGCTGTCAGGCAGACGTGCTCACCACTGTGCCACCGTGCTGCCCTGACAAAAAGCACTGACACCCAACTGATGCTTATTTGATGAATGTTGTAATACTGAGTCAGTACAAAATCTTTACATTTCCAAACATTTCTTTTCCTACAAAAAAATGTAACAGTAAGCAACATATTGGGGGCAGCAGTGGCCTAACTGGGTTTGGGACTAATTCGATTCGATTCCCGAACCAGCAGGAAAAATGTCCTCCTTCATGGCTGAAGTGCCCATGAACAAGGCACCTACCCCTAACTGCTCTCCGTGTGCTGCAATGTGCGTGCGCTCACTTCGGATGGCTTAAATGCAGATACTAAATTTCCCTTGTGGGATAAATACAGAATAAACTAATCAAATATTGCATAAGAAGCAACACACACACACACACACTCATAAAGGATCCAAGTGTGACCAAAAATATTCCACCTAACTAGTCTACTGATGTAAATGGTTGTTTCACCAAATATTGTTTTTGTTTCGTTTATCACTGCTTGTTGGAGCCTATCTCAGCTGGGGGACACCATGAATAGCTCACCAGACTTTGGGCAATTTGGAACAGACAGTTAGCCTAAAATGCATGTCTTTGGACTGTGGGAGGAAACCAGGGCACTCATAGGAAACCCTAGCAAGCACTGGGAGCACATGCAGACAAAAAATGCCCTCACTGAACCCAGACTCCAAACCAGAACCTTTCTGCAGTGAGGCAGACATGCTAATCACTACGCCACCGCCTACATTAAGTTAACTGACTATTCTGAATTGCCCATAGGTGTGAATGTAAGTGTGAATGGTTGTGTCTTTGTTAGCCCTGCGAGTGATTGGTGACCTGTTTAACATGTACCCACCTCTCAGCTTTCCCACAACCCTGACAGATAGGATGGATGAATGTTTTTAATTGAATTACATTTTGGGCATCTTTTCATCTGCCTAAATTTTAGCATCATGCACCTTATGATTTAAAACTTCTCACCCTGTGTATACCATGCACCATTGACATATAATGCACCCTTATGTGCATGTTTGAATATGTGGATAGCTGTGTATGTATTTGTATATACAGGACAGTGTGTGTGTGTTTTGATTTTGCTAAACTGTATTAACCCTCTGCATTTAACCCATCCAAAGTGAGCACACACACACACACGCGCGTAAACAGTGAGCACACACACTCGGAGCAATGGGCAGCCACACACATTGGGGCCCGGAGAGCAATTGGGGGTTAGGTGCCTTGCTTAAGGGCACTTCAGCCATGAAGGTGGAGGAAGGGAAGGTGCAGCTCACTCCCCCACCACCACCACACATTTTTCCTGCTGGTTTCCAGCTGTACATGCACATTAGCTTAGTGTATTTACTTTAGTTGTTTTTTTTGTTGTTTTTGCTGATAAACAGAGATCTGCTAAACTGATTTTCAATGTTCATGCAACAGTTGACAATAAAGATCTCCCTTCTTCTCTCTACTGAACCAAGAAAAGTGATCATACATACATAAGGAAGCTGTGAAAAAGTTAAGAAGCCCCCAAACCAGAAAGTTCATATTCACTGTAGATTTTTTTAAAGCTGTGTTTAAGAGCTGTGTGGTTAGCACGTCCACCTCACAGCAAAAGGGTCCTATATCCAATTTCTTGACTTGGGCATTTCTGTGTGGAGTCTGCATGTTCTCTCCGAAGATGAGTGAGTTTCTTCAGGGTACTCTGGTTTCCTCCCACAGTCCAAAGATATGCACATTAGGCTAATTGGCTGTTCAAAGTGGCCCTGGGTGTGAGTGGTTGTGTGTTGGCCATGCGATGGTCTGACAAGCTGTTCAGGGTGTACCCCGCCTTCAGTGTCGGCTAAGATGAGTGAGTGTATAAGAGCTTAGAATGGACTGAGATTTTTTGCTGGGCTTCCGAGATCAGATGTATGTTTGAAGAGATGTTGAATTAAAATTTTTTTAAGCAATTTTTTGCTATGATTTGCTGTGTTTAGTTACCATGAGTAAGTGTGTGTGTGTGTGTTATTTGTTTATTTAGAGTAATTTATATATGTTAGTTGTGTTGGAATGATGGCGCATGGTCCACACTGCATGTGGAGGTGTTATAATAGGGAAGTGAAGAACAGTTTGGCGGAAGGACACGTTTTCTCTCCACTCTTTCCAATAGTCTGTGGGAGGTGTTCTGCAGCTGTGTGACGTCACGGGCTTTGGCTCCACTCTGTCTGGCTTTGAAAACTCAACAAGCAGGCAACCAATGGCGAGGAGTTCCGGACTGCGCTCTCTCTCTCTCTCTCTCTCACACACACACACACACACACACACACACACACTCACTGCTCACTTTCATCGATTTATTTATATTTAGTGCTGTTCTAAAGGCAGTGATGAGTACTGAGTATTGAGGATATCTACCTGTGTTATCTGGCTGCCTGTGTAGAGTTCAATTTTCAACTCTATTAATCTCTTTCTCTCTCTCTCTCCACCCCTCTCTCTTTCTTTCACCCTCTATTTCTCTCTGTCTCTCCTATTTCTCTCTCCCTCCCTGTCTCACTCTCTCTCTCTCCCCTTCTCCCTGTGTTGCTCTCTTTCTCTCTTCCTCTCTCTCTCCCACCCCCTGTCTCTTTCACCCTCTATTTCTCTCTCTCGTCTCTCTCCCTCCCTGTCTCACTCTCTCTACTCTCTCTTTCTCTCATCTCTCTCCCTGTGTTGCTCTCTTTCTCTCTTCCTCTCTCTCTCCCACCCCCTCTCTCTTTCACCCTCTATTTCTCTCTCTCTCCTTTCTCTCCCTCCCTGTCTCTCTCTACTCTCCTACACTCTGACCCCCCCTCTCTGTGTTGCTCTTTTCACCTCTCTCGCTCTCTTTCTCTCTCTCTACTCTCTCTCTCCCCCACCCCATATCTCTTTCACCCTCTATTTCTCTCTATCTCTCTCTCCTCTGTCTCCCTCCCTGTCTCTCTCTCTCCCTCCCTCTCTCTCTCTTTCTCTCTGTCTTGCTGTCTTGTCCTCTCTCTCTCTCTCTCTCTCTCTCTCTCTCTCTCTCTCTCTCTCTCTCTCTCTCTCTCTCTCGTTTGTAACAAAATAAAAAAGTATTATTTGTAGTCATGGGTTCACATACCAACAGCCATAATTAGACATGATATCCATTTCCAGCACTTCATTATATATTAGAAGAACATCCAATTCAGGTCAATCAGTACTGAGTAGCATGTAGCAGTACAGTAAACATATTTTATGAAGGTGTTTGCTCTTTTCATCTATGAAAGATTTAGATTTTTAGACATTACAAACCTACGCTCTTTATAGCTTATTACAAGAATCATGATAAAGAAAGACATGGCATGATGTATTTTTAGAGTACAGAAAATAAGAGGATCCAGAGTACTAAACTGGAGGGTAGAAAACCCAGAAAGAGAAAGTCCATACACCCTCTGTTCACTCTGATTATCATTCATTCATTCATTCTCTGAACCGCTTAATTATAATTAGGGTTGCGGAGAGGCTGGCGTTATCTCAGCCGACTGTGGGCGAGGGCAGAGTACACCCTGGACAGCTCGCCAGGCCATCGCAGGGCAGAAGCATGCTGACAGCTATGCAGCCTCCTCTTGACAAAAATCAGCAATGGTTCTTTTACATGCCTCTCACCATAGACAGTGAGAGACATGCCAGTATTTGATAACCCAGTTAGCTGCACTGGGGGGACAGCAGTGAGAACCCATTGATAGTGGGGCTTGAACCCCCGATCAGTAATCCAGCACCCTACCACCGGGCCACCACTGCTCTTCTATCTGATTAAAATTAATAAAAATGATCATAAGAAATTAACACTGAAAATAAAAATAAACAATTCAAGTATCTCCTGATTTAACGATAAGCTTGCCAAGGTTTCCTGGGATGATCTGTATAAGGAAAACAATGTGGACTCTGCGTGTAAAAAATGTATGAATGTTATAAGCTGCATTTATGATGAATGTTTTCCACTTTACAATTTCCCTACGAAATACAGACAGGATCTGAAAAAGTCCTGATTTACTGCTGAATTATTGAAACTATTGAGGAAAAAGAACAAATTATATAGAAAGTACACATCTAACCCTACAACTCTTACCCATGGGGTTTATATATCTTGCAGAAATAAATATTTTCTTTCTATTAGATGTGCAAAAAGGAATTATTTTAGTGAAGAATTTAACAAGTGTTTAAATGGCATTAAAAACATGTGGAAAGTGCTACATCAGATGATGCAAAGAGATAAGAAAACTTTTGACCTTCCATCAGTCTTTTCTGATATGTAGTGAAAATACTTTCGCTAATTCATTTGATATAGCTCAAGAATTTTAATGTTTTTATTTTTGTTATTTTTGTTTTTTTAAACTAAAATAAGAAATAAACTGGCTAACAAAATTTCTACCTGCCATGGGAATCCATTAGATTTTATAGCAGAATCTTTTCCAGTTAAATCTACTTTTAAGCCACTTGATGTACAAGTGACATCATTAACAAGCTAAAATATCTTCACCTGGTTATTTCCTGATTCCTGAGGTGAAACTGTCTATACAACAGCCACTTACTCGAATTTCCTCCTTATCTTTGAAACAGGAGTCATACCTGATGATCTAAAAGTTGCTAAAGTTTTTCCATCGTCCAAATCAGATAACCCTGGTACTTTTAATAATTATACACCTATTTCTATCTTGCCCTGCTTTTCAAAAAAGAATTTGGAAAAACTTGTTTACAAAAGGATTTTGTCTCATTTAGAATCAAATTTAATTCTTTATAAGCATCAGTATGGCTTCCACAATCATTCCACTGATATGACAATAATTTATTTACTTGTAGTATTTTTTTCAAAAGCTTTTGATACAATTAATCATCATATTTTACTCAAAAAAGTTGTTTAAGTTTGGTTTTCAGGGTATTGCATATAAATGGCTATGTAATTATCTTTCTTAAAGAGCTCTGTTTGTTTGTGTAATTGATTGCCATTCTAACAAAGCTAGATTAATCTGTGGGCTCCCTCAAGGATCCATTATGGGTCCATTATTATTTCTCATATATATTAATGATATGAATAATGTTTCAATGTTAAAATTCTTTCACCAATAATGTTTGCTGATAATACAACTCTGGTTCTCTCTCATTCAAATTTCAGATCATTGATTAAAGATGCAAATTCTGGTCTAATAGACGATGTGAAATGGTTTAAATCAAACAAATTATCTTTAAATGTTAAGAAATCCACTTTCATGATTTTTAGTGGGAAAGTTTGATTTTGCTGAGATTCCCCAAGTATCATTTTTCAGATTCTTGGGAGTTTCAGTAGATGAATATTTATATAAAATATATATTTACTGTTTATTTTTTTCCTTCTTCTTCATTTGTGTTTATCCTTCAGATTTTGATGTATTTTAATTTTATGGGTGTTTATCCTTTAAATTTTAATATTATGGGCTTGTTATAAGCTCTTTTGAGTTGTTTGCCTCTTCTTGCACTGTATGTGATCTTGTTAATTTTGTTGACCTTGTTTTTTATTCTTTTTGTGCAAAATAAACTAAACAAAACTTATTAAAATAATTCTCAAAGTTGCTCTGAATAATTAATGGCTCAGTGCTATGTGTATACTTCAAACCTTTGTATAAATAAATAAAAGCATTTATTCTTATTCTGAAAAAAGGGAACAGATCCTCCAGAGTGTACAATCATCCTCATCAGTGCACCGACACAAGTATCTGATGATCAGTGGTGAACAGGTTCGGATTTCCAAATGTGACCAGGAGGGGGCGATGTTTGCTTATAAAAACATGGACTCCGACCAGTTCACATGATGCCTCAGTACTAACTTCTTTACACTTCTTGAGGCTGGATAGAAAAAAAAATCTGGTTTCTAATCAGAATTTTTTTTTTTTTTTTTTTTTTTTTTTTTTTTTTTTTTTTTTTAAAGAGAAATAAGGTGACTGTTGAAGCCCAAATGCTCTTAAAGCTAAATGTAATTAAAGTGACTGAAGCTAGGGGCTTGACATTTACATTTACATCATTTGGCAGACACTCTTATCCAGAGCGACTTACAATTATCATTTTTTTTATATACAACTGAGCAATTAAGGGTTAAGGGCCTTGCTCAAGGGTCCAACAGTGGTGATAGTGGGGATTAACCACTAAGTCACCACTGCTTGAGGTGACGTCCAGTAATTGTTGGAGATTTTTGAATAAATTAACAAGAATAAATAACAAGAACCTTTTAAAATTACTTGTTTATTTCCATTTTCTTCTTCCCAACACACCCTAGATGATCAGTCTTTTGCATGTACATTCGACATGTATGAAACTCTGAAACTCTGAACAGCTGACTATAGAACAGCGGCCTTGCAGTTCCAAAACTCTTTAGAAAGCTATTTCAAACAGAACGAAACCAATCTCACCATCACAATCACAGTATCTAACACCAAATCGCTTTATCTGTGGTTTTGATATTGTCTGATACATTTTCCAAGGCTGTGAGCCTGTTTTGTTTTTTAAATAAATATATAAATAATCCAATATTAGATAAATTTCTGGGTGCGGGCGCTGTTGAGAAACCGGGGATATTTTTTTGATCTGTCCTTACACATTTTGTTATCAACATTCCCTGTATTTTATTTTTTAATGTTTTTTTCTTAAAAGAATCAAAATCCTCTTTTTATTTCCAGGCAGAATTAGGCTTCGTATACAATACACTCTTCAACCAAATTACAAATCAGTCCTTTAATTTTAGTGAAGAAATTTTTCACTTAACAGAACAGACAGCACCGTGAACCGGAATGAACCTCAAGCTGTCAGCTTAGTACACATTCCCGGTCAAAGTCCACTCATTTCAAGACCAACCATTATAACAAGCTGCGTCTTTCTATTTAAGACGAATGTGGTGGTGGTCAGAATGCGTCAGGGTTGGAAACATGGGTGATCTGGTTCAGCAGTGCATTCTCACTGGGTGTCCTGTGTGTAATATAAGGGAGCTATTGTGGGTGAAGCCCATGCAGTAAAAAGCTGGGGCAGAGGGCAACAGCTGTACCATAGGTCATGCATGGTAGAGAAGTTCTCAGCTCGATACCAAAACATCTGTCTCTGTCTGTAACATGGCCTCTTCTTGACTGTAAGCACTGAGGACAGGCTTACTCTTTGATGCTCGATGGGATCAGTTTATCATCTTCATTTTTGTCACAGATTATTTACAGGAAAGTTAAACACAGTCCAGTAACACTCAGTGTAAACTGTTTTTTTCTCCAGACCACCAAAGCCTGGCTGAGATGAACAGCTTAAACAATACCACAAGAGCGTATTTCAGAGAAAAACCTATGACATAAATGAGATTATTTTTAAAAAATTAATTTTAGTTAATTTAATTTTATTAAGGAACAATTTCTGTGATTATTGCTGTGGCCCATGTTCAGAGGTTAACAAATGCTTCCTGTGACCCTTTGCTTCTGAAATATGACAAAAATCCATGCAGTGAGTATTAATTACCCCACACGTTTTATATTCCAGGTAACTTCTCCCAAATTGCTAGATTCCATAATTCTTTATGGTTCAACAGGGATCAATACAAAACACACACAGATACTGTACACACAGCAGTGAGTGAGCAGTTGCTCATTTTCTGACACTCGATGGCTAAGATATTAGTTGAATGTTTAACAGAGGGTAAATGGTATGTGTTTAATATTTGCCACTTTAGTTCAGTGTCCATAAGTCATCCCTTGGCACTACAGCATATGGTGGATCAACATAAACTCATTTAAATAGCATTAAGCAGAGTGTTGTAGATTTTAATAGCACTCGATAAAAGCACTTCTTAAAATGAAAGCACGCAGATCACACGAGATGGTCGGTCTTCCTGCTCCTCTCTTAACAACGACCTTTCAGTAAGCAAGTCTGGCAGGCTGTCGTTAACCCACTACTCTCCTCCACCCCAAAACAGCCGCTCGTTGTCTGACTCCGAGACTGAAGGCCTGCTGAAGTACTTCATTCAGAGCCATAGAGAGACTGCCAGTTGAGTGAGTGCTACCGTGCACACATGTTTCCATGATTCCATTAGACAGACCATCCCTAGGGCTACAGCGGGACACTAAATTCCAGAATGATGGAGATAAAAGATATTAAACTAGTTCCAAATGCCACGGATGTTCCTTTTAAGGTTTGATGTCTGTATCCTGTTAACCTATTTCATATAATTACCCTTTGTTCGCTTGTAAGCAACTTTTGGACCCAGTATTTTTTTTTTCCATTACCGAGTGTCTGTAATGAACACTACATTCCATGGAAGGCTGATACCCGAGAACTTCTGCTTAATCCATCTGCATTATGGAATAAGGATGATGATATTTATATAACGGTTTCAGGACAATAGGAATCAGTTAAAATCAAATTGAATAAATAAGAAATCATCTAAGCCACAACTCTGGTTAAAAATGGTAATTTTATTGTGAAATGTGTAAATATTATTCTTTGGTTCCACACAATGTTTCTACAGTACAGTGCACAGTATCATTTCCTACTAAATTTGGTAGGGGTCTTCACCTGAAAGCCTTTTGTTCATTCATACATTACAGTTTAATAAGTTGAAGTAGACAAAATGCTGAATCATTTCTCCTCCATGTCTCATGAAAAGGTCTGAATGTGTCATTATGTGCAAATAAACATAGTTTTTTTGATAAGAAAAGCCTAAAAAATATGTACTTATAATATGTTTAGTATGTTAGGTTTTAAAGGCATTTTGTCTGTAAGATTTTGGCCGAGGACTCCGCTGAGTGGGTGCACAGAAATGACACTAATATCAAACATGTGTGTACAGCAAATTATAAATGTTCGTTTCTGCACCATAAAGAAAAGTAAACCTGACCTGCACTGCTTGTGCCCTAATAGCAATTTTTGTTCTGATTTAAACCATGCAAACATGCTACATGTATGAAAAACAAACAAACAAAAAAACAAGAGTAGAAACCAAGTAAAACAGTCAGCATTTCCCAGAACCGGCTCTAAAGCACTAAATCAGACATAAATTGAGCTACAAGTCAATTAAACACATATATAACTAATTACCATCAACGTGATCTTTGGCATTCACACACACAGAATACTGACATGTCGGCGCTTTTAACCCCTCCATTATCCCTGGTTTGTTGAAGCGGGTTTTGCTGTAAGTCAGTTAATTACGTCTTCACTGCTTACAGAAAGATTATTCATTGTGCATGGCAGTCGTCCAGGAACAGTGGAGTTTAGGATTAACTTCAGGGTTTAAACATTTTTTTTTTAAAACAAAACCACTAAGTTTACTGGACTCGGGTGATTGTTCTGCTGGAGCGACTGTTCACAACCCTGTTGAAAAGATCAGCTGAAATACAATAATACGAGCAGTTAATTCCAAATCAAACTTTAGAAACAGAATCTTTTCATTTTCAATTCATTTCCTAATAATTCATCAGAGAATACTCACCCTTTTGAAGAACTTGTCTGCCAGCCTGTGTGGGAAAGATAAATAAAACTTGAGTTATAGTTTGCTAACAGAAAACGAATCACTTTCATCGCTTTGAATGCTAATCGTTGGCGCAGTGGATAGCACGTCCGCCTCACAGCAAGAACGGTTTGGTCCAGGGCTCTGCAAGGGCGTTTCTGTGTGAAGTTTACATGTTATTCCTCTGCTTGCGTGAGTCTCCTTCGAGTTCTCCGGTTTCCTCCCACAGTCCGAAGACATGCACATGAGGCTAAGTGGCTGTTCCAAATTGCCCCTAAATGTGAGTGTGAATGTGAATGGTTGTGTGTGTGTTGGCCCTGTGATGGGTTGGGGAGTTGTTCAAGGCGCACCCTGCCTTTGACCAGTGTCGGCTGAGATAGGCTCCTAGTAGGATGAAGCAGTTTGGTGAAGATATGAATGATAATTCCTTTTAGTAAACATTTATCAAAGTAGAACTCACCCTCCCTGTAGAGGAACGCCTTGCTGAAGAGGTCTCTGTCTGATCACTCACAGCTTTAGGAGCTATAAAAAAAAAATCCCATAAATTAAAATGTGGCAGAACTGCTTGAGCTTTACGTAAGCGTGAAATATAGAGCAGTAGAAGCTTACGCAGTGGCTTTATGATTGAATTAATGGCATGTACAACTCCATTAGTAGCCATCATGTCAGCATCAATAACCTGCACTCTGTTGACGTATACAGTGGAGTTCCTCTAAAAAGAAATCATTTATAAAAACACTGCTTAGGAAATTCCTTGACCTATTGCACAAGTGACTAAAACAAGCATTTACACAGTTACTGCAAAATGCGCAGGAGTACATTTCCATGCATTTTTTAGCAGCTTCACACAGAGTTGTTCTGTTCTCACCGTGGCTAGCTCGAGCCTCTCTCCTAACATGGGCTTCATTCTGGTATGAGAGGTCATTCCACCACTAACAAGAAACTCCTCACCTATGTGGTACTTCAGAAAGTTGGCAAGCTCTCTGGGATCTCCTATACAGATCAATACACACAGCTATGAGTAATCTGAGACAGAACATGCAACTCTGTAGAGCTTTCAAGGAGATGAACTCCACTGATTAGATGTTTGAGTAAATCCATAAGCCAGTGGTGGAAAAGGGAAGCACAGCACTTGTAATTTTGTTGAGATCAGCTGCGGGCATGCCACGGAAAGCGTCGACGGTGGGAGCAAAGATGGTGTAGGTTCCTTTCTTGTTCAGCAGCTCAGTTATGCCAGCTCTCTGTATGTAGCCAACCAGGGTGCTGTGAGGGCGTAAATTGGAAAAATAATCATCAAACAAGTTTATTACATTTATTATTCATAAATAATAATGTTCTGTAAATTACAAATTAGGAGTATATATCACTGGAGTATACTTTTCATTCAAGGGGAATTTATATAATTATTACTTTGAAAATATTGTTTTGAACTAAGCGTCCTATATTATCTTGCCAGAGGTATGTGGACGGCTGATCATCACAGCCAAACTGAACATGCTCCTTCCTGAATCTGTTGCTACCCAGTTGGAATCTTAAAATAGTGCGTGATGTCTTTGTATGCTTTAACATTCAAATTTTTCATGTTCCAATATGATAATGCCCCTGTTTACAAAGAAAGATCCATGAAAACATGGTAAGCTCAGATTTAAGAGGTAATACTTATAGTAATGTTGCATGCACAGAGTCCCACCCTCAACAACACCGAAAACCTTTGGTATGAACAGGAATGCCAACTGCACCCCACACCTTATCTCTCAATCCTCACTGCGTGATCTCACTAATGATCATGTGGTTGAATGTGCAGGTCTCCAAAGCCTCCAAAAGAGTGGAGTGTATTATAACAAGGGCAGCACGTTGGTGTAGTGGTTAGCATGTCCGCCCCACAGTAAGAAGGTCCTGGGTTTGAGTTCTGGGCTCTGCGAGGATGTTTCTCTCTGAGGTTTGAATGTTCTATCTATGCTTTCGTGGGTTTCCTCTGGGCACTCTGGTTTCCTCCCACAGTCCAAAGACGTGCATTAATTGGTTGTTCCAAATTGTTTCTAGGTGTGAGGGTGAATGGTTGTGTGTTGGTCCTGAGATGGTCTTGATCTGATATGGCAAGATGATGATATTGATCTTGAGATGGCAAGATGTTCGGGGTTGTACCCTGCCTTCAGCCAGTGTCCTGCTAGTGTTTTTTAATTTTTTTATTTAAAGCACATGACGGTCAAATGTCCATAATATTTTGGCATTAAAAATCTATCTCCAAATGTACAGAAGAACCTGATTTCATGGGGTTCTATCTGCTTACCAATTATCATCTAGGATGTACGCACTACACTGTGTGCACAATTATTAGGCAAGTGATTATTTTGACCATATCATCAATTTATCCATAATTTCCAACTCCAAGCTGTATAAACTTGAATGCTTATTGGATTTAATGCACATCAGGTGATATGTGTAACGAGGGAGGATGTGGCCTAAGTTGATCAACACACTATATCAAGGTGCGTATAATTATTAGGCAGATTCTTCTCCTCAGGAAAAATGGCCAAAAAAGAGATTTAACTGACTCTGAAAAGTCAAAAATTGTAAAAAGTCTTTCAGAGGGATGCAGCATTCTTTAAATATCCAAGATATTGGTGTGTGATCACTGAACCATCAAATGTTTTGTTGCAAATAGTCAACAGGGTCACAAGAAACGTGTCGAGAAGAAAAGACGCAAATGAGCCAGCAAAGATTTGAGAAGAATCAAACATGAAGCTACCAGCAACCCATAATCCTCCAGTGCCGCCATATTCCACAACTGCAACCTACCTGGAGTGTCAAGAAGTACGAGGTGTTCAGT
>JAOUQZ010000035.1:16044173-16060124 GCA_028564935.1 Neosilurus hyrtlii
AAGAACCATTGCTGATTTTCGTCAAGAGTAGGCTGCATAGCCGTCAGCGTGTTTCTGCCCTGCGATGGCCTGGTGAGATGTCCAGGGTGTACTCTGCCCTCGCCCAGAGTCGGCTGAGATGGGCACCAGCCTCTCCGTGACCCTAATTAGGAATAAGCGGTTCGGAAAATGACATGACATCTAGGTATGTAACTTTAGAGCAAATCATATCTGAACCAGATTCTGAAATGTTGATTACACAAGCATGTCAATGTGTCTGTCGAAAAGTGACGACTCGGAAATCTAGGTTTATGCCATCAGTAAACTAACACAAGATATTTCTACTACTGACACTTTTCCCATATTTTCAGTGTTTCTGCTACAAACCACAGTTTGTTACATTTAGTGCTTTTTTTACTTTTCAGGGCAGTGGTATTGACCCACGTAGTGCCCCATGTTTTTGCAATAGCTTGGATTGATCTTTCTCATATTCAAAGTGGCTTGCTTTTCTCCTATAAACAATTCTGTTGGTTAATCCTTTTGAACAACAAAACTAGTTTTCACAGGCAATCCAATACTTTCAGAGAGGACTTTATATGCTAGTATGTGATGGCCTACCTAGACAATTTGAGTTAATATATACCCTGATGTATACCTGTATTGTAGGTGGGTTTTGTTTTTTTGTTTTTTTAATTCCAGGTTCCTTACCTAAATGGGTAGTGAATAGAGTCTCTCAGTTTGTGGGACCAAAGGTAAGACAGTTGTATTTTTACCATAGCTCTTTGAATGTATACTCAAAGATTGTATGTTTGTTGGTTTTAAATTTATTAGTTTTACCAATGTATTGAATGTCGCATTCAATAATCTGATACTTATACAAAAGTTTTTTTTTTTTTTTTTTTATAAATGCGCATAAGAATAAGAAATGAAATAGCAGTAAGTTTTCAAGAACAGCTCTCTATAGCTCGTTGCTGACATCTGGTGGACACAAGCCATATCAAATTTTAGGGTTTTGTCACTTTGTTGTTTTTAGATTTGGACTTAGACTTAGACTTAACTTTATGGATCTCTTTGGGAGGACTCCCTCAGGGAAATTTAAACAGAAACAGCTTTGTGTTAACAAAGCCTACAAAAATCAACAGAACTCATCAACGCTCCTCTCCATGGAAATCTTTAGTAAAAGGTGAAAGATTTTTGCCTTGATGAAGAGAAACCTGAGCGGAACTTTACTTAATTATTTAAAAAAAAAAAGAATAATTGCCATTAAAGTTATTAGGTTTTTTTAATTATTGTAAACCTGCGATGGCCTGGCGAGCTGCCCGACGTGTACTCTACCCTCACCCAGAGTCGGCTGAGATGGGCGCCAGCCTCCTCGCGACTATAAATAGGATTAAGCGGTTCAGAAAATGACATGACAATTATTGTAAACATTTGGGGTAAGGCCATGTTCATCTATTGTGTAATATTATACACTTTCACACTTATGTAACATCATTTGTAATAAACACTGCAAAAGATACCCTTTTACTATTTTTTATTTTACTTTATCCTAGCATTACAACATCAATAAAGATACTTTAAAACATCTCAATTACCACAAAGGCGTGTCTCATATAGGAAAGCTTATAGGAATTTGTTGATTGGAAAGCTGTCAAAACACAATTAACTGTGTTTAATGCACTTTACTAAGCTGTTCTAAGTGACAAAACAATTGTTAGGAAATAATTGCTTATTGCTGTATGTGTTGCTGTGTGATTATGAGAATGTAGCAATCATGCATAAATATGACATGCACTTACAGCAGTGGCAACATTTAATCACAGATTGGTTGTTTTTAGTCTTGTACACTTGTTTACAGTATGGCCTTTGAGATTTTGCCAGTATGTCTTTTGAATAACATCACTGATGCTCCACAGGCCATGAGGAAGATCTACAAAGCATGCTTGAAATACCCTGAGTGGAAGCGGAAGCATGACCCTAACTTAAAGCCGTGGATGTACCCAGAGCAGAACACACTGCCGTGCATGAGTGTCTCTGAGCTCACTGTGCAGAGAGCAGATTCGCTGGAGAACATAGACGAGAGTGGCTTGAATGAGGAAAAGATCCAACAGAACAGTGAAGATGAGGAGACCTAAACCTCCTCCTCACCAGACTCTACTTTTACATGAGCATGCATGTATGTGTGTGAGGAAGTAACTGTGTATAACAAGTGTGTATACTTGTATACACAAGTAGTTCTGCGGAATATGACTTATTAGTTTTCAGCAGCATCCTACGCATGCTTTGTTATGCGTTAATGATGACCGTAATGGTGCTCCCTTCAAGAATTTTAACATAATGATTGTGATTGTTTGCACTACCAATCCTAATTTAATTGAATTGCACATATCTGTAATACAAGTTTAATGATTATATTCCAAATGAGCTGTTATACATTTGTACATGAACACCAACAAATTGGCACATTATTGAAGGTGAAATTTTAAATCTATCAGCTACAGCTGTAGTAAATTTTTCACTCATCTCTTCTGAGTGAGCATCAGTTTTGTAGTGTGTTTTATGCCTCCATAACCTCCTGTTATTTTTTTCTTCTGTTACTCAAATCCATGACTGAATCAAATGTCACACTTTCTGTGAGGTTTCACCTGGGCATTTATAGTCTCATTTCTATGGCAGTCTGCCTGTGGGAAGTGAGAGTTCTCCAGAGCTCTGTGGCTGGCTTCAGGGATTTTCACTTCAATATCTTCTATGCATCAGTAAGATCTCAGGAGTTGTAAAAAGCAGTGCTGTCAAACTTTCTGAAATGTATATTGTGTGTGTTTCTGTCTTTCTGGTCATGCTTTACTGTTCATTTATGAATAAACATCTATATCTTGTACTTGGGAAATGATTTTATGTAATATTATTAGGCCATTCTCATACTAGGTTGCAGTATGCATGCTTTCTAGAAGTCTCAATTGCAATCAGTGAGATGTGAGTCAAGCTTGCGTAGAGAAATTTGACATTGTATTTAATTTACTTGCAAAAAAAATTCTGTGTACCATTTACAGGGATCAGCAATAACATTAAAACTGATGGGTGAAGTGAATAATAATCAATGAATGAATAAGTCTAAGTATGATCTAATTAGGGTCGTGGGGAGGCTGGCACTTATCTGTGAAGTATGATATGGATAATTATTTGGTCGAGGGGTTTTTATCTGGTAACACCCTATGAGACTGGATAACTCACTCTATCATATGAAAGCTGAATTTTATAATTGTTTTATTAATCTTTTGAAAATTAATATTTTGCATTACTATGTTGAGTGCCAGTTGTGCAATAAACATTCAACTTATCCCATTGCAATATTGCAATAGCAAGAATTATTTGATGGCTGTTTACCAATCAGAAATGAGAATCTCTTGCATGAACAATAAAATTTTCTCAATACAGTTGCACTTATGGGGTTGAATATGTTAGGCAGCAAGTCAACAGTTAGTTCCCTTTTGATTCACACAGTTGCTGTGTTTTGAAGTAGGGAAAATGGACAAGCTTTAGTATTTAAATGACTGACAAACAACAATTTATGATGATTTAGACAGCGCATCCCTAAAACAGCAGATCGTATAGGGTGTCCTTAGTAGCGGGGGTTAGACAGGGTCATGGGCACCCAATGCTTTTTTTCATACAGTTGAGGAATGAAGGCTAGCCTGTCTGGTATGCTACTATAACACAAACCACTGAAAATGTTAAGGCTTGCTATGAAAATGGAGGTTTTAGGAGAGTGAAGTGCATTGCCGCTTGTTGTGTATGAAGGTGCATAGCTACAAACCAGGCTGACTCCTGTTCACTCCCAAAAGTGCTTACAATGGGCACATAGGCATCACAACCAGAACATGGAGCAATGGAATGTGGCTGGTTTGATTATTCATATTTTTTGTTTGTTTTTCACATCATGTCATGAGCCAGGTGCATGTGCATGTCTTTCCTGGGGAAAAGATGGCACTAGGATGCACTATGGGAGGGTGGTAAGCCACGGAGAGTAATCATGCTCTGGACGATGTGTTGCTGTTAAACCGTTCATGTGCATGTGTCCTTGGAACTTTATTGGAGACCAAGTACTCCCCTTTATGACAGTGGTCTCTTTCAGCAGGATAATGCACCATGTCACAAAGCAAAAATTGTTCAAAACTGTTTTGAGGAATATGAGAAAGAGTTCAAGGTATTCAGTTCCCTAGCCATTAATTCAATCCAACATGTGTGGGCAGTGCTGGACAGATAAGTGCGATCCATGGAGACCCTCCTTTGCAGCTTACAGCACTTTAAAGGATCTGCTACTAACCTGGTCTTGGTGTCAGATACCACAACACACTTTCACGTCTTGTAGAATTCATGGTTCTACAGGTCCGTGCTATTTTGGCTGGTCAGTGGGGACCTACACAATGACAGGCATGCGAAAGGTATGGCTGAACAGCATAGTCATAGTTTGAACATAAAAGTTGTACTGTTTAAAGGTTTTTTTTAAGTTACCTTGCAGTTTGATCTGACCTTTTCGAAAAGAAAAGAAAAATCTTGATTGGCACAAGTGTTTCTATGGCTGTCTAATACTTTGGAATGAATATGAAATTTTTACCATGAAGAGAATTTACTTTTCTCTTTCATTTGGCAAGAACGGGAGCTCTGAGCCTGCCTCCACTCTTTTCCATCCAAAACCCTACAGCTGGCCACCACTCCTCAAACTCTCCATTGTCTGTGACATTTCCTGCTTCCCATTTGGAGCAGTTCCTGCCTGCATCAGTCAGATTGTTTTGCAGGGAAGGAAATAGCACAAGTCAGACCCCTCTGGTTTCTCACAGCACACTCCTGTTACTTTTACAGCATTTATGGGGTTCTTCATATCCTATTTAACAAAAAAGCTCTATTTTCTTATATATGTATATAAGTGTATTTCCTCTGACTGTGATGCAATGCAGTGTTTCTTAGTGATGACATCCAGTTAAATATATGTAGTTTATTTGTATAGATTCATACTTTTTTTTTAAACAACAGTACAATTTTACAATTTTTTAAATATTAATTACATAGAATATTTTCAATATTTATTTTTGTCCCAGACTGGAAAAAATACCCTGAAAGTTTTGCATATCAAATTATTCGTTTAAACACCTTTCATTGAGTTATCGATCTATTTTCACTTTGGGATAACGGTTTCCCATGTTTTAACTCTGCAGTAGACTGGAGTGCAGTGACCCTGCCAGATAAGGGGTATAGATAATGGATGGATGGATGGTTTCCTATGTTACTCACAATATCATTTAACTGACCTGTTGTCAGTGGGATTTATCCCCTGTTTTATCTACAACTAAAGGGACTGTTGCAGCAGTGCTTTAGTTTTCAGTCTGTCCAGTTTATTTCTCCTTCTTACTTACACACTCTTACAGATTAGGGTTTAACATTCCTAATTCATTCTAATACTGTTGTAAATGCCATTGTGCTTGTCATCAGCCAATGAGCTGAGCTGAGTTTCTGATTACCCTCAATGCAACCATGTAATATACCTGCGTTGCATTCTGGAACTTTGATTTTAACATGTGTCATCAATTTTACACATTACGGCGAATGAAAAATGAAGTTCTTACCCTTTTGACACTAACACTAAACACTTCCTTAAACACTTATCACAAGGAGACAATGTCCATGATTAACCTTTAGCATGTATGTCATCACTATTCCACATTGTGGTGAGTGAAATCAAATCCAGGCTCTTTTGCCAGCAAAACTAAACATTTCCTTAAATGCTTATCACAAAGAGATGAAGGCCATGATTAACCACTTCAACCATGTTCAGAATGCAAGAGCAGCTCTTCATCCTTGTGGGCTCCAACAACCAAGATCTTCATAGCTTCACTCTTGCTGCAAGACTACATGTCTCAAGATTTAAATTTCCCTGTCAGTGTCAACTATGGGTTAATAATGCGTTACATAAAGCAGTAAAAGTTACGTCTTTGATCTGTATGAACTGTACTATCTGTGAACTAAAAGAAATTAAACATGGGTGAATTGTTTCTAATAAAGCATCATTTGGGAGAGAAATACAAAAGGGATGAAAACCAGAGCCTAAAATGTCTGTTAAGTGATAGATGATCAGCGAATCGCTTTAAATGTGGGCAACCCTGAATATCTATTATCAACCAACTGTTAGCTACAAAGCAATAGGCTTCATACTACCACTTACACGTTGTGTAACTCTGCAAGCACGGTCATCCTGTACTATCAGCACATCAAACATCCAATGAGTTCACATAGGAAAAATCTTCCCACAAATTAGCACAAAAAAAACCCAAGCACGTTGGTGCAGTGGTTAGCACATTCACCTCACAGCAAGAAGGCCTGGGTTTGATTCCCGGACTCGGGCGCTTTTGTGTGGAGCTTGCATTCTCCCTGTGCTTGCGTTTGTTTCCTCCGGGTATTCTGGTTTCCTCCCACAGTCCAAAAACATGCACAGTAAGCTAATAGGCTGTTCCCAATCATTCCTAGGTGTGAGTGTGAGCGTGAATGGTTGTATATCTGTCGGCCCTGCAGTAGTTTGGCGAGCTGTTCAGGGTGTACCACGCCTTCACCCAGGGTCGGCTGAGATGGGCGCAACCTCCCCTCAACCCTAATTAGGACCCTAATTAAGCGGCTTCGGAAATGAATGAATGAATGAATGAATGAATGAATGAACTAAAAATATTTTTAAAAATCCATTAGGGTGGCACGGTGGTGTAGTGGGTAGCACATACGCGTCACAGTAAGAAGGTCCTGGGTTTAATTCCCGGGAATTTCTGTGTGGAATTTGCATGTTCCCCCAGTGCTTGTGTGTTTGGATTCCCAAAAGACCAAGTCCAGAGACATGCATATTAGGCTAACTGACTGTGTCAAATTGCCCCTAGGTGTAAGTGTGAGGGGTTGTGTGTTGGCCCTGCGATAGTCTTGTGAGCTGTTCAGGATGTACCCCGCCTTCACCCAGTGTCAGCAGAGATAGGCTCTAGATAGTGAGTAAATCAATCATATCATCTAACCATATATTAACTGTGTTAGTTGTAGTGGATGCTGAGATAGCAAAGGGCGCATGCGCACTTCTTACTTGAGCGCGCGAGCAAACAGGGACTTGTCGCCTCACTGTCAGAGATTTGAGGAACAGCAGCAGTCGGTGTTTCTTCCTGCAGAGCGACTTCACCTACTGGATTTTTGTCACACTCTACACAAGCCTAGCTCTGAAAATGTAAACCGTGCAAAGATAATAAGGTAAGGAACTTTCTGGCAGTCGTGTAAGAAGTGACAAAAGGCGAAAGTAAAGATAGCTGGAGCTTAGAGTAACGGTTGTTTTGGTAGTTTTAACGCGCGCGCGAGGGTTTGATAAAGAGCTGCTGCTCCTCCTGTCCTGCTCTCTTTAACCGAAATCTGAGGATTTTCTCACGGTATTAGCTAATCTTTAAGCTTTATCTTAAATCCTAATGATATAAATCTGTACAAGTGATTTTGATAACTAGTAATGACATAAAAATAGGAATTTATTACCTTAAATCCACTGAAACTGACTGAAATCAAAGCTAATAAAGTTAATTAAGCTAATCCAAGACTTCAAGAAACTTTATTAGTCAGGCCAACATTCATATACAGCATTTCCACATCTCATGATTTTGTGTTTTTATCACCGTTTATACTCAAAAACTCTAAAAATGCACTATTATTTTTGTAAGAGATGTTTTCTAAATCACTGCATGCTCAGTACACACTGCATTATCTTCATGATAAAGATTTCTAAACGCCTCCATTAAAAAAAAAGATGCAAATGACTGTTGATCTGTAGCTTACTGCTTATACAAGGAGTACTGAGCAGATTTCATATGCAGAGGAAATCCTGACTGGGCTCTAACTCTGTTGGTTGTAAGTTCTGGTGTGTAATTCTCCCAGACCTCAGAGTGGGAACTGAGGGACGAGGAATGTTTTCAGATCCTGCTGAGATACTACTCTCACAATAGATCAGCATTTTCACCCAAGGAATGAACAGACCTGTTGCTCTGAGTGGAGTTAAAAACAACAACAACAACCCATAAACTTTGAGCTCAAAGAATCTAATCATCTGCCATCTTGACTTGTGCTTGAATGCCTTGTTTATGACATGTCACAACAAGCGTTTGTGTCAGGGTGCGTTCCTGGAAGAACAACAGTTTTACCCGAAAATGTCCACAGTTGAAGCATTTTTAAATCTAGTATCTATTTTTGAAGGGCTGATTGGTCGATGGGACTTTACAACACCCACACTTGGGGCATCAGACGTCGCTGTTCAGTTTTTAAACTGATTCCAGTTAAGGGTTTGGTTGCATGTAGTAATGTGTTGCCACACTCCATGTAAAACCCTGTGTTTTGACAAATCGTGTGAGAAGTCTTGAACTGAGGTGTTTGTGGTTTTAATAAATTCCTGTTTGAGAACCTGTTTTTTAGAAATGGGTACTGAGTAGGGTTAGATGAAATACCCATAACAACATAATAAGCGCAAATGTAGACAATACAATGCAATTATTGAATGAGGTGAAGTATGATATGGAGAAATATTTAGATGGAGGGGGTTTTATCTTCTGAGCCCGAAGGCCATGTCATAGAAAAACGGAATTTTATTTATTATTAATTCTAAATATTGTCAAAGTATGCAGTCACGTTGCTATGCTAGGGGTGAGTGAGTTGTCAGTGCGGTATGGCCTAATGATGGCGTCCAGTGGAACACTCATTGTCGCCTCATTTACGACAAATTCCACGGAAATAGAAAACAAAATGTGTAATGTGGAAAGTACCCATGGATGCATTTTTATTTTTATTTTCAGGATTTAGACTTCTTACCCGACTAAACACGACTTCATCAGCTGTAGTCTTTAGACCGGGCAGCCATTTACTTGCTAGCTTTCTGTGGGAGGAAAGGAGAAGAGGAACATAGAAATCACCCTACAAACAGCACTGTTGGTGGTGTTTTTTTTTTTTGTGCTGCCCTTTCAGGATGTTACTACTCGCGCTCGCATATGGCTTCCAACAGCATAAATATTGGAAAAATGAAATGATGTTTTGACAGCTCAGGGTCGCAGTGCTTTACTTTAAATTGTACTAACTCACTAATCAAGATGGAGCTGTTTGTGGCAGGATGTGGCTGATCTATCTTATTTGATAGCTGTGAGGAGTAATATTTCCACCATTGACGATCACATGCTATCATCGTTCAACTTATCCAATCTCAGTGATGGAATACGTCGGCCCCTAGAAGAATTCCAAAGATTAGCTTGTGGCTTTCTACCAGTCGTAAAGAAGAAAATAATTTTGAATGAAACATAAATACCTGTTTGATAGTTATTACCCTGTGCACTTTGGATAATCATGAAGACAAGAGAAACATTTGGCTAGAAATAAAAAGTTTTAATCTTCAGGATGCATTTCGTGCCCCCCACAGTCAGCCAGCTAATCCAGAGTGAGAGCCGCGAAATGAGAACAGAAGAGTATTTTATAGATATCTGAATAAAGATATATGTGACTACCACCTTAACAAAGCCAGAAACAGCCTGCGCAAGCAGTCATGTAACATATTTATCAGCTCCATACCGAGCAGGGTGTTCAGAATGTTCTTTTACAGCTAATAATGAAACACGTTTAAAATTTCTCCTATTGTTTGCATGTGGCAAAACCTGAAGCCATCTAGGTGAGACCTCTTTACTGTTGAGCATTATACTCAAATAGCATGAAAAGATGGTTAAATGGAAATAATTACTTTCAAGATGTACATTTTATTTTAAAAGCTTTTAATTGTTAGCAAATTTCACTTGAGGTATTCTGACCGTTAGCAGTAAAATTTTCTGGGTTTTCGAGCTGTGGCTTTCAACGGCTCTATTTTGAGACCTTAAAGCAAGGTGGTCTCACCGAGATGGCTGCCAACCCAGCTTCAGAATTGTGAATTGTGACTGTAAACAGTCTTTCAATTCTGAGTCTTTACAGAGATTGAAAAAGGTAAAAGGTGTGGCTACTGCTTGGTTGAAGTGAAAACCTGCAACCACACTGGCCCTTTGCGGATAGGATTGGACATCACTGGTATAGGCCGTTGCAGGGCTGGGTGGGGTTTTGCTCTCTTTGAATGCTCTTTTTTTTTTTTTTTTAAATATACTGTACATCAAACAATTGTTCAAAATGATACAATAATATCATCATTGTGTGTGTGGTTATCTACTGAAGGACGTGCATTTAAAATTTCTCTAATTCAAGACATTTCATGGTATCTTTTTAAATTGTAAAACCAGAAGTAACGTTTTTTTCCACATATAAGACTAACTTAACACTAAGTGCAGTGTTCTTGTGTTATGCCTTCATATCTGCACCCACTGGGTGTTACCATGAGAAAGTGCAAATCTTACTTTTCTTTTTTCTTTTAATCTTCATGAAACCTTGAACCCGTCACTAAAATTGCCAATACCCATCAAACCACAGAGGCATAACACTCTTGGTTTTAAGTAACCTGTGAAAAAATCTTCCCAAGCTACTATTTTTAGGAGCTGTTTTCTTTCACTTCCTGTCAACATTGTATTGTTTAAACAGCATTATATAATGATACGAGATCTTACAGTTGGCTTGTAAATATGTTTTGATTGTGACATCCTTCAGTGACTGGTGAAGGTCTTGTGTGTGTGTGTGTGTGTGTGTGTGTGTGTGAGAGAGAGAGAAGGAGAGTGAATTTTGTATACTTCATCTGCAGTGAATGGGGGTAAAAAAAAAATCTTGATTTTATTTCCAATAGGAGAAATGAATGCAAGTCTCTAGCTATCTGTAGCATATAGCCTATAATGCTTATTTTGGGTCTGGCTTTAGAGCTGATACCACTTTTTGATAAAAAAATGTAAACATTTAAACTGAGTATTTTGTTCATAATTTTGGTAAGAACATGAATTTTTGATGAGATCTGGTAATTCCTGAAAACGTCAAGTAGCACAAAGGTATGAACATCCTTATCGAATCGGGTCATGTTGTATACAGCTGTGTTGATTTTCTTTTGTTTAATCTTTAAAATGAAAGTTAAGTGCCAGTTCTAGTAGAAATTTTAATGCATGACCTTGTGTGGGCATCAGACGTAAGATTTTTATTATTATTATTATTTACACACATTTTTCTTCCTTTTCAACAGAAGCTAGGATCATTTTGGCAGGATCTTCTTGTAGAATGAAAGCAGAGTATATTCAGTCCAGTGTAGCGATGAGAGTGACATGCTTGAGCAAAAGGCTAGCATATTACCACACACAAGTGTGTTCTGTCATCTCAGCAGCACTGCTGTGGCCGGATCCGGACAATGACATATTGTGTCGCACAATAGTGCTTCACTGTTATTTATACACCCCCCCAGCACCCTGCATCCCAAACGCCTCCCTCAGTCCTCCGTTTCAATGATGGCTTTGGGTTCTACAGCTTCCACTAATTGTTCCCACTGGAAGCCTTGCAATGTTTGCATAGGATGTGCAAGAGGAAGATGTTAATGGATGTTTTTCTTATTTTGGTTACTTCAGCATTGACCAGACAGCAGCTTCAGGTTATATAGAGAATGCCATGTGAATCACGTGAGCTTGACTCATCGTTAATACAGAGGAAGAGAATTCTGTGATTTATTTCACGTCTGTCTGTTAGTTCTGACGAGTCTGTCTTTATCAAGTGTTCAGTAAAGTAACATCACTCTGATAATGTTTATACACAAATGTGTTCCTGTTCATAGTAGCTTTGCATTGTTTTGATAAAATGTATTACCAAGCCATATGAAGTACTTACATGGAGATGATATGGGTAAAGATGTGCCAATATACTATATGGGGGTGGCACTGTGGTGCAGTGGCATGTCCGCATCACAGCAAGAAGCCCTGGGTTCGATTCCTGGGTTCATCCAATTCTGTGTGGAGTTTGAATTTTCTCCCCGTGCTTGTGTGGGTTTCACATTTCATGGTATCTTTTAAATTGTAAAACCAGAAGTTTCCTCTATGTACTCCTGTTTCCTCTCACAGTCCAAACACATCCAGAGTAGGCTAATTGGCTGTTCCAAATTTCTGCATTGTGTGAGTGTTAATGGTTGTGTGTGCTGGTCCTGCGATGGTTGGGTGAGCTGTTCAGGGTGCATCCTGCCCTTGCCCAGAGTTGGTTGAGGTGGGTGCCAGTCTCCCTGCGCCCATAATTAGTATTAAGCGGCTTAGGAAACAAATCAATGAATCCTTGTTTACATGCATGCTGCTTTCTTGCTAATATGCATGTTGACGGGTGGGGGCAGGCTTTTTTTCTTTTGGATGGCAGAAACTTGGTGATGCTATCACGGCATGATTGTGAGACAGGAAACAGTCTTGGGCATTTAAAGAGTATTTTCATTTTCGATTTTCATTTTACGCATCGTGCTAAACCCAATATGTAAAATAGGTTGATTTATTGCTAGGCTGTACTTTCATTATGTTGCAGTGTAGTATAAAATAAAACTCTGAGTTTCAAAACGGAATCTTTTTTAGATAAACTTGTTTGTCTTCATAGAGACTACATATAGAAGTTATTTGTTACCTTTAGAACAGCAGAAAGTTGCTCTGATGTTCTTGCACTGTTAGAAGTCTGATGTATGCACATAGATATATGTGCATGGAGCTTACTTGCTACATGCATAAAAATGTAAAAATAAACAATCAGAATCATCTTGCTTCAGTTCGCTTTTCTTAGGTATATGTGCAGGGCAAGGTAAGTCTGTTGGGCTGTTAACACCCTAGCCTATTGGCTCATCAGGCTAATATCAGCCCCGGTTTCCATAGTGTGAAGCGACTAAGAGTTCCTTAGATATGGTGGTCTTCTGTCTTTGAGACTATCCTGCAACATCCATTGAGTATGAGGCACATAATTGCTAAAAATGTAGTGGATTGTATTGACTTTATGGGGGAATCTGTTAAGACCGTTTTCCCAACCTAAGTGAATTTTTATTTATTTATTTTCAATCAAATCCATTACCTGGGCATCAAAAAAAAATAAAAAAAAATACATTTTTCAAAAGGTTTATTGGCCAGAGCCTGTCCTCTGAACACTGTGGATCCACCAGAGTCCTGACCTAAATAAAGCAGTAACTGAATCAAAAAAACGCATATGGTATATTATCTATACTATTGTTTTTGTAGGATATTTTCCTGATTTGGTAAAACACTACATGAACGTAAATGGAATTAATTAGGAATATATTCATTCTGCAATCTGCTACAATTTAGTTGAATAGCTATGTGTTGTATTTGTATTCTGCCTTGTAATATATTAACAGCTCTTTGGTGAAGCCTTCATTTGCTATGGTTAAAGAAAGTCCTGCTTTATTTCAACCAAAATTTCCATTTCTTTGCTCTCATGAATGCTCTGATTCTTTTCAGCCCCCACAGAAAAACGTATTTGGAACACTGATACCAGTCTTGTAAAGACCAGTCATTATTTCTCAAGGAAGAACAAGTTATAGACCAGTGGTGTAAAGAAAAGAGCAACAACATAAAACATCTGGCCATCAAAAGATCCCAGTATTAATGTGCCATGGTGTAGATTCTTTGGAGCTCTATTTGAGGGATGAATACCATCCAAGTATCCATTATCTATACTGCTTATCTTCAGGGTCATGACCCTGAACAGGTCGCCAGTCTTTTGTAGGGCTTTCACAGACACAAACAACTATTCAATCTCGTTCACACCTACAGACTATTTAGAGTTGACCAAATATGCATGTCTTTGGACTGTAGGAGGAAACTAGGGCACCTTGAGGAAACCCACACAAGCATGGGGAGAACATGCAAACTCTCCACAGAAACGCCCTTGACCAAGATTCGAACCACAATCGTTCTTGCTGTGAGGTAACTGAGCCACCATGACTCCTCTTCCAAATGATACTACCTCAAGTAATATGTTGGTGATTGAGGTGGAGGGATCTAGTACATCAGCTCAAAATCTCCCATAAATGCATTGGATACCAGAGTGTCGGATTTATGTATGGATCAATTTTATATTCCTCAATCAATTCAGGAATTTCTCATATCCTGTGGGGGGGCACTGTTGTCATCATGGATAAACGTATTCATTTATTAGAGTATACACTTGCAGTGATGCATCCCTCTCGGAGGAAAAATGGATGCAAACCATGCCAATTAATGTTATGTACTGCATATTAGTCACTCATTTGCTGAACTGCTTAATCCTACCAGGGTTGCAGGGAGGCTGGAGCCTATCTCAGCCACCACTGGGTTCACTCTGAACAGCTCACCAGACCATAGCAGGGCCAAAACACACAACCAACCATTCACACTCACATCCACACCTGGGGCAATTTGGAACAACCAGTTGGCCGAACATGCATGTCTTTGGATTGTGGGAGGAAACCGGAATACCCAGAGGAACCCACGCAAGTACAGCAAATTACACATGGAAATGCCCGAGAATCAATCTCAGGATTTCTTTTTGTGAGGCGGATGAGTCAAACACTATGCCACCGTGCCACCTCTTACTGCAAATCAGAGCCAAAAACCCCTTTTCAGAAAAACATTTCCACCCATTTGTACATCCTTTCATCTTATTTCCTGGTTGATCCGAAAACTAAACAAACAAATGGTACAGTGCTGTTTATGTATTTACTTAGGAAGACATATAAAGTTTTTGACATAGATTGCAGAAATTGTAATCATATATTAAGGCAAGTTATGGCGGAGACAATGACTCAGTGTTCAGTTTGTTTTAAATATCTATGAATAAATTAGCGGCTGGGTTAAACCGATGCTCATTTCAGATTTAAGAATTCGTACTCGGCTCTTTTATTTCAAAAACTGAAATTAAACCGAATACGTTATCAGTCATGCACAAATGATTTTCCTACTTATGTGCTGTGCTATGATAAGATACTATTTATAAACAGATGTGTAACTTGTAAAGAAAAGAGGAAGAATCTTTGTATGGAGACATCGAGACATTGCCAGGCCATTCATCATTGCTCAAACTTAGAACGGGTCCCAATGTTTTAAAAAAAAAAGGGCTCTTGTTCTGATAGGTACATATATTTCGTTTCCAAAACAATGATGACTACTACTACTTTTATCACAGATAATTTTTTCTGACATTGCCGAACATAATGAAAGAGATGGTCCAACATTGCTGTATTTTTTTGTGTTTTAACATGAGAACATCAGTAATTAGTTTTTGTGCAATAACACATTTAAAGGTGTCATGCCCTCTCTGTAGCATTGGGGAGTGTTTCCCAGTGTAGCTGCACATCAGGGCGTTATCTCTGTTTCTCTGTCGAGGGAGAGGACAGGCTCGGTCTCTTTGAGGGACAGCTGTATCCTGTGTTTTCCGCAATGCTGAGAAAAGCCAGATCGCCTATTAAGATAAATATGGGTGTGTCAACAGGAGAATGTTTCATCAGGGTCCAATTTCAGTGTTTATCCTCTTGTAAACCAGAATATCAAATGGTATTTGTTTACGGCTTTTAGACCAAATGGTCTAAGATGGTGTTGTGAAGGTGGTGGGTTAGAATGTCAGGAATAAAGTTCATGCCACTGAATGGTTATTATGTGAGCCCCTTAAGTCTGATCTCTGTAGCGCTTATTTTCGGGATCGACCTACCCCTCTGTGTTCCTTTAAATGACATTCAATAGGCTTCAATAGGCTCTGCCTATTTAGATTGCACTGTTAATATTTAAATGGTGTACACTCTTTGGTATAAAAAGGATTTATGATTGCAGGAGAGGTCACTGAATGTATCATCTTCCGAAATATAAGAAAAAAAAATGGCCGCACAAGTTTTTACACAGTGTACCTTGGAATGCTTTAAACTCTTTAACTGACACGCCAGATCGATAGCCATGATTTATTTATTTACTTATTTATTTATTTATTTATTTATTTATTGGGAGAATAAATAAATAAATAAATAAATAAATTTATATATATATA
>JAOUQZ010000035.1:16060224-16076272 GCA_028564935.1 Neosilurus hyrtlii
TATATATAATATAATTTCGAGAATATACCTTATATGTGAATCTACTGTATCAATTAAGGCTTCTAAATATAAAGACCACAACCACCACATTAATGCCAACATCATTAGTGGTTCCACATAAGCATAGGTTCATACACCTGTCCAATAACAACAACAATAATTTGAAAATAAACTAGTTGTTTCTCTCTCTCACTCTCTCTTTTCCCTCCTCCATAAGGGAGTAATCACAGTAGAGGCGCGAGTAAGAAAAGCGACTGATGCGAATAGATTTTTTTTGTTGCAATTTTTTTTGCAAATTTTGAAATTCATGTCAAGATGTTTTTCGACTCCAAATGCAAGAAAATAATTTGAGGCTTAAATACGTATATAGTGCGCAAAGTCACACAACTGATTTGCAAGTAATTTGCGATTGGTTTGTGGATGTTTGGTGAAAAAAGCGAATCGCCTGTCCATTTGCTTTTTATTTGCACATTATTAGCGTGAATAAAATGCAAATAAAATATGAATGATGACAAAATATGGCGGATGTCAGCAAGTCTTTCCGCATGGAAGTCTCCAACTTTTCGCTTTTCCTGGCAAACAAAAAAAGAGTAAGTTACGAGCAAAACGACAACTTTGCGACCTTCTCGCAACATGTGCAGATTGTTTGAGACTATTCTGTATCAGAGCTTCGTTTTGCAACATTTATGGAAATTTTCAACATGTTTGAAATTTTTTGCGATGAGTTCACAAACCAGGCGACAAAGATCAAATTTGGGAACATTTTGAGAATGAAAAGAGACAGCCACTAATTGCCAATCACGTCAGTTGCTTTTCTATCTCACTTCTAGTGTCTTGTGTGTTTTTTGAATGGTCTTTTTTTAGTCTGTCACTAAAGATAAAATGAATAATACTAGTAATAATAATAAAAAAAGGTTGTCGGAATCATTTCAAACATTTATTGAGAATATCTCATTTTAATGGACTATCGAAATATAGTGCCTCACTATAAGCACAGAGATGTTCTTAAGAGTTAAACTGTATATGGCAGCTGTAGTGAGCATTTAGCAATAAACAGCATGCACTATATCAGCTGAGTGTCACATCTGAACATTGTGAGTGAAATGGAGAGCTGAGTACGGTGATGTTCTCTTCAGGCTTGTAGTAGGCTGTTCCTTTTTTATAAAACACTGGTGGTCTGCGCCTCAAGCACATTTTCCGCTGCCTTTGTATACACTTGCTCACTGGGCATACAGGCCTGACATTGGAAGGAGATTTTTCTGTTAACGAATGGACACAGCATGTGGCCTAGTACTAACAGGCCTGGGCTGTGATTCAGCTGTAAGATGTGGTAAAGGTTTGGTGAATGAACACAAGAGAAAACCATGTGACTGTCTGGTTACTGCTAGTGGCTGAAATTCATCAGACCTCAGGAACTCTTTGCACCTAACCACTTTTGATCTGGATTCATTTCTTTCAGCAGTGTATTGGTTTTCACTTCAATCCCAGCATGCATTTCTCAGTTTGAAGTGTTGTTAACATGAGGAAAAATAGCACCATATGTGTAAGTGATATGTACCTGTGATGACAGACTTGCAGAAGGGAATTTTGTTCATTGCTAGTAAGACAGAAATAAGACAACACCCTGCCAGTGGCTTTTCCCAGGTCAGACTTTATCTGCCTGTTTCATGAGCTTCCGGCCTGCTTGCTCTGCGCGGGATCCGGTGTGTCAGTGCTCCAGAGCCAAAGGTTAGAGTCCAGAGTGCAGACAAAGGAAATCTAGGATATGACTCATGGCCATTTTCAACAGCCTCCTACTGTCTGCTTTCTCACTCACACTAGCGGTATCCAGTAGTAGTGTTGCACGGAAAAATCTACCCCATAAAATAAAATCTTTTAGTCCTGAGAGAAGTATTTTTGAGAGAATTGTATTGGAGAGACTCTCAGTGCTTGTTTCTCATGTGTGGGCTTACTGAAGTTGAACTTCTCATTTGGGATTCATTCAAGAGGCATGTACATCCTTTGTTTGTAGTATGACACATCTGAGGGGGTTCAAGGTCTCCACCCTTGGATTGGAGAGAACTCGACCACTGTTTCAGACTCCTCCCCTTGGCTGAGATGGAATACACATGCTCTGTTTTTCTCTGCTTATGGTTGGCGTTGTGCCATCTATCCAACCTTGGGATTCTTCTTAGGGTTGTTTTCTCAAGCACCAACAACCTTTGCAATACAGAAGTTGGGGAGTATCTCTCAGTAAGGCTGAGCCCTTTCAGATTTTTTGTAGGAAGTGTTTGCACAGGGGGGCTTTTGGAGTCATGCCCTCCTCATCACATAGCTGTTTCCCACTCATTGCAAATCCTTTTCCTGACTAGCCTTAGAGTTAATGTTTCTCTCAAATACCTTGTTGTATCATGATTAGGCTTGTGTGAGATATTTTCAAAGGTACCACTAACTACTACAATTACAGTATATAACTTGAACCATACCGTCTACAAACTATACACAATTTGTGTATGACCAAAAGTCATTTTTTCCAGAAAAAAAAAATGATAATAATAAGCTGACACAGCTAATTTGTGAGTGGGTTTCGACCTCTCAGATGTTAATAGACACTGCCAGGATTCCCCACCCCCAGCCACATACACTCATCTCACATGCCCCTGACTCATGGGATAGGTTCACCTTCTGTCAAAGGAAAGAAATAATGTTTAGTGTGCTTATATGGTATGTTTGACATTAACATTAAACAAGAAGAGTATATAGTAAATACTACTTAACAGTACCAGGAATGGGTGGCACAGTGGTTAGCACGTCCACCTCACATCAAGAAGGTCCTGGGTTGGATTTCTGGGCTCAGGGTGTTTTTGTGTGGAGTTTGCATGTTCTCCCCATGCTTGTGTGGGTTTCCTCTGGGTACTCCGGTTTTCTTCCACAGTCTAAACACATACACATTAGGCTAATTGGCTATTCCAAATTTCCCCTATGTGTGGATGTGAGTGTGAATGGTTGGGTGTGTGTATTGGACCTGCGATAGTCTGGTGAGCTGTTCAGGGTGTACTGCATCCTCGCCCAGTGTTGTCAGAGGTGGGTACAACCTTCCTGCGACCCTAATAGGATCAAACAGTTCAGGCCTAAAAAAAAAAAAAAAATTTATGTCAGAACAAGTGTCCAAAAACATAATTATTTTATATTTGTAAATGTGAACAATAAGTAGCACTTTAGTTGAATTCTCGAGTAAAGATTTGTGTAAAGGTGAACATCATTCAACTTAAATACTCTTAAATATGCATCACATGTTACGTGCACACTCATGGTATCTTTTAAAATAACCCAAATCTTTAAAGTTTCTTCTGCTCTGCTAGCTCTTGTAGAATCTTGTCAGTGCAGACCTTGACTTGTTTCTCCCTACACTATGTGTTGTGCAGATCAGTCTGTACTTCCATAAGCTGGCTGTAGTTTATGGTATTAAGCGCCTGTGCCTGGAACACTATGCTATTATCCATAAATATCAGCATGACTACAGTATTACAAAGAATAAAAAAACACTTACCGGTGAAAAGAGATTTCTTTAAGTCTTCACGGTTTTCACAGCCAACAGTGCAACAAGAACCAACCGTTTTAACACAGAAATAACACGAATCCACTACACAAACCAAGCACCCAGTTTTTGTTTGTTTGGTTGTTTTTTTCCCCCATGATCAGAAGTTGAAGCCAGTTACCCATGAGAGATTATTCTCCACGTCATTGGTCCAAACAAAGTTAGCCAATAGAATAGAGTGTTGCAACTGGCCGCACACTAAAACTGATTTTCATTGGCTGGTTCTGCAAGTCACTAATAAATATGAAGTGCTCGCGCTGACTCCGTAGGTCAATGTCATATAAACAAAATAACCAGCTGGCAGGCGCCTCAACGCATAAAAAAAAAATCAGATCAATCACAAAACTGAGAGTTTTTTTTTTTTTTTCCACCTGCCAAAAAAACTTTTGGGTTGGCATGATTTTGCCAGGTCGGGTGGGTTAGGGGAAACACAGCATTTTAAAATTTTTATTTACTTATTTTATTATTTTCGATTATTGCTGCCTGGCAGTGGTTCCGGGTTGCACAGCTGATAATATCTCCTTAATGACACAAATGGTAAAAATATACTAAAAAAATTCCACTAAAATGTAAATTGTGTGCAGACAAAATCTGCAACACTCTAATTATGATTATGATTAACACAGACTTCCTTGAAAACAGAAAAACCTCCTGTGATGTCATTATTTGTGGTTTAACAGTTATTCAGTATAGCGTATATGCGCCACTCAGACTAGCCATTTACAAGATGCTTCTTTGTTTGAGAAATGACATCAGTGTTTATTCTTATATAGTAGGCTTAAGAGGTCTACAAGAAGGACCTCATCTAAATGCCATACTGTTGCATAATCTCAGTCTGGAGGCAAAAAGTCTCTGTCATGTGAAATTATTTACAGTGGGACCAACCACGGGTGCTTGAGTATTAATTAACATTTAAAACATACACTGCAAGCAAGTGAAGGAAGATTTGCTTGTGTAGCTGTTACTACAGATGAATTCATTACTACAAATTAGGGTTAATGGTGTATAGTAAAGTCACACACATGCTAACAGGATGTTTTTGTTTTCTTTCTAGATGAGGAACTGGCATCCTCATCCCCTCTTGGCCAGTATTTCTGCTGCTTTGCATGCAGGCTAATCCCATAGCCCATGTACACTATGGCAACAATTGATGCCGCCTCAGATGCACAAGACCTGTTGGCTTCCATTCACCTTGAAAAATATCTGAACCACTTCAGACAAGCAGGCTTTCTGCTGGCCCGGGACTTCTGTCATGTGGACAATGCTGCTCTTAACAGACTTGGAGTGACCGCAACCGGCCACAGGAAGCGGATCCTCAAACTGGTTGAGCACATTCAGCTGATTTGCCAGCATAAAAGGAAAGAGACTGTGTTGGACCGCTGTAACTCAGAGTCAGCCATTCATGAAGTTACTCCTGATATGCATTTTTCACCTCAAGGAAATGCAGACGCATCTTTTGATGCTTTGCATAACAGCTCAACATCAACTTCATCTGCACTTGTGAAACGTTCCCACTCGGAGCGTAGTGCTACCATTGTGAAGCCAGTCCCCAAACCGAGAACTGTCTTTAACAAACAGAGGGTGACACAGCCTTTTCTACCTGCGCAACAGGAAGTGCAGGTCAGCAAGAGGTCCTCTCAGGATTCTGCCATTCTGGAAGGTTCTGAACTACCTAGCTTAACCACAACAGGCCTGAAACAAAGCTTGAGTGTAGAGAAGTTAAATAAAAGTATCTCATCTCCAGATATTAACGGACAGCAACCTCCAGTACCCCCAAGGATCAAACGTGGGGCTGCCCCATCCACAGTAAGGAGTATGTCAGTCGAGGCCCAGCAAAGAACGTCTCCCTTGCCACCTTTTCTTGACTCGCCTTCTAGTTATCAGTGTTCGCCTTTTACTAGTGTGCCTGGTTCACCTCCCAGCCCTCCCTGCTCTAGCCTAGAGATGGTCTCCAATGAAATATACAGTGGCACCTTACCTGGCACTCCACCCACTATCTGGAGTCGCTCTATACCTATGCCCCCACCACGACAAGAGAATATAGCATCTACTGACAAAAATAGGTATGCTAATCAGCATCACTAATACAGTCAGTATTTTGTTGTTCGCTCAGGTTTCAGTTGCTAACCTTCACATTTGTATGTCTGCAGCACTTTAAACCACACGGCATCAGAACTATCTAAACGTACGCTTGGTAGGTTCATTAGATTTCCCACCATAATTAATATGTCATGAATTGATGCTTCTCTCCCTCTCTGTCCATGTTGCATATTTATTGCTTGTTACTAAGTAAGAGTTTTGTTTAAAATAGCTCCTGCTGAGGATCAAGATGAAACAATTAGTCCGTACTGTGAAACTGGTTTCCATGCCAAGTGGCAAAATCAACATCTTGAGGTGAGGACAGAGAGCAAGCAGATAAGGTACAGGAAATAGTGCTGCTGGAACTATTTCATTTAACATGTTTTTTCCTCTTTTAATTAAGGATGAGAGGTCTCCCAAAAGTGAGGATAGGAGTGGAACCAAAGATGATAAGCCAGGAGATGATCTTAGGTAAAGTAAATTTTGTGAGTTTCATGACCGTGCCAAAGCTAGGAACCAGGAAAATGCTCTTAGCAATTACGGTAATTAATAGATCAGATCAGATCAGGTCAGATAAATGATTAATCACAAGATGGGGGCGATTAACTGACTATCACGACAGGCCCACTTTAGGCTGTTTTTTTTCTAAAGTGAAATTTCTCCACTGCAGCCTTTCAATACATGGTCACTAATGTATCTGGCTAATGCAGTTTAATTATGTACTGACTGGCTGAGTTTATAAAGAGCAAGCGTAGTAGCTTAAGTGTATATCCGTTTGTACATCATGTGCACTTATACTTCCTCAGTGTCTTGATTTTAGTTTTTAATTTTTATATTTCTTTTGCACCTGTATGAGTATTTATATGTACAGTATTTTCCGGATTATAGAGCGCATCGGAATATACGCCGCACCCACTAAATTTTAAAAGAAAAAAATATTTTTTTATATATTAGCCGCACCAGACTATAAGCCGCAGATATACACCGGTACGTTGTGAAATGAGATATTTACACAGAAAGATTTTGTAAATGTTTGTTTACATACCTTAATTGTTTCCAAATGGTGCCTGTAACACAGTAGTAAAATGGCTGATCGAACGAAACAAAAAAGTCATTAATGTTTTTATTCATCCTTTGCCTGTGCACTGAAACCACTGAATTCGTCTTCAGTGTCGGAGTTGAAGAGCCTCAGAACATCTCTGTCACACAACTTTTCAGTCTCTCTGTCGGTGTCGCTCTCAATGTCCCAACGTCTCAACATTGTTTCATTAACGCCAAGCTTACATGCAGCAGCTTATTTCCTTCCTGGATAGACAGATCGATTGTTTTCAACTTAACTTTTCGTGTACTTTCCATGATGAGGGTGTGAAAAATATTTTGCATTTGTGCGTGTCGCGCTGCTTGCGTCGAGTGCGCCAAAAACTACTGGTAGCGTCGTCTTCTTTGTATTGACCCCGGCAGTTAGCGAAGAAAAATCTATAGATTAGCCGCATCGTTGTACAAGCTGCAGGGTTCAAAGCGTGGGAAAAAAGTAGCGGCTTATAGTCCAGAAAATAACAGTGTATATTTTTATTGCCTTTTTGAATTGGACCTTATATCTGTCTTGCTGCTATGACAACCGAATTACCTTCAGTGGATTAATACAGCTCGGCTTTAGCCCTGCTTACAGCACGTAATCTCCATGCCGTTGTTTCAACAAACTAAAACAACGTAACATTTATTTCCATCCAGTGTTGGGTACATGTTTTTATGAATTCATGAGGGAAAAATTTAACCACTCCATAAAGTCTTCTCCAGCACATCCCGAAAACTTTCCGTAAGGTTAAGGTCAGGACTCTGGGGTGCCAGTACATATGTAAAAATGATTTCTCATGCCCCCTGAACCCCTCTTTCATTATTTGAGTCCCCATTTTATATCTGTGCCATCAGGGAAGAAAAAGTTCATTGATGTGATAACCTGCTCATTCAGTAAATTCAGGTTATCAGTGGACTTTATTTTATTGCTATATTAATGTTTCTGAGCCTTGACCTGACCAACTTGAGCAACAATGCCATGGAGATTACATGCTGTGCACTCCATGAAAATATTGGTGTGTGCGAACTTTTTTGGGCCGGGCAGTGTGTCCATCCATCTATCTATCTGTTCATCTATCCACATTAATGTGTGCATTTTATAGCTAGTATTTTGATTAGGAAAACTGATGCAGCTGAAAAAAAGGTCAGTTCTGTGATTAATGATAAATAGCTTGCCCATCTTTGTGTCATTGTCAGCACTGTTGTTCTCTCTTTAGGCATCAGAGCCAATCTGGACTCAAGCGGCAGTCTCGTGGTAGTCCTGGTGACTCCCCAGGCTACTGCACCGTTGGCGATCCCTCCACTAGCTCGCGCTCCTTCTGTCTGCCTCCACACAGCCTTTACCACAGTGAAATGGATGATGATCAATTCATCTCCCCGTATGCTAGTTTCACCTCACTGTCAGAGAAGCCTGCACCCATTCTCAGTGGCTGGTTGGACAAACTCTCCCCCCAAGGGTATGCCCTGTCTGGGCTCCTGCTCTCCTCCTGTCTCTGCATTTCCTCCCTTCTTCGATGCTGTGTCTGTCTCCTGTCCATCCTTTCCTGCCGGTTTGTCTAGACCTTATTAACCTTTCTAAACTTTTTTCCCTCACATTTCTTTATCAGCATCTATAGATATATACTATGCTTGTTTGTCCACTGTGAGAAGTGCAAGACACAAGTAATCTGTTGTGTTTTTTTTTTTTTTTGCATGAACTTGACTGATTGCTTATTTGTTTTAGGAATTATGTGTTCCAGAAGCGCTATGTAAAATTTGATGGGAAAAATCTGATGTATTATGGCGGTGAAAAGGTAGGTCTCATGCCAAAGTTATTTCATCACACAGTAAATTTTTATTTTACTGTTTTAGAGATGTGCAGTAACAAAAAGTGCAGCATAACATTGAGGTCAGTGTAAACAAAACTGGATTAGGTGTTGATCAGTGGATGAGGTGTTGATCAGTGTTTCTAATTATTAGAACTCGATGTTTAAAATAAAGACTTTAATAACCTAGGAAGTTCCTAACTCAGCAGAAAGAAAAAAGTTGTTTCCTTTTTTTAACATTTTTTTTTAATGTAAGATTCATACGTTGCCATTCCCTGCACAAATGCCTTTTTTTCCTGTCTTTTTCAGGATGTATACCCAAAAGGTGTGATTCCTCTTGGTGCTATACAGATGGTCAGAGCATCCAAAGACAACAAATTTGAAGTTGTAACAAATCACAGAACATTTGTTTTCCGTGCAGACAATGAAGGTAAACATATCCTCAAAGCTGTTTTCTTTTTCCTCGAATAGACAGTGTACGCATTGTTGGAAATCCCCTTGTTCATACTGTTTGGGTCATGTAACCCATATTATACCACTGCAATCCTACGGGAATCGAGACTGTCTTAAAAACGTGCATGTAGTTTCTTTCTTCTACTGGAGGCTCTGTCAACATTCACGTATATGAATATGAATTTTGCTGTATATATCAAACATTTATTATTATTATTATTATTATTATTATTACTACCTCAGGTTTCACTGGCGTTGGTTTGTTTGTTTGTCTGTTAGCAACATTACTCAAAAACGTATGACTGGATTTTGATGAAATTTTCAGGATGAGTCAGAAATGATACAAGGAACAAATTGATTAAATTTGGCAGTGATCCAGATTATTGTCTGGTTGCAGGGAATTTTAAAATATTTTTTGCGCGGATGACGTACTCATGAGTTACTGTGCCTGCACCATACCGAATCATAACTCCCAGGCTTGCATTCGATGGTGTAATCTCATTTCTTTACCATTCTGTACAACTTTTAGGCCAATTATCACAAATTAATCCAATTAATAATACTTCCTCATCTGAGCACAAGGCCTCTTATTCAAGGCAGCACTCAGGATTGGGCACAATGCAATCATATAAATAGCTGCGTGCTTGTATTGTAGGGCTCGAATAATGAACAAATATTGCATTTATAAAACTGCTTATTTCTCACAATACCATATGGGGGTACTGAACGCCCTTGGCGGAAGTCTGTGCTCTTCGAGTGCTTTTCTAGTTATTATTATTTTTATTCTCCACAGTGCAGAGGAGTAAGTGGTGCAGCATCCTGCAGGAGTGGGTAAAGGAACAGATGGTGTTTGGCAGGCCACGGTTTGGCCCGGGGAGCCATTGCCAGAAGAATGGCTTCCTAGAGCTTAAAGGGATAAAATCAAAGATCTATGCTGCAATAATTACGGAACAGATTTGGCTGTATAAGACTGAACAGGTGATTTACAGTTCACATATTCACATAGTGAATCACATATTCAGTACAACTTTGAGCCCAATAAAGAACACTTTTTTTTTGTTCTATTCTGTTTCCTTCCTGAGAGAATTGTTCGAAGGCTGGAGAAACAGGTTTGCTGTGCCAAGGTTGATGTAATCTTCAGTAGCCTAATTTTGTGATTTGACCTTTTTACAGTGTTTTAAGAATGGAATTGGAATCACTGTAATTGAGGCCAGAGGTGCTACGATCCGAGATGGAAAGAACAAAAGCTTTGATCTCATAACTCCTTACAAAGCCTTCAGGTAACTTTTCACTGGTGCAGTTTTCAATCCTTTTAAAGTGCCAAGTGAGAATGGAGATATTTTCTCTCCTCCACTACGCCCTCTGTTTTTTTTTTTTTTTTTTGTGTGTGTGTGTGTTCTTGTATTCCTGAGCATGCAGTGTGACATTCACAAGGATCATAAATTATGTTTTATGGAGACAGTATTAATTTGAGCATGAACTAGCAAAGTGGATTTTGTGTAGGTGTAAGAAAGTCTGTGCTGTAGGTAAATCTCAGGCTATTCACTGAAACACACCTGTCTCACTTTATCAACATTTTCACAATAATTAACAGTAAATTGAGTAGCATGAACCGTAATGATTGTCCTTGGCAGATTCACTTAAATTAAGCCCCCCTTTCCCAAAAAAAAAAAAGAAGGTAGCAGTCTGACTGGGACACTCCTCTAAATTTTTATGAAATGAAGCCAGGTGCAAAATACAATATTGTTACTTCCCGAATATCTACAGAGGAACTCCAAAGCCCCTGTGGAACCTCCGCATTTACTGTAAAGTTCCCCCGCCTCGAAAGCTCCCCACAGATCTCTTGAAATCCTCTGCAGATGTTCTGAAGATCCTCCGCGTTTACAGTATAACCCCCTCTTTTAACTTGTGTTGGTGACAATACTAATAGTAATGGACCAGGAATATACACAGTACAAATTTTTATTCTTCAAGGTATTTGGATTAGCGCAAAAATACTATGTCCTGACATCATGTTTCTGCCCGAGATTGCTAGCTAGGAATCTGTATGTCAAGCTACCCATGCTTTTAATTTATATTTATTGGTCATGGATCCTATTTGAATCCTCCTCGAAAGCTCTTTAGTTCCTCCAAAGAAACTCTGTAGAACTTCCTCGGGAGACCCAAGATGCATGGGGTTTAATTCTATGGATTTTCCTAAAAGCTAGTCTGAATTCCCTGCGGGGCATCAGGAGATCACCTGTGGAGGCCTCGCGGAAGATGTGTACTTGATAGTGTTTCCAGAATGGTGTTGATCATGTTTCTGCCTTTCCATTGCTTACTTTTCACTGAGCAATCGTAGTAAATCTTTAGCATGAGTTTTTTTTAATCCTAAAAGAGACCATTAGTAAATTTGACCCATTATGAATATTGAGATTTCACTTCTGTGACAGAAAATCATGATTCTCATTTCACAAAATATGTTGTGTTTATTCAAAATATACACTAGTTAAAAGTGAAATTGTTTGCTTTGCTGAGAAGATCCTTACTTTGGGGCCCAAGACTAATAACATGGAAATTTGTTCCACAGTTAATTTTGAGCTCTGGATTTTTTTCTCCTGGCATATTCTGGGTGAAAAAAATCCTTCAAAACCACCCTGATCAGGGTCTGGATCATGCCCAAAATTTAATCACATCTTCGTTTGCTCAAGACACGTAAATCTGTCCATTAGGTCTAAAGTTATTGTGGTCACACACACACAAAATAGATGTGTGATAAAAAAAGATTAACCTTTTTTATTTAGTTTCACATCAAGGCTTCAAAATGTCACTCTCTCACTAACTATTTGGACTCACTACATAAAACACTCACAATGAGACATGAGAGAGAGAGTGTATGTCTGTGTGTGTCTGTGTGTGTCTGTGTCTGTGTGTGCATCTTGATGCATCGTGATGTCGAATCAAATCATTGGCAAAATAATTCGAGTTGAATTGACCCATGAGATCAGTAGAGATGCACAGTTCTACAACTTATTTACCAGGTTGTTATATGATGGTCTAAGTCAACTGATGTAGGTTCCAATTACTGTACAGTACATTTTGGAGTGCCTCATGATTACTTTGTAGTGCATTACATTGTGAATGAAATGTACAGTTAGGAATTGAAAGACTCAGAGCAGAAAGGAGGTTTAAGGCACATTTTGGGTAGAAACATGTTTATGGTAACAAGTAACCAGTTATAATTCTTAAAATGCTTAATTCTGACATGACTCTAGTATGAATGACTGTCTCACGTTTCTGTAACAATAAGGTTAAGTCCAGCTGGGGCTTGTTGATTTGCTCTATTTCATATGTAAGTGACCTAGATTTAGTTTTATTCTCACCTCTTCAGTTTGAACAGCACTACAAAATGACTTTCACTATGGACTACATAGTGGGCGAGTGAACTTTCAGAATACAGCAAATGTCAGAGGTGGATTATGACACTGTTGAATCAAAGTAAAATGCTACAATTAGCTACATTAGTGTGAACTGATTTTGTAGTGGTAGTTGACCTTCTTGTCCTTTTCAGCTTTACGGCTGAGTCAGAGCGGGAGAAACGGGAGTGGATGGAAGCTCTGCAGGAGACGATCGCAGAGACGCTCTCTGATTATGAGGTGGCTGAGAAAATCTGGTCTAACCGCTCCAACAGGGTGTGTGCAGACTGCAAAGCCATAAATCCCGACTGGGCCTCCATCAATCTCTGTGTGGTCATTTGCAAGAACTGTGCAGGTATGTCAAGTTGATGCCTCTAAGTCCCAGTTGTCTTAGCTTAACAGATTATCCGACAGTGCCCTATTGTCACACCTTAATGTGCAGTCTTTTTCAGGTGTGCAAATGTGAAATTGTTTTTTATATTTGCATCATGCTGTAGCCTCATGTTACACAGAGGTTAGCCAGTGTAGTGGCTTGGAAAAATGACACTGCTTTTCAGAGCTCTAGACTGTTTATCCCAGTGGATCTTCTGTGTCAAACATGATAAGCGTTTTGGGAAGCCACTGCAGGCAAACAGAGTGAATGGAGCGTGGCGAGCGGAGTGGTGACTCTTTTGTTGTGTCTGCCTGCAGGCCAGCACAGAGGATTGGGCACAATGGTATCCAAAGTGCAGAGTCTGAAACTGGACACCAGTGTTTGGAGCAATGAGATCGTTCAGGTGGGGGTTGGAGGCAAAGGACATGGGTCATGGAACTGGTCTTTGCCTTTGAAGTTCTTTGCATGCTTCCTCTTTAGAAAAATGTACAGCCTTTTAAAAAATTTGTTGCTAAATGACTTCCTTTTCACTGAAATAATAATCTCATTTGAAATTATATCAGCTTTCATTCATTGGCAAAAAAAAGTGTTCATTGACAAATATACACCAATCAGCTATAACGTTGACAACGTTATAAAAACCAACATTGATTTTCTTGCTAGAATGGCGCCTGCCAAGTGGTGGGTTATATTTATGTTTTAAAGATTACAGTGACTTCAACAAGGACCACATTGTGATAGCTAATCAACTGGGTCAGGTCATCCCCAAAAAGGCAGGTCTTGTGGGGTGTTCTTGGTATGCAGTAGTAACTACATACCAAGGGTGGTCCAATGAAGGGAAACCAGTGAACTGGGTGTTACGGGTGTCCAAGACTTACTGATTAACATGGGGAGCGATGGCTAGAAGAGCTACTGTAGCACAAGCCACTGAAACTCTTAATGCTGTTTATGATAGAAAGGTGTACAGCTTGCTGTGAACGGGGCTGTCTAGCCACACACCGGTGAGGTTAATAGTATGGCTGGTTGGTGGATATTCTGTACATGTAAGTTTGAGAACCAGCACTGAAGTTTGTGTATATTCATATGTTTTAGCTCTTCATAATGTTGGGTAATGACAGAGCCAACGAGTTCTGGGCTGCTAGGCTTCCAGCAGCTGAAGAAATGGACTGTGATGCCTCTCCAGAACAGCGGAGGGAATTTATAACTCAGAAATATAGAGAAGGGCATTTTCGAAACCCTCACCCCAGCTTTAGCACACAGGAAGAGCTACTTAAGGTGAGCAAGAGACAATCAATAAATTATAAATGTTTTTATTTTTTTGCACTTATTCTGAAATAGACAATATTCCTACTAAAGCAGGTCTCACATGGAATTGGTTATGATGGCGGTTCCTAACCCACACTGAACATACGAAATATGATGGCTCTGCGCAAAAACAGTCTCACTTGGTGCGGATTTGCTCAGTTTACAATGACTGCAGTGTGGCAAAGCAGGTGTCAGCAGTAGGTGAAAAATATGGTGTAAATAGGTTGAAATGAGACTGTACTGAACACGGTTCAAAAAGATAACATGACAGCTACAAGGCAGCTAGACAGTGACGCTTGGTTTCAAGAACCACCTTGAAATTTCAAACATTTTCAAAATCTTGTGGTTTATAACAATACCAATAATAATAATTATTGTCATTATTATAATTATTATCCCAGTAATATTCCTGTTTTTATGCAGCTGTTCATACTTTCTTACAAAGCATTGTATTGGTTTGTATACGATGCACAGAGCTGACCATAACGACACAAGAGGCTGTGTTGCAAATTACTATAAACACCCTAAGTGAGATGCCTATTCCAAATGCGCTGTATGCCTGTCAGAAGAATGCTTCTAAAACCCAAATGATATTGGTCTATTTGAAGGGCTGAGAACCATAGTGGTCTAACCAACAGAGAGCTGTTTTTGAGAAAAATAGCATGAAAGTTTTTGCAATGTAAAGCAATCAGGGATAATGTTCACAGTATGATTCAAGGTCATAAGGAAGATAAAGGGACCATTCTGGCACACATAGACCTTATCAACCTCTGTCAAAATATGGGTCTTTCTCATTTTTCACTTTTTGTGGGTTAGAAAACTGGCTCTCAGCCCTTAATTTTTTTTCCTTAATGGGAAAATGATACATTTCAACACATGATATTCCTTGAAATGATTTCCAAAAAATAGTTTACAGTCAAATATTTGTATGCATGTAAACAAACTGAGTAAAACCGTGTGAAGACCTAGGCAAAAAAACAAAAAACAAATAGTGACACTGAAACACTTACAATAAAAAAGACAACTGTTTGACACATCACAGGTGAGCTGCACCTTCAACACGTGACAGAAAAATAAACATCAAAGAGAGAGATAAAAAACGCTGAGTATGTTGTCTCTGTTCTGAGCTGTTGTGTTGCTACATTTAGTAGCCCTCCCTGTGAAGAACTCATTCCACTCTGGACCATTGAGATGTTTAATCCCTATTATAATACCAGTGCTCATATCTTGACTTAATTGTGTTATTCCTAGCTACTGCTCAGATTTCTAGGGGAATCATTCAATTTTGTTCTGTATAGAATAAGATGAGGATTTGCTCAGAACTGCAGAAATAAGATGAGTAATAAATGGCCAGTGCTGAATGAAGAAATATGAGCAGACCGTGCTTGGAATATCTTATGAGTGAACATGACTTTTATTGAGGCATGTTGGTGTTTGTCCTGCAGGCACTGTGCACAGCTGTGACTGAACAGAACCTCTTGAAAACAGTCACTCACTTATTTGCAGAGGCAGAAGCAGCGCGACTCTCCGACTCTAATGGACATGAGAAGCACCTGTCTCTGCATTACTCTCACACCCAGGCCACAGGTTCTCAGGATTTACTTACACACATTCACACACCGCAGTGTACACATAACCACTTCTGCTCCACCTTAACAATGCAACAATGTATATTTTACCAATCCCTAAACTTTATTCGTTCTTAACATGTCATTTCACAATGATCAGCATGCAGCTCCTACAGTGCTTGTAATCGACACTTCTACATCCACTTCTATTTTGTTACAGATTCCAGTGTGTATGATGAGATCATGCAGCCAGTTCTGTATTCTGGCTACCTCTACAAGTCAGGCTCCATGAACAAAGGCACGTTATCCCGCAGAACCAGAGAAGGTAGGCGACGGTGTTGCAGTTTAGTCAAGTCAAGTCAAGTCAGTTTTATTTGTATAGCGCTTTTTACAATTGACATTGTCACAAAGCAGCTTTA
>JAOUQZ010000035.1:16082018-16092572 GCA_028564935.1 Neosilurus hyrtlii
CACACAGAGAGACAGACAGACATTTCAGCTTTCAGCATTCACACCGCAATTTCTTCAGAAATTGCATTCTCTAGTTTACAATGTTGTGGTGCAACTGGGGGCAGCATGGTTGCTCTGTGGTTAGCATAGCCACCCCACAGCAAGGAGGTTTTTGTTTGAATCCAAGCCACGGGCCTTTCTGTTTGGAGTTTACATTTTCTCCTTGTGTCTGTGTGTTTCTCTGGGTGCTCCAGTTTCCTCCCATAGTCCAAAAACATACACTTTAGCTCAACTGACTAATCTTAATTGCCCAGGAGGGAATGTGAGTATGAATGGTTGTTTGTGTCTGTGTTAGCCTTGCAATAGGCTGGCAACCTGTTCAGTAAGTGGTATAGGTGATGAATGGATGTGTGGATGAATGGTTATGCCACTTTTTATGTTGGAAAAACTTCATATTGAGTGATTTTGCTTTTAAGGTAAATGCTGCAGTTTTACATTATGACCACATGGTGGCACAATGTTCACACTGTACAAGCCAACTATCTTCAAAATATATGTTTATTTGGTTATCTGCCTGTTTATAGGTTTCACCCACAATGTGTGCTGAGGAACTGACTAACCAGGTGCTATATATGAGAAATATTCCTGCAGGTGAAAAGGATGTGTGGATGACCTTTGAAGCCATCGAGGATGGGGAACTCGGTAAAATTGATCCATCCCAGTTTGCACAAATAAATCAATCAGTTAAGGATGTATATTGATACTATGCTGTATTCAATAGCAGACAACAAATGAACACAAACTGCCAAGTTTTAGTACATTCATTTATTCATTTAGCTGTGATTGTTTTGAGTCAATATTTTATGCTTTTAAATTCTAGAACGTCCTCTTCACCCAAAAGAGAAGGTCCTGGAACAAGCACTGCAGTGGTGTACCATGGCTGATCCTAGTTCTGCATATTTGTTAGTGAAGAAGGTGCCTAGAGGAGAGGTGATTGACATCTTTACAGGTGATTTTATTTGATTATTTACTTATTTGCAGTCATGGGATTGCATAAAATACAATAAAAAATTAAAAAAGAAAATTAAATAAGTAAAATGTTAAACCACAAAAGTCACAGATAGTTAGCATACAGCAAGTAAAGGCATTCTAGGATATAAAGATTTAGGCACTGCGTAAATGTGATGTTCCTGATAGATATCTCTACTAATAAGTGGCTGGGGCTGGTGTTATATGAGTAGCGCAGCTTTTTTAATGAGGAAATAAATAAGTTTCCCCTGTGTTTTCCATATTCACCAGTGATGTAGAATACTGACCGTGTGCGCCCTGGATTAAGGCCTCAAAAAACTTTTGGTAGTGGCAAAAAGCACCACTAACATCGTGAAATCCTGCTGTATGGTTGGGCGGACAAATTGTTTTGTAAGTGCAGGTTGTTGAGTATCTGTCACGTTTCATGTGTAAGGGGTGTAACTTTTCTTTTAGTAAATTTTGCATAGTTTTTGTAAAACAGAAAAATTGCACTGTGACTGTTATCCTACTGTCCATACTGTATGGTTCAGTACCGTATACTGTACTATAGGTATGTTCGTACACCATCTCTCTACAGTTAGCGGCTCTACCTGCCGATTTTAAACTCAATTTACTTACTTTATTTAAAATGCAATTTCTGCTATTTATAATTTTTATAATTAATTTTATGAACCTGTAACTGAGTTGTACAATAAATTGTGTAAAGTTTATAAACAAAGTGCAAAGTTTAAAAACTTTTATCAAAACTATATTTGATAATACCCTCACATTTCCTCCAAGCTTTATATATATCTTCAGAGGAATCACAACTCAGTCTCCACAACAGAGAACCATCAAACCAAGAGCAATATTGGTGAAATAATGTGTAGCCACTTTTTATTTCAGGATACACATGACCAAAGATCCTACTGTTATTTTTGTAACATGTATGAGATATGGTAAAGGGTAAAGGAATAAGCAAGACAGCGATATGATAGTTGTAGGTGCAAGAGCGGAGCAAAATGAGCCTTAGATTAAATTTCTAGGTCTCTTAGTTACTGAGAAGTGAACAGAAATCAAAGTCCCAGTGTTTGAAGTGAATTGTTTATATCAGGCTTTTTGCCACTACCGGCCGTTGTCACTAATTTGCCATTACTAACACTATTGTATATGCGGTCTAAGTATTTTACATCATTGGTTAACACCAACTTTTCTGCTCACTGCCTTTCAGTGGCTGTTCCACAATATTTTATTTGACTCATCTTGTTAATTGTCTGTGTGTTGGAGGTTGTTGTGATGATGAGCACAGATGACTGATTACATTATCGCACAGAGAATCAGAATATGTTTAAAAGTATGACTTCTCTACACTACATAATGTGTGAATGTGAGCACTCAGCTCAGTTCTTTGAGTCATCTAAAGTAAGCTGATGTGTTTTTGCAGTCAAAATCAGCTTCAAGTCAGCGATAGGTTTGGCACGGACAGACAGCCTTTGAACATGCTCTATTCCTATGGGGCTTCACTCAGGAACACCACTATAAAATTTATTTTTTATTTTTCTTCTGTTCAAAGCTTACAAGATTGAAATTGTGAAGTGTGGAGTTCTGAAGTGTCGAGAGGAGACACCCAAACTTTTGCAAGGAACCAAATTCCAGGAGCGTGTGTTTCAAATACAGGATCATAAATTACTCTTAATGAAGGATAAGAAGGTATGTCCACTTGTCGTCATCATCAGCTTTTCCACATTCAGTTGAAATCAAGAAAAATTTTAAGTGCACAAACTAGAAGCCAGTACATCAAAATGTTTTCTGCATTCTATCTAACGTAGACCAACAAACCTGAGAAGGAGTGGCTACTAAAGACTATGAAGATTTACATTGGAATAAAAAAAAAGTTGAAGGCCCCAACAAAGCAAGTTGATATTTTCTTGTTCCATCTGTTAGAGGTTTATGTTTTCCTGTTCAAATATTATTCTAATTAACTTGTATCAAATTGCAGATGGGGTTTCACTGTGATGATTGACAAACATCAGATGTAAGTATTATCTTTCAGTAGAATTGAGGTAGTAATCTTACTTAATTGCTGTACTTAATTGCATCAGCCCTGTATAGAGCACACATTACAGATCAGGTGGGTATGCTTGCATAATAAGTAGTAATCAATTCCCTCACCTTAACAGGTACCTAAGTTGTTCCAGTGAAACAGAGCTTTGGGACTGGATCACTAGTCTCCTGAAAGCACAGGTATCACCCTTAACATAGATATTGTTTCTTAGCTACTTAGATATCAGTTGCTTGGTTGAGTTCATCGGATGCCGTTTTGTCAAACATGAAACTATCAGTACTTGACTCATAAATATGATCCATTTCTCAGAATGATGACTTGCGGCCTCCTGTGATGAGACGCCACTCCTCATCAGATATCTGCAAGCAGAAGTTTGGCACCATGCCCTTAGTTCCAATTCGCGGAGAAGAGAGCAAGCGCAACACCAACTCCACCATGCTTTCTGCTAATCAGACCCTGGTAATGCGAATATGTTTAGCTTCACTATCTTACTGCTTTGACACCTAATAGTTTTAGCTCTCCTTTAAGATTTTATGCTCTCTAATTGTGTGTGTGTGTGCGTGTGTGCATGCAGAGGAAGCTGCATGATAGGAGGACTCTCTCAATGTACTTTGTGAGTATGTTGTTGATTTTATTATTCTGCAGCTTGCATATGATTTGAACATTTTCTGAATTATGGCACATGTGGGATTTCTCAGTATAAATCAAATTTGAAAGCCTTTTATATACTTGTTAAACCTGTTTTGTAATGTTGTTTGTTATGGCATTGGCTAAACCTATCAAATGTCATCTCTTGTGTTAAAATGGACTCTTTGGACCATTGCAAAACAGTGTTTCCCTAATTGAGGAATTCCATCAGATTTCCCCAACCCACCCATTCCTGTTGGGACTTGAGCTTTCCTGATACGACACTTTCAGGATGTCGAGCTGACTCGGTGAAGATAACAGGATGCACAGGGTGGAAGAATTGTTCCACTGCATTGTTATGTGACCGAGCCTTGAGGGCAGACTGGGCCTCTGTCCAAAAACTCTTGTGTTTTGAAAATGGGGTGGAGGGGTAGGAAGGAATCGTGTAGCTTCTGGTGACTCTTGAGCCTTAAGCACTTGCAAGCAAATTGTTTGCTGGCTGTTTCCCTTTGTCCTCAGTGTATTCAGCAATTATCTAGAGGTTTTCACTGTGATACTAAAACAATGAGGTAAGTCTCATAAAATCACTTTGATTGCTAGTGAAGGCTGAAACACCAATATACCAGTAACCACAAATAGAATCTGAATCCGATAATTGGAGATAATCTTTCAGATATCCAGTTGCCTTTGAGAATTTACGTAGGTGTATTGTTAATCTAGGGTGTTGTCTCGGGCACATTTCCTATTCAGATTATACTGTGGTAGGTGTTGTACTCATTAGGTATATGTCTGAATGCACATTCTATTATGTTAAGTGTATGTTTATTTTTTATACTGTTTAGGACAGAATGATGTGGTCTATGATCCATAGAGATATATATGTGACCCACTCCAGTATAATATCGATTAAGTAGGAAATTTGACATACTGAGATATTCATATATTTGGAAATAGATTTTGATAGGCTTTAAAATGAGATATAATGCATTATTATAGCATGAGTTACATCACTTTGAATATCGCTAATCAGGAAATGCTACTTTTGAGAAAATAGTAAATACAATTACAGAACCAGTTTCTGTATGTCCTCATCTGAAACTTGCTAACATCCTAAAACTAAATGAATCTGGCTCTTGACCAATCAGTGTGATCTTCTTAGCATCTTTCTAGCAAAAGATGAGTTCTATTTATACCGAGTCATGTCTGTTTTGAGGCTTCTCATTGGTTTACTGTTATATGACTCTGGGAATCCTTCTGGGATTCTGTAAGAAGGAAGAATATTCTGGTAGTGAATATTGATAATAAGGAAATACCCAATCATGAAAGCGGATTAAAAATTTAAAACATAAGTGGATATTTCTATTGTTTAACAACAACGTGAACATGGGACCCTTTCTTAAACAAGCATTTTAGCATGGATAGATTGTTTTTATGGATATTTGAATTTGGTCATTTTGAAGATTATGCTTTGAAGGATGTATTTTTGGCGATATTGCATTTTCGTCCAATGCAATTTTCGACTTGCTTTTGGCTGTTACTTAAAACATTACCTTGCGACTTAATCCATATTATGCTGGAGCAGGTCGCATATATAAATGTCATTGGAGAAAAAATGAGTTTTTGACCTGTGTTGTGAAGGAGCAGAAAGATGAGGCATAATGGAGGCTTTATGGAAATGAATTCTCAAAGCTTGTGTGCAAGAACATGGAGAAGCCAAACTTCAAAAGTCTATGAAGAGAAATTTCTAGACATTTACAGAAAGTATTACAGTGTTTAGGCCTTTGAAAGTTGCTCGTGACTTGTTTTTGGTAGTATTCCCACGGTTCTGGAAATTCTTGAAACATCAGCAAATGTGATTTTCCCTTTTTTTTAAAAATAAACTTACATGCTTTTATGAAAATACAAGCCAAGAACTGTGAATGAATTAAACATTTACAGCTGTGCCATACGTTAACATACACAACTGCTTGGCCTCTTTGTTCAGCCCATGAAGGTGCAGCAGGACTCATTGGAGGAACGCGATGAAAGCCCAGAGCCACTCTACGAGGAGGTTGGTGATTTTGGCCTGCAGGTGCTGAAGTCCTTGGAGAACAGCTTTCACTCCAGTGGCCATTCCAGGAGTCTGGATGTGCCTCCGCGGACCGAGAGCCTTGGCCAAGGGAAGAGCAGGTCTCTTGAGCGGACAGTTGTCCCAAAAATGATCCGGTCTAGTGGGGGGGAGGGATCCCTTGATACACTGATGCATGAGAAACCACTTGCCTCTTTAGAACGCAAATCTTGTAGTACTTCAGAAGAGCTGCTGTTACATGAACTCTCAACGCTTTTTAAGAAACCAGAAGATGATGATGAGTGATTTGCTTAAAGCCCTACCTAAGATGACCAGCTGCACCTCTATCACACACCCTGAATCAGAAACTAGTATTGTATCCTGCTGTCTGGATGTGCAGTTCTTCTTAAAAGTGTTTCTTTTTTGAGGATATTAGGCATGGCTGTTGGTCGTTGCGTTGTATTTTTTTAAATTCATAAAAACTTCCAGTGTTTGTAAAGATCAAACCTTTTCTCACTTTTTCTAATATCTGTAATTCTTTGATGTGCTCTGTAAATAACTGGTATGTAATTATCATATAGTTTATGACCTGCTTGTGCTAACAAACCTGACTCATTTTAAGCAGATATGAAAGTCCAGACTGAATCTATTCCGTTTAATTGTTGGTAATTAATGTTTTTAAACTCACTGACACCTGCTGGTTTTTTTAAAAAAAAAATTTTTAAATTTTATTTTACATTTTTATTTTTTTTTGTTCTTTTTAGACTGCCAAATTCATTTATGATGTACATAAAATGAAGCATTTATATAGCAAACCTTTCATACACAAATCCCTAATTAACCCAAAAAACATTTCAAATATCTTCCTAAAATTGATTCAAATGAATTAATATGCAGTGCATTTCTTTCACGTACAAGCTGTCTGACTTTTAACACAAGTACAATTTGTTACGTTATATTAATTTATTAATGTGCCTTTCAGTATTTCTCAGTGTTCAGATACTGGTATTTCAGGAGTGGTAATGGTATTTGAGCAGTTAATGTAGGAGTTCGGTCCAGTTTGGCTCTTGGACAGCAGAGGGCAGTGTAGGCTCAGTGTATGAGGATTTGACAATCATGAAATGTTTAATGTATTTGCCATTTCTATAGAAGTTTACTGATTTTGCACAGTAATCTACAGGCTTTTTATTAAACATATTTATGCCACTGTATAACTGTAATATTAGCTGTACGCAAGCACTTTTTTTTGGCTGCCATTCTTTACTATGGAACATAACAGTGTGCATCATGCTTAATATTCTATGACTAATAGCAGTGTTAAATGCCACCAAGCACTGTAAAGGTGGAGTAGTATGTTGTAAAATGCTTTACAGAATCTTTTGTGGGGTCATTCAATGCCAAATCAACCAGAGGCTTCCAGGTGACCATCTCCAATTTACCTGAAAGTTTTTTTCTAGTACCTCCATATGATGAACTCATGCAAAATAGTTTTGCTTCATTCCTAGTAGTTTCACAGAAATAAATTTTTTGAAATAGGGTACCCTCAATCCCAATTTTATACCCGTGAGCGAAATTTGAGCTTTTTTGCATTTTCAAAAGGCAATATTTTGGCAGTAAATGCATGTAGGGGTCTGAAATTTGGTATGGACAATATTTAGAAACACTACTGGGGAAAAAATTTGACAAACATGACAATTTGTTCCTTTTCAAAATTTTTTTAAATGTACAAACACCTACTGAGAAGTTACAAGGAATAAGGCTCATATTGTAGATATATATATATATATATATATATGACTTTAAGTAAGGAAAAAATCATGTTCTTCAGATTAAGATTCTCAGTGTTATGGCAACCTAAAATGGAACAAAAAAACAAGAAGTAAAGAAAATACGTTTTCCTTCACGGAGAATTTGACAATGTTGACATTGCTCAGCCACTTTATCATATCCCAGTTTACCCTTAGTCTGGCTGGAAGTGACAACCGCATGTTATGAATAGATCTGATTAAGTCAGCATTTTTTCCAAAGTAACTTCATATGTAACCTGTGGCATGCTTATTAAGCCACATAGAGACTGTACATAATATTATGATAGTTCAGTGTTGTATCAGGGAGGAGTGCACATGTGTGTTAAAACTGAGCAAATAATCATATTATAAAGAAATATTTTTAAATAATATTTAAATAATATGCAGGAAAAGTCAGAAAGTAATACATCAATGCAGTGCAGTATTGGACGTATTCTGTGCACTGTAGAAGCACCAGTAATGGCTGATCGTGATGGCAGGCAATACAGACTTGTTAAAACACACTATAAAGTTGTCAGTGATTATATTTCAGAAATACTTCTGAATTACTGACTTTTCTATTGAATGTCTCTAAAACTTCTTTGTATAATGTGTTTTGCTGAAACAACAGTGAGTAAATATATTACTGGCTGTTAGACATAAGCTACATAATTATAAAATATGCAGATAATAAGAACTTAGAATATTACTGTCATTATTGTCTGTCATATTAGTTGTATAAATAAAACTTGTTAATTTTCACAAGTAATTGTTTTATTTATTGTTATAGTGCCATGTATACTTTTTTAATACCCACTTTGACAAAATATGAGGGCTGTATCACTGACGGTTCTATCAACAAACTATAGTAGCTGTAGTACTATCATTTTCACAAACAAATGAATAATTAATAATTATTAAGAATTTTTTTTCCACCATGAACTCATTCAGCTTTTAAAAGACAAATTTAGCATATAAACAATGTATCTTGTTGAAAAAAAAAATGTTGAAGTTGCTTAGCAAGTGTCAACATTGTCAAATTCCTCTGTGAAGGAAGGCATATTTTGGCTATTTTATTTTAGGTTGCGGTAACACAGAATCTTCATCTGAGGAACATGATTTTTTCCTTACTGAAAGTCAGTTACCCACTTATGTGAAATCTACAATATGAGCCTTATGCCTTGTATCTTCTTGTTAGTAGGTGTGTCTACTTTTTCACAAAAGAAATTCGCAAATGAACAAATTGTCATATTTATGATGGTATGAAAATGAAAATATGCAAATGATGCCATTTTTTAAAATTATTTTGTCTCAGTAGTGTTTCCAAATATTGTCCACACCTACATGCATTTATTGCCAAGATATTGCGTTTTACATGTATTTATATATTTGTGTGTGTGTGTGTGTGTATGTGTATATATATAAAATGTGTGTGTGTCAATAAGGGCTTCGATTAAAAATAATTAAAAATTACTTCTCTATCATTTTATATAAATGTATTAAATGTTGCTATTGTAGACAATGACAACCAAAAGAAATAATTTTGACAAGTATATTGTGGCAGAAGTATGGCTTATAAAAAACCCACTGAAAATACAGTGACACACATTTCAGAAAAATTGAAAGGTGTCGCACATTTTTATTTTTTGCCTTTTGCAAAGCATGAAGAAATTAAAAAATACAGTACACTTATACAGCTTAACAAAATGAAGATAAATCAGAAACCAATTTTTATTTCATGTAATATTGGAACATACTGATGAGAATAAGTAAACAAACAACAGTATATAATAATAACAAAAATAACAGTCTCTTTTTTTGATTTAAAAAAAAAGTAAATTTATTGTGGCCACCCTTTACTTTGGTTACAACCTTTCAGGCCAAGTGTTCACATATTTTTAAATATTTTATCTTCGCTAAACCATTCCATGTGGTTTAAAATTTAACTTAAACCAATGCAAATCTGCCTAGTACTAGTAGCAGTGTGGCAGCACTCACCTGTACTTGACAAGCAAGGCCTGACTTTAACTGATGCAGCCGCTGATGATGTATGTGATTTAGAGATAGTAATACAAGTTCACCACAGGTACCCTTTAATGCAGGCCAATATTTGACCCTTTAGAACAACAGCAACATCTTTTCGAGGAACGTAGAATGTGTCTTCAAACTGAACAGCACACTAGTCCGTCACAGGGCCAACGCACAACAATTCACACTCACATCTAGGGGCAATCTGGAATAGCCAATTAGCCTAATGTGTATGTCTTTGGTCTGCAGAAGGAAATGAGCACAGGATACCCACGCAGGCACAGGGAGATAAGACAGACTCCACACAGAAACTCCCTCGCTGAGCTCAGGATTCGAACCTTGAACCTTCTTGCTGTGAGGTGGACATGCTAACCACTATGAAACCAGACCACCTTCACTGCATCAGTTGAATATAACTAAAATTTAAAAAATACAGTCCACTTAAACGACTACAAAATGAAGATAAATCAGAAACCAAGTACTTTTCAAGCATTTATTTCATGTAATATTGGATCATATTGATGAGAATAAGTAAACAACAATATATATTAACAAAAATAACAGCCTCTTTTTTGAAAAAAAAATTTCAATATTTAGTATGGCCTCCCTTTGATTAACCTTTCAGGCATAGTGTTCACATATTTTTTTAATTTCTTCACTTGCTTAACCATTCCATATGGATTTAAGTTCATGCTTTGGAAAAGTAAAAAAAAATAAATAAAATAAAATTTGCGACATGTTTAAATTTTTCAGAAAAATTGGTATTTTTAGTGTTTTTGTGTTTAGCCATCCTTTTACCTCAATATGCTTGTTGAAATAATTTTTTTTGGTGCCTATTGGCTAAAATAGCATTATTCAACACATGTTCAGCAAAAAAGTAGAGAAGTAATTTTCTAATCTTTCTATTAGGAGCCCTTTTAGACAAAATGGTGGTGTATAATCTTTACTGCACACTACTGTGTGTGTGTGTGTGTGTGTATATGTATATATATCTGTGTGTGTGTATATATATA
>JAOUQZ010000035.1:16092672-16103749 GCA_028564935.1 Neosilurus hyrtlii
ATATATATATATATATATATATATATATATATATATATATATATATATATATATATATATATATACACACACACAATATTAAAAAAAATTTAGTCTATTGATATCCATTATTCTAGAATGCACTATATATATATATACAACAGACTAAAAATTTTTAATATTGTTAAGCGAAATTATTTAGCCAAAACAGTTCTTTGTAGATGACTCAAAGGTTCAGAGTCATAAAATAAAAACTCTTGAATACTTTTTTCCAAACTTTCAGTGTCTTTATTCCATTTGTCCAAAACCACTGCACGCCCATTAAAAGTGCCTCAAATGTTGTATAAGGAAAGTTTTTTTTTCCTCCTGTTTTTAATTTCTTTTAAAAAACAGACTCGGGGTGTGCTTTTTGAGTTTCTTTGTGAGGTTGGGGTCCTCAGGAAGGAGGGGAGAGCACAGACAAGCCCCAACAAGAGCTTAGGGGATTAAGTTCATTCTCACTGCCACTTCATCACCTCCTTGCTGCCCTCTGCCAGGGCTCTCAATGTGCTCCAGTGTTTTGTGATGGCTGATTCACACCACTGAACAATTATAAGAACCATCGACTCCTCCAAAGGCAGCAGGAAAAATATCCTCAGGGTTGTACTCGCTCACCAAGAACAAGAGCAAAAAAGCTCTAAATCATGAGCTGGCGTGTGAGTTACTTGGCCATCAATGAACACTGAGTATACGGCAACTATAATGTGCAGTTGCCCCATGTGCATTCCAAAGTTTTTTCGTTTGTAACTATTTTAACTGCTTGGTACTGCAAAAGCTTATTGTATTATCTCATAAGGGTTCCATTGTAGTTTTTTGCTGTGTATTTATATTATATCCAGAGCTTCTGATACACTGCAAAGGGGATATCTCATGATGTGCTAGTAGAGGGTGAATGGTGACTAGAGAAATTAGAGAAAAAAAGAAAAGCAATTTTTGTTTGAACACAAGTGGTACTTGCCCCGTCTCATCTCAGGTTCTTTTCAGAATTACTTTACAAAGGCACATGTTGAGATGATGGACAGTTGTCAAGTGATGACACAAAGCTGGGCCTTCTCATACTAGGCAACCTCTTGTGAGCAAACACTTGTAAAGTCTGCCTGTGTACGAATACCCCAAGTCTGAAAAGCTTCATGAGTCCATGGATGAGTAACCTCACACACTTTGTGAACTGCCTGCGCTCTCTTCAAAAGGATTCACTGGTGTCTCTTTTTTGAAAGCAGACGCCCTCAGTGGCAGCACTCCACACCCATCTGACTGTATGTCAGGAGAGAGTCTCACACTTAAAAAGGTGAAGAAACCACATGAGTAACACCAAACAGGGTCTGGTTTCAGTTATGATGAGGCCAAGTGGGAGCAATTGGGACTCTGTCTAAGTAGCATTTGTTTAAAGGCAATACATCCTCTCAGATAACCTCCATTATAACTGAGCTTTGGCTTGGCCAATTAAAAAGTCTCATTGGATCAAACCATTCTTTAGTTGTTTTAAGCAGTTGCAGTAATGCAGAATTACTTAGCTTTATGATAAGGGTTAATATAATAAAACAAATGCACATTTATTGAAATAAATATGTTATAAACACATCTCGTATGATTCTAATAGTATAAAGTAATCTCATATGGACATAGAGCAAGAATACTTACGCATCATCTTAAATATGATCTACTACATATGATAATAAGTTTGAATGCTCTTGTGTGTATTTGCTAATTCAGAGATTCACAACAATGATTCGAGACAATCAAGGAAAATAAATATATTAGACTGTTAAGATTTAAATGATTTAAAGGTTTAAACTAAATACACAGTCCTGTAGGTTATTATTCTTTCCCTTGCACATGGTAATGAGTGTATGATTTGTTCTTAGTTAGTTGCCCAAACAGTTTCCCACTTAGACAACAATTGCATCCTGTTGGTTGCCCCAATTATTTAAAACAACTTGGGCCTGATTAGTTGTAAGTGAGTTATGCAAATATGCTGCGGACTGGCATTGTTGCACACATATCCCAGGAGAGTTGTCCCTGTAAACACCATGGAGGCATTCTTCTCCTGTCCCAAATATCCCCCCAGCTCCCAGTCCATAAATAAAGGCTACGTTAAAGGGGTCTAATCCTAGAGATGACCTCGCTTTGTCACATCACCTCTACGGAGTTGTGGGGTAGGGGGGTTGGCAGGGGTGTTGGATGGAGGACAAAACCACCAAAAAATAGAGAGAAGCACTCTACATTAAATCCACAACAGTGAACCTCTAAGCTGTCATCTTCGTAAATGACCTTAGGGTTCAAATGGGGAAAGATGGAGAAAAGGATACACTTTATAACTCAGATTTCAGGATAGACTTGAGCTTGGAAGGCCCCCCTTCTTGTATTTTGGCTATGTGGAGTGTTGTTGGTGGCTTCTTCTTCATACATTAATCTTCAAGACTCCCCCTTAACCCTCCCACTCCCAGTGTGCCCCATCTCCTCTTGGCTGGCTCACTCTATTGTAGCCAGCCTCATTGTAATGTGAGCCTGACTCCATCTCTATGCACCGACAGGCAGGACTGTCTTTTCCTCTGTCCTGCAGTCCTCTCCTCCCCCCTCCTTCACCATTACCCTGCCTTAATTGCCTCAGACCACCAGTATGTAGCGGCTGCAGATGTCTCGCTTCTTAATTTGCGTAGAGAGCACAATCAGCCCCATCTGCTGCAGTTTTTACTTTCCACCACCCCCCCCCACCTTCAGCAGCAGCACCACCACCACCCAAAAAAAAAAAAAAATCACCTCGGCACTCCCTTAAATCTCTGCAGTAAGCCTTCTGGCCCCCTGCCCCCTGCAACATCACCAAAAAAAAAACAAAACAAAAACACAACTCCTACTCCTCCCAAAGAAAACCTTGTCAGTGGGGCTGGGATTGAAAGCCTATCAAAAAGCTATAGAAGAGTGCTTTGGTTTGGAAGGACACAATCGAGGATTGGTGCGAAACGAAGGCCCCCTACCACTTTACTGTTTGCGGCAGTACTCCCTGTCAGGACTCTGAAAAGAGGCTCAGGCCACAGAATCAGAGGACAGATGGGAGTACTTTGGGGAGGAATAATCAGGCTGTAAGGCAGCCGATAAAGGTAATGTGTTTCGCCGCTGTTTATACAAAAAAATAATAAAATATAATACATAAGAATGAACCTTTTAAATAGCCCATGGCTGCCTCCTTTTCTTTAGGGTCTGCCCTATTGGCTTCTACAGTGCAAAAGCACATGTATTAAACTACTAAACCATCTTGCATCTTGTGTACATAGTTTGCTCTTATCTTACTTTGCAGATTGTGATTAAGGAAAACAGCAGTTTCTTTTAAATATAGAAAATCATACATGTTTTGCACAGACAAAGTTGAAAATGATGGACACATCAATTACTCTTAAAGTGACACATGAACAGGATGGCATTTGGATTGATGTTTCAAGCTTTTAAATACCTTTAGATTGCTTTAGACTGGAGACGGAGGCCTGAGGAATGATTGATGGTATATTGGAAGGCAATAGAACTTTTTTTGGGCTCATTTTCATAATTTGGAGGGGTAACTTTTGTTCTCTCAATCCCAGTTCTTTCTATTTTTAAGCCTTTGTCTCCAGGCCGAAATAAGGCAGTGAGACGAGTAAGGCCACTGACACCCGCTCCAGCCTACATTGTGGAAGACTCAATGAGCATTCAAGTTAATTCATGTGTGCATTTATCCACAAAGTTTCTTTCTTCTTCTTTTATTGTCCAACATTTTCTGACTGCCTTGTAGAATTACTGATTATATTTATTACATGGCTTGGGTGAAATACTAACAATTTTGAAAAGTTTGCCCTAAGTAAAAGTTTTATAAGCATATCTCTAATTTAATACTTTAGCTAGATATGTTCATGGAGGAAAACGAAAGTAAATTTGGTGTATGTAAAGAAGGAGGTTCAAAATGAAACACATTTGCGTTTAATTCCAATGTCAAATCTGTTCAGACTTTTTTATGTGATCATAAATCACACTGTAGAAAAACTGAGATGTGAAAAAAAAAACATGATCACAATTGCTGCCTGCCTGTGTTAACCGCAGCAAGTTATTGACTGTGAACTGTGTGTGCTAAAGGCAGTGAAAGGCCATTGTGGATGTCTGTTTCGCATGTTATCTGTGGCAGCCTCTCATGTCAGTCAGCCGCCCTGGAGAGCATGGAGACTCTCAGCATCAGGGGCCCGGAGCACGCCTAGTTACCCATCTCTAAATGCAGCACCCACTGGAACTGGAGAGCAGCCTACTATGGACTGTCGTCATGCTCCTGTCCAATTCAATGACAGTTTGTTCTCAATTACATTGTTTTGTAAAAAGGTGAATGCCTTTTTTTCCACGAAATTCCATGCCGCCATCTGGGGAGGGTTTCAAGGGTATAAAAGATGGTATTCACAGAATAATAGGGATGTTTGTCTCAAACCGCAAACCTTTTGGATAAACTTGTGACAAAAATTAATTCCTAAAGGGAACAAACCCAGAGGTTTTTAGCAGCTTAATTATAAACGCTAACTATGTTTTGGTGCACTATAATTTGGAATTTCAGACTGGGGGGTAATATGCAAATACGCATTGTGAAGCTTTATTTTGGTGTTTAGTTAGATACATCAGATAGCACTGTTTAATTTCATACTCCTTCATTTATGTTGCTAAATATGCAGCTAATTACATTCCTACTGTATCAGTGTTGTCATCATACTCACTTTACATTTAATATTGTTGCCATTTATTTATACAATATTTATTACTTTTATAAGTCCATGTGACCATGTGGAAAAGAGGAAGAAATGCTGCCTGTATTCTCTTTCTGTATTATTTAGACAACTTAACTCCTGGGTCCATCAAATCATATTGCATATCATGCAAGCCAAATACATAGGTATAAACAGGTGTATTGTATTTGAAATGGTTTACAGCTGCATTGGTTTGAGAGTTTAATTATATTCTGGCTTTCTATTTCAGTAGACTCAAAGTCTTCAATTTGATCTTTTCCCACAATTAGAGTAGATAGGTCATTGGATTAATAAAACTAAACCACATTAGATATACCAAAAAAAAAAAACCAAAAGATCATGTGATGAGATCACAGAATAACTTTGGATTTGTTTCCTAACTGTGGTCTACTGGGTGTCATTATATGATCATGATGATAATTGTGCCAAAGCTGCTGGATTTCCTCTGAGTTAGTGGTAGTCTGGCAGGTGACTGCACGCCCCACATAGGTGACACACCGGCACAATTATCATGGGGTTCCGGGCGCCTGGCTTGCACGCAGGATGTGAACCCCCCACAGAGCCTGCTTTGCTGTGAAGCACCGCCTTTTGTTTGCCATTTGTTTACCTTGCTTGCCCAAGCCATAGTGGTGAGCACAATGAAGTCTAGATCAACAGCTTCTTGAATAGGCAGCGGCTTTTTTTTAATCCCTGCTCTCAGAATACTGGTTACCTCGGAGAAGCAGTGATTAAGAGCCCGACAGGCTATTGCCAGTTCAAAAGCACAAAGGCACTCCACTTATCCAATAAAAAGAGTTCAGCACTCTGCACCCTGATGCTGCATGCCCTCAGAATGAGCGGCATGAGAGTACCATAGTTTAGAGTTTCACTAACTTCTCCTTGAGTAGCATGAACATAACTGTACTCTTCCCTAGGAACAGATATGAAGATGAGGAAAATAGATGAAAAGATATATTTGAATTGTAACTTGCATATCAAAAATATTTTTAAAATATATTTTTAATATTTATGTTTTAATATCTTTCAGGGTTATGATGCTGTTTGACCCAAAACAGTAAGTTCCATGTTGCCTGAATTTGGGGGTTGGTATTGCTGCATGGGTTTGGGACAGACTCCAAAACCAGCTGCATGGTAAAAAAAAATTAAGAAAAAAAAAAAAGCCACCCCTTCCCTGCTTCGTGACAATGGATGAAAGCGTATCCTGCTGGGTGGCATAGACTCCAGGTGACTGGAGAAACCTGATGGGTGAAGCTCAGGGATTCCTAAAGCAGAAGAAAAAAAGCAAGATCGAGTTGTATGGCAGCCATTGATGTATTCTAAAAAAAAAAATGAAAAAAGAAAAAGAGGGTTGGCTCTCCAGCCTCTTTAAACACCAGCACATAATCCTTTCCTTAACCAAACACACAAAGGGGTGGTTTTAAGGTGGCACCTCTGCACCCTTATCCTAACAAGTCAGAGTATTCTGGACCAGTGCACACAGATTAGGTTTCACTGAATCAAGTTTTCCAAATGCTGTCCTGACTAATATTATTTATTTTCACTTCATATTCAATTTTTATACTTTTATACTTTTTCATTATTTCTACTGACTTTAGAGTGACACTTTGTCTCTTTTTCCCTTTTCCTGACACTTGTGCTACTGTGACATGTAAATTTTCCAGAGGTTGGGATTAATAAAGTTTATCTTATCTTATACTAGGAAAAGAGACACAATTTACCAAACTTTTCGAAACACTGGAACAGCATCCATTTAACTGTTATAAGACATACATGTGCCTTCAGAATATTTCAAATAGGTAATATTTCTCAATGTAGGAAAAACCGGTATGTTGGCATCTTGCCTCACTTGTTTTTGAATTTTTTACAAAATATTTTATGTGATGAAGCAATATGATAATTTTTTTTTGCTTTCAATTAAAAATATATACAGTAGGTTGTTGGATATAAAGCATAGCAGTAAAGGGTTTGAATTTTCATCTTATATTGTTTGTTGTGTTGAACATAAGCCAAAAGATTTTGTGATGAAGGTGCAGTGATATTTTTGTACTTTTCTGATTTCAAATGTCATCATTTCTTACAACCTAGTTTTGCAAATGTTCACAATTTTTGGAACCGCTTATCACCAAAAATATCAGCACATAATAAGTAATCAATTAAAACATACCCCTCTCAGAATTGAGAGTTGGCGCCTTGTTGCCTGTAAAGATGGTCAGAGAAATATCTAATACCAAAAATGTATTTAGTCTTTCACAACCATCCCTGATGCTACAATTATTCATTAATTAATTTATTCAGTCATTCATTTGCCGAACTGCATAATCTCACTAGGGCCACAGGCAGGGTAGAGCCTATCCCTAGTCAGATGGGATTAAATCCAGCATCTCCCACAACAATGATGGATTCACACCTTATTGACTTTGATATGAATGTCTACCTGTGTTTTTTTTTTTTAATGTTGCCTTGAGTATTTGATATTGCCTTTAGTTTACATTTTTGGATATTTTCTGGCTGTTTTTCTGACATTAACTCACTCATTTTACATCCACCTAGCACCTGCTCTTGTTGCTGATTACTTCACCTGATCTTATGGGTGTAGCAGGGGAGAAAAACTTAGTCAGCTCAGGCATCCTGTACTTAGGTTGTCATCCTTAGTTAACCTTGGCTGGCTTAGCCATCCTGTGGCTTAGCCAGCCAAGGGCAGTTGCTGGGTCAGCCAAACCATTAACACTACATCACTGGTTTTGTAGCTAGGCAGCCCCATACACAGCTGGCTGCAATGCATTGAGTGGTCTGGCACCTTTCTGCCATCGCCAGCATGAACAATTTTAGCAGTTTGTGCTACAATAGTGCAAACCTACCACCAGGTAGGTGCTTATCACTGCATCCCATGTATACCCTACAAAACTTCTCTTTTTGGTGATGAATAGACCCAATCTTTAGCTATCATAACGTGGCCCTTGTCGAGGTCACTCAGATCTACAGTGTTCTCTGTATTTCACCAACCAAGTGGGACCAGAATAAAATAATGTATTTTTTAAACCTACTCACTGATAAGGCTGTAAAATGAACTTCAGTAGTTAATGACAATAGCTCACCTTCCTCCTATGATCAGTTTATTGAACCATAATTCTGAGCACTGTCCTGAGGGCTAAGAAGTCAAAGAGCAGCTGCTTGCAGTGCTCCAGCACATACTCCTACCACTGGGATGGTCAATTCTTTCTCAGTTTCCTCAAAACTTGATGATTTACTTTGGAACAAACCTGTTCAACAAGCATTGCCCAAGAATGTGAGTCTCAAAGATCATTCTGAACCTATGTATCATACCAGACTACATACTACAGAATGTGAAAGGAAATTTTATGAATCTACTGTGGAGATGCAATCATGTGGTTCTTCGTTGTCCTATTTAGTTCATCTAAAATCTTATCTTACCAATATTTGCTTGAAATTTAGATAAGGCACACTTTGTTCTCTCAGCCCTGATTAACTCTGGAGCTGTGAGGAACTTATGTAGCAAATGTAGCCCTTTCAGAAAACACTCACAATTAAGACAATCAATGGGGGCCACTGGAACTGGCCATTGGAAGTGGAATTTGCTCCAATTCAGTGCAGTCTATCCCTTTCTTAGTCATGGGAACCACCAACCTTTCCCATAATCCTAAAGTTTCTGTGAATTCAATGACATGATGAAAGAATCTCTCTCTATGCATGACAAAAAAACGTCAGATCAAGTAATCAAAATCACTGTCAAGGTACCCTCAAAGTGCCCCCTGCCCTACCATAGTAGAAGATCCTGACACATAAACGAATTCCTGAGGTGTAGCTACAGCTCTATGAAGATTTAAGTTACCAAGTTGTCCTTCCAAATTCTTCTCCTCCATGTAGCCACAGTTACCCTCTCTCACTTTCAGAACATCAGGCTGTGGAAGAACGTGTGCAGAAAGCTGTTAAATAGAGGTACATTCATTCCTCAACATTTTCTTCCTCTGTGGGCTTTTACTTTGTGTAAATGGGAGGAAGAATCTCAGGCCATGTATTGGCGACAGAGGTTTAAAACAAAAATCATGGTCAAGTAATTTTATCTCTGACCATCAGTTCCTTTAGAAGAATCAGAATACTTTATTGATCCTGGAGGAAATTGTGTGCAACGCTAATTAGGATTAAGTGTTTCAGAAAATTAATGATCTATCTATCTATCTATCTATCTACATATCTACATATCTACCTATCTATCTATCTATCTATCTATCTATCTATCTATCTACATATCTATCTATCTATCTATCTATCTATCTATCTATCTATCTATCTATCTATCTATCTATCTATCTATCTGGCTAGCTAGCAAGCAAGCAAAGCCTTCTCTGCTGGCCCAAACACTTTCAGAAGCACTGACCTACATGTACAACTTTAATTGTAGTATTTGTTCCATGAAATTTTATTATTTTATTCCCAACCATCTCTTCACCTCAATTCGTAGTGTGTCTCTTGGCTGCACTGCTTCCAGTATGTGTTTGTGGATTTTAGATTTTTTTGTCCAATCAACTTTCAGCCTCAGTGTGCTGCCTTGTCAATCTAACCTGACCAGTCTGGTCAGATATGGTATAGAAATTGGGGGTCTCCGTTAACTCAATGTCAGGCTAATACCTGCAAGTCAACAGTCATGTGGAAAGAGAAAACCGTGATGTTTTCTCTGATTCTTCTCTACAGAATACCAGGGAGATTCTTCCCACGGGTCAAGTGTGCAAAAGACTCACTATGTCACTCAACCATGCAGTTAATACAGTTTCAGTGCCTATTTCATTATCAGCCTTCTCTGTTCCCATGAACCGGGAGTGAGCAAGCATGAGAGAGAGAAAGAGAGAGAGAGCTCACCAGTGTCTGGAACAAAGCTACTCAAAGAGACAAGCACTTTGAAAATTACCATAGGGGAGAAAATTTGTGAAAGTAACTAAACAGAAGTAGCTGTTTAGCATCATGAAGGATTACCTGACTTGGGTGCTATGATATGTCTATTTATAAATGACTTGTTTGCCATTAAATCAGTATTTCTAGTGTAAAATATAAATTATGATTCATTAATGAACTGTTAGTTAAACATTAAATTGTGAGTAATCACAGGGATATGTGGAGATCTATGATATAATACACAGTTCAGAATATTTGAATGTCAGGTTTATGTGGCACAGTGGCTCAGTGGTCACATCACAGCTGGGTTCGAACACTGGCCAGGAGCCATTCTCTGCAGTGCTTGCATATTCCTCCTATGCTTGCCTAGGTTTCCTCCGGGTGCTCCAGTTCCCTTCTAAAAAAGGTTAGTATGCATATGTGTGAATGTGAATGTGAGTCATTATTTGTGTCTACTGTAGTAGACTGAAGACCTGTTCAGGTTGTCAGTTTGTCCGGTGTTAGCTGAATTGCTTCTTTCCTTCTAAGCGGTACAGATAATGGAAGAATGGAACAAAAAATTTAAAGATGCAATAATCAATTGTGGAACATATCACCAAAGTATTTATGCCATTTTCATAGTCAGGTGTGATAATATACTGATGGTGCATGTAATAAAAAGAGTATCCGAGGTATTCAACCTTAATGCAATTTTGGGATGGACGGTGACAGAGTGTCATTGGTAACCGCCCTTTGAAGGTAATATTTTAGATTATAAACTGTTGACCTCTGTAACCAAAAGCACAAAACAAGCTATGATAACACTCATGTAACAGAGAGGAAGACTGGATTCATAAATAGTTTTTTGTTTGTTTGTTTTTTTGCTAAAGAGGAAGCTATGATGTATTAATATATCAGTGCATTTCACCACCGAGTTAAAGTCAAACAATTAACTGAATCCTTTTTCTCCATTAAAAGAAAACTTGCATAGCAGTTGGGGCATAGTAAAGGGTGTTAATCATTCTCTTGGCAGAACCATGGTCCAATAGAAAAACACCCAGTGACAGCCCTTCAGGACTAATGATGAATGCTTGGCCCACTCCAAACCCACATTAGAGTGATCAATGATCTGCTCTACTCCTACAATAATGCGCACAGGAAGGCCAATCTGCAAGAGAAGAGTTACACTTAGAGTGAAGTGAGCTCCTCATTCATGAATAAGAAAGAGTGAAGGAAGGACTGATCAGCAGCGTTATTGATCACTGCTCCCACTGCTTCTGTAGACAGGAGGCAGCAGGGGGACAGCTGAGATACTTCACACACGTCACACCACAGGTAAAAACTGCCCATTGTGTTAAAGACATGACTGAGATCTCTGTGTGTGTCTGTGCATGTGTGTGTCTGTCTGTATTATATATATA
>JAOUQZ010000035.1:16118897-16130818 GCA_028564935.1 Neosilurus hyrtlii
GTTCTTTTACATGCCTCTCACCATAGACAGTGAGAGACATGACCGGCATTTGATAACCCAGTTAGCTGCACTGGGGGATGTAGAGAGATGACCCCTATATTTTGTAAAAGTTTTTACTGAGTAATTATTTTTGGTCCATAATGTCTACAAAGCAAGTGTCAGTCTGCAGCAACCAAACACAAGGTAAACTGAAATTGGTTTGTATTTAGGCAATAGTGTGCGATGATGATGAATAGCCAGCACTGGGTCAACTACATTTGCTTAATTTGTGCCCAGCTTAGCCTCATACCCATACACAGCAGACATGCTGTGAAATTATTTCTGAAATTCCTCCAAGGAGCATAGGTACACACTATAATATGGGGTATTACCCCACCAGTCTCTCTCTCTCTCTCTCTCTCTCTCTCTCTCTCTCTCTCTCTCTTTCTCTCTGTTTCAAAATGCTACACACAGTGCAAACCAGTTTCAGGTTGTGTGGGCTGCAACAGTCACAGACTTTTTACATGTTGTTACATCTCTGTAGCAAAACAGTATTTCAAAATGAAAACACATCATACACAATATTTTTAAGCATGTAAGACTATAACCCTTTGTTCGTGATACATACTCCTAAAAAAAGAGACTGTATGACCCAGACTCCTATTTGAATCATAGTGACGCAACAACATAACTTCCAATACAGCACGTCACACCACAGGTAAAAACTGCCCAATGTGTTAAAGACATGACTGAGATCTCTGTGTCACTGTGTGTCTGTGCATGTGTGTGTCTTTCTGTACACATATTGCATTCTGAAGGAAAGTCATTAATTTATTTTCTGAACTGCTTAATCCTAATAAGGGTCGTGGGGAGGCTGACGCCCATATCAATCGACAGATTACACCCTGAACACCGAGGGCAGAGTACACCCTGAACAGCTCACCAGGCCATCGCAGTCTTAAAATGGGATCTATGTGTGTTTTATGAAATGAAAGGTTAGTTTTAGTTTTTGCAGATTTAGGGTGGGGTTTGTGCTCATTGTGTGACTGATTTCAGAATCACATGAGGTAAAAACTGTAAAACAAAAGTTTTATTTCAAAACTTTAACATGTATTGGTCCTAATATCTTCTGCGATAACCACTTGTATGTTTCCATCCCCCAATCTAACAATATTTGCTTTCTTATTCATTTGCAAAAAAAAGATCTCCTCTTATTAGCATCCCAAACACTCTTGCCAAAATGGAGAGAGTGCAGGATGCTTAAGGCCGCTCATCTAAACATGGGGTATCCACCTTCAGCTCAGAGCAAGGTGTAAAACACTAATTGACTCATTTCCACCTTCACACACACACAGCAAGTGAGGACAAAGTAATCTCGACTGTCTATGTTGAAGAATGCAGATTAGGGAAGACACATGGAAAAGGAGGAGGAAGCCCCTGTCATCACACTGAAGAGACCCAAGGGGTCTTTACTCTTAGCATTCCTGGCACACTGTGGTTCCACTGCATGGTCAAGAGAGCACACAAAAAAGGTTGCTGTATCGTAAAACTGACTGTAGGAGGGTTGTGAAGGAAGGAGGACTTGAGATGAGGGTGGCTTTAGTTCTATCACACAAAGAATTTAAAGTGGGTGTACAAATTGAGAACAATGTTAAGGAATTTACAATGAGATCAGTACTGTTCTATTGTGTAGACTGAAAGAACAGATTAAAACCCCCTGTAATGTTACAGTTTGGATCTCAGGAATTAAAGAAGAATTCTGGAAATCAGTTTTCTATGGTATCAATTGTCAACTTACTGTTTAATTCTTTCAAGTTTATTATTCAGTTTTTTTTTGTTGCTGTTTGTTTAATTTGCAATGCATCATTGAAAATTTTAAATAAATGTCCAAACAGTTAATTGCTGGGGCAATGCCAAATAGTTTGGGTCAGCTGTATATCCAATTAGACTGGAAATAAGCCTTTATTTCCCCAACAGATCATTAGTCACCTTAATCACTCAGGAGTCAAGGTGTGAACCTTTCTGTTTGGGTGCTAAGGGGAAGGATTGCACTGATCTGAAGGTGGATTTTGTGCAGGGCAGGTCTAGGGAGCTGTCAGCACTCATCAACTAATCCGTGTTTAAGATAAGGCCAAGGAATTAGGTTCAAAAAGATTCTAGGCATGCCACTGTTTTTACTCTTAGTCTGTTTATCTAATGCCGACCCATTTAAAAAAGAAAAAAAAGAAAAAACGGAGGAAAAAACACACTATACCTATAATATGTTTCCTGTGTTGTGTACTGTGGAAGATATCTTAGTGTTGCTCTGTCATGCACCTTACCAAATTTATTAGACATCTCTCTCAATTGAAAGAATTTCTGCAAGAGATCATGGGAATACATAGCAGTCTGGACAATGGGAAATTGTGGACTGGCCAAGATTGAATCCAGTGTTTCTTTGGAAGCAATTTGAAACACAGCGTATACAGAAATGGTGGAAAGAAATATATATAAAAAATCTAAAAAGTATGCTTTATTGTTATAAAGGTTAAATGAGGCCATACTCCATTTTTTAGTTTGAGTTTACTGTTTAATTTTATTATTTATGTACATTTAATTAATTTGTTTATAAATTTCATTTGTTTTATATAACACACAAATAAAATGCAAACTGCAATAAACTAGATCCTGGGCTTGAGTCCTCTACCCGATGAAGCCATTTCTGTGTGGAGTTTGCATGTTTTTTCTGTGCTTTCATGGGTTTTTCTCTGCGTACTCCATTTTCCTCCCACAGTCCAAAGACATACACACTAGGTGGACTGGCTGTTCCAAATTTTCCCTAGCTTTAAATGTAAGTGAATTGGTTGTGTGTGTGTTGGTCCTGCGAAAGTCTGGCAAACTGTTCAGGGTGTACCTTCACTCAGAGTTGGCTGAAATGGGCTCCAGCCTCTCCGTGACCCTAATGAAGAATAAAGCGGTAAGGAAAATAAAATGGAAACAAGTGGTCTAATAAATATGTTGATTAGTGTATGCTTGTTTTATGTAGCCCGGTATAGGGCCCTCTGTTAGGACCCTTTTAGTCTCCACGTTTTGTCTAATTCATCACTTATTCCTCTACCATCCCATCTTCTGTTGGTCATTAACTTGCATCTGTTGTTGTGGCACGGTGGTGTAGCAAATAGCATGTCTGCCTTAAAGCAAGAAGGTCCTGGGTTTGAGTCTGAAAATGGCTGGGATGTTTCTGTGTGGGGTTTGACGATGTTCCCTCCGTGTTTGCATCATTTCCTCAGGGTACTCCAGTTTCATCCCACAGTCCAAAAATATGCACATTAGGCTAATTATCTATATCAAATTGTCCCTAGATGTGGGTGTGAATGGCCATGTTTGTTGGCCCTGCAGTGGCCTGGCAAGCCGTTCAGAATGTACTGTACCTTCACCCAGTGTTGGCTGAGAGAGGGTCCAGTTTACCGAGACCCTTATAGGATGAGCAGTGAGTAAAAACTGAATGAAACATGTAGACCTACATGTGTAAACCTTTAGCCTATGCATAATGTGTCAGATTGCTTGAAATTACAGTTTGTTTGTAGTATGGCTCCTGTTCTGAAGGCCATTTAGTCATCATAGCAACTGTTCACACACTCAGGCTGACACCCCAGTAAAATTTCCCTTGATAATTTAAAATTCAGATTCAAAGATGAATTGTAAATGAAAACTTGATCAAGAGTGTAAGGTTTTCAACCAACAATACACAAATAATCCATTTTGTTCAGTGCAAGGCAATTTTATTTGACATAAAAAATCTGTTGCAGTTTTCAGGGATAACGTTTTGATACAAAGCACATAAATATGGCAGACATCTAGAAGAACAAGTGTAAAAAAAAAATCAATATACGGAAATTAGGTGGTGAGTCACCAACACATTACAACACATTTGTGAGGCAAAACCATCAGAACCAGACATGTGTGTGGACCATCCAAGAGCCAGAGAAAAGGATTCCCTGAGTTCTGTGAGTTTACCATCAAGGACACTTGTGCAGAGAGTTGCACTTTGCAACAGCAATGACAATGCACAAAGCACAGCTGTTGGCTTTTATCCATGGAGTAGATGGCACCACGTTTGAGGTGTCCAGGGCTTGCAGCACTGCAAAGCCTTAGAGGCACGACAGTTGCTAGATACATTTTAACAGAGTTCGTCAAACCATGGGAGACTTGAGATTTGACTGGTCAAAGCTTGTGAACATAACAGCAGACTTTGCTTTAGCCATGGCTGGCTCTACAAGGGGACTAATAAGTCATATTACCAGGGAGATGGATGAGTAAGGAAATGCAAAGCCATTGCAAATCCATTGCCTTATTACCCACTGAGCCCTGTGCTGCCAAGTGCTTCGTTGGGACTCTGTCATGAAAGCTGAGGTGTCCTTCATCTACGTGAATGAACTCAACCATCACCAGTTCCATAAATTTCTCTTGGAGCTTCAGTGTGATTACAAAGATATCCTGTAAGACACTGAAACCAAAGAAAGACATGGCAAAATTTTGAAGTGCTTCTGTCTCCTGCTTCCTAAGACTGACATTTTTTTCCTGTTAAAAAGGCAGAACTTGCTTACTGACATGACATAATGTCTCAGTGGTCTCAATCTGCAACTACAACTCTAGAGAAACCTCGTCTGAGATATGTGCCCCTATATTAACTAATTCCAAATAAAAGTGCAGCAGCTTTTATGGCAGGTACATGAGGAAAGCTTCACTCAACTCAGGACCCACAGGGCTTGGAGGCACTGCAAATGCTGAAGATTGAGTTTGAGGTGAGATTTCAAAGTGCAAGGCATTCATCACTTTTAGAACACATTTGCAGTGGACATCTATTAGGCCCCACCATCTGTTCAGCTTGAAATGGCTATCTTGCAAAAATGTGACACACTGTCCAGTGGTTTGACTGGGTTCTATTCTGGGTCTAGACTTTAGACTCTTTGGATTTTCATTAAATTTCTACCAGAAGTGGGGCTTTGGACAAGGAAGACACCATTTGATTTTGGAGATGATTCTGATCAATACAGAATGCACTAATCTTTTAGAGAATTCCTTAACACTGTGAGATATTTTTTGGAAGTGTTGTATGACAACAGGCCCAGCAGGGGGTGCTGTGTTCTTTCTCATTCATTCATTCATTTTCTGAACCGCTTAATCCTAATTAGGGTCGCGGGTAGGCTGGCGCCCATCTCAGCCGACTCTGGGCGAGGGCAGAGTACACCCTGGACAGCTCACCACTGCCCCCCTGTTCTTATTCTTAGTTGCTAAAATATATTTTTTTATATGCTGTTTTTCATGAAATGTCTACCAGAGGTGGAGCTTTGGAAAAGAAAGTTGGACAAGGAAGACACTTTAGATTTTGAAGATAATCCAATTAAAATTCTGGATCCAGGAATTTTGAAAGGATTCTTTAACATAGTGAGACAGGACGTTTTTTGTTTTTTGGGGTTTTTTCTTTTGTTTTTGTTTTTTACACCATATAGGGGATTTCTGGGATTGCAGGTATATGCATTCGAAGTGTTATTGTTGCTGTTTCAAAATAGTTGCACCACAATCAGTGATTATATGAAAATATTAAAACTAATTAAATATGGTATTTATTAAAACAAAACTCTTTAGAAATTTATGTAGTAATTTTAAGTGATAAATATTATGTAGTGAATACCAGTAAGTTTTGGTTATACGAATGTATCAGGTCTGAATAGATCATTGGACCATCCACATCCATGTCTGACTGAGTGGGAGGTGTATATGTGTGCTCATGGCTGAACAAACATGAAGGAGGTTTTGATGTTTTTATGCCTATTGACATGAATGCCATCTCCTTTGGATAAGGGAGGTCTCTTGCCCCTTAATGACCTGTGACCTGTGTGAGTCTTGCCACACTGATACTGGTTTTCAGCCCTGAGGAGATGAGGGGCTGGGAACAATGGACAGTTATGTCCTTGTAACTTGTAGACATTATTGTTCCAAGTGTTTATAATTACTTGAAATAAATGAGACTCTGTCAATATATAATCAAACACATCAGACACTATTTAAATAAATAATACACATTTAACAGTTCTGAATGGCAGCAAAGTGTGACGTCATGGTGATGAAGATCCAGTGTGAACTTGAGATTGGTAACCTATCAGTAACAACTACACAGTAGCATATCACTCAGCAAAAGACCCAGGACAGTTTAAAAGTTATAAACCTTGTGAAAATGTGGTCATTATATGATGGTATTTAATTTTTTAATTTTTAATTTTATTTAATTTTTTTGCTGTTGTTGTTGTTATTGTTGTTGTTTGTCCTAATCTACCAGGTGCCAAAGCCAGTACAACCCATGATTGTGCTCCTTTTCTAATTAAAGTAGTTACTGGGCTGGTGATAATGTGATTGCAGATGAGAGCTAACATGACTTGGTTCATGCTGCAAATTGGTTATGGCCCTGTGCTTGAGAACAAAGATGCACAAACCTCTTCATTAAGAGCCAAGTTTCATCACCACGCGTCGCCGTTATGCAGGAAGCATCATTATGCAGCATAGGGAGGGAAAACAGCAACAGGTGCCACTGCTGTATTATTGACAGTGTGCGCACACTGAGTGTGTATGTACACCACTCTGGTGGCACCGTGCCGTGGACATGAGTCTGTATCCTCCCCAAACCATCTTCTGTCTTTTATTCCGATGTGAGGGGGCATGCGCGTGTCCGGGAGGCTTTGAGCGCGCGTTATTGTCTCCGTCGATCCCCGACACGTGCAGTGACAAGAGCTCTGGCTGGACCTCACGCGGAACTTTCCAATAGAGGATTTAACCCGAACCCGCTTCCAAATCCACACAGCAGCCTCCACAAAGCGCTTCTGAGCCTCGGAGCTCAACATGCTGAAATTACTAATACTAATATAACACCAACTGCTCTTTATACATGCACACACACACACACACACACACACACACACACACACACACACACACACACAGATATATATATATATATATATATATATATATATATATATATATATATATATAAAGCGACCTGTTTATTATAATAATATATTCTAATCCTTGGGTTTTGGTGCATGGAATTGATTAATATTTAAGTAAGAAAGTATGAAAGTATATTAATAAATAAGTAGGACATATCACCATAAAATGCATTTTATGCGAGAGAGAGAGAGACAGAGAGAGAGAGAGAGAGACAGAGAGAGAGAAAGAAATGTTATTATTGCATATTCTAAAGCTACACTTCAATATTTTTAAAAATGAAAAGCTATTTGCGAAATTAATCCACAATAAATTAGTGAGGATGTTTAAATGATCTTCTTACAAGAAAATCAAGCTGGGGAAAAATCTTTTCCAACTTTTGTGACGTGTGAATTGGAATTTATAGCTCTGCCAGATTGTTGTCATATTTAGATTATTTATAGAGGATAATTGACATTTATGGGTAATTTTACAGCCTAATATTTTTAGTAATGCATTATAGACTAAGAAATATATTTAGGCAAAATTTGAAAAATAAATATCTTGTGTAAGTCATTTCAACTCTCTGTGTCGGAATGAATGGCTACAGAGTCATTTTGTATATTGCATAATACTGTATATTTCGTTTTAAGTGAATGTAATTTTGTAATTATAATTTACCTTATTATTTTAACAGGCTTCAGAATATCCCTGAAATTTCCTTCAAAATAACGAGCCATCGTTTTAATTTAACAAATAAATTCATGAAAAATAGGAAACAATAAATTTGTTGACTGGATTAATTAGAAATATTTTACCAACATATCTCTTTGCTTGGTTAACTTTATATTATTTCCCTGATATACTCTAATATAAAATATAATGCAATCTGATCAGCAAATGAAAAAAAATTCTGAAGAGAGCTGCTAACAGAAATATTTGTTAGGGAATACACTGTGGTTATGTTTATTTGATTTGATTAAGTTCAATAATTGCAGCAGGCCACGATTTTATTTATGTATATATATATATAATTTTTAAGGCTGGGATCTCTTCAAAGATGAGATGCAGTCATGTTAGATGATGGATGAAGTAACGCTTCAGTAAGCATAAAGCTTCATCACCTGCTGCATAAGGACGCTGTGACCGTTATTAACTTCTGAATGCGTCATGACGCGTCTTTGTCCCGTCGCGCGCAGGGAATCGAAGTGACGCCCCAACAGCCAAAAACTAATTATCAGTCCGATTTGTTTTGAAAGGATGTGTGAGTGAATGAGTTACTGATTGCAAAAAAAAAACATCTACAAGGATGCATGATTTTTGTTAAAAAAAAGCAATAATATTTATTCGTACAAAAAGTCTGTAACAACTTATACTTTGAGGTCAATACATAATAGAATAAATCTCTTTATATACAATAAAAATACAATATCATGAAAGCAAAGGATTTAATAAATAAAAAAAGAATTAACAGTAAGAACACTTCCATCTTGTGTACACTGAAGAGAACAGTATTTCCTGGGGGTCAAAATACATAATGCATAAGGCCAGTTACTTGTCTATTTGACGTCCTTTCTTTCTATTGTCAGAGCCTTGAAACTGCATTTTCACGCTCGCTTTTCTGCTCTATCAGCCTAACAAATTGTAAAATTGACTTTTCACCTCGGACAGATAAAAGCAAATCTGTCTTCTAAGTCCACAGCATCACCCCCCCCCCCCCCCCCCCCCCGGCACTGAGGATGATCAAGAAGAAGAACAGTGGGGGAAAAAAAGTGCAAAGTTACGGGAACCCCTTAAGTTCATCAATACAAAACGTACAAAAATAAGAACATTCTCGAAGTTAAGGCAAACAGTGAATATCTAACCTGTCTTTGACTTTGCACTCTTGCTTCTAATAAAGGACAAAGGAAATGTCACTTTCCCTTATTAGACTCTAGCTACAGAAGATGATGGGGACTAGGAGAGAGTTTAATAGATGCCAGGGTAGCTGTGGTAGCAGTAAACAACATCAGCTTGCAGAAATCCGTAATCGTCCATAGCCTCCGGGCTGCCGGGATTGGAAGAGCTGTAGGATGGAGAGGAGCCTGAAGAGGATGCGCTTGATGCCCATGAACACGCGTCGCTGCCCGGGCTCGGTACTTCCGCCATGCAGCTGACAGTCGGTGACGAGTCTCTGGCTTTGTTCCCACGCTGGTCCGCGATGCGGATGGTTTCGGACAGTGCCCAGATGTAGTTGTGAGCGAAGCGCAGAGTCTCGATTTTGGTGAGCTTGGTGTCATCCGGGAAGGCAGGAAGAACACTCCGCAGAGCGTCCAGCGCGTCGTTCAGGTTGTGCATGCGGTTCCTCTCGCGGTCGTTCGCCTTCAGCCTGCGGTTCTTCTTTATCACGTGAGTGGCGGCTTCGCTCCTCACGCGGCCCCTGCGCTTCTTCTTCTGCTGCTGCTGCAGCAGCTCGCCGGCGTCCTGTGTGCTGTTCCCCGACGATGCAAGCGAGGACGCAGGCGAGGCGGCATGCATACTGCCCCGGGAATCCTCATCGTCTGTGTGGGAGAAGGAGAAGTCGCAGCTGGGGCTGTCCAGATCAGAGAATGCGCTCTCCATTGAGCTACACATCAGCTGTTTATCTGTGGGAAATGCACAAATTACAACATCAACAAGTGATCCAAACTGATTGCTGTTAGAGGAAACCAGAATGGAAATAGGATACAGTAGTAGTGTTTCTCATGCATACCTGTTGATAGCTTGGGAAGGATCACAGCTCTCGCTGGGGAGCCAAAGTCTCCCTGAGAAGTTTGTGTTGAAGTTTTAAGGCACGCGCCCGTCTCGCTTTTGCTCTTCAATCAGCTCGTGTGAGCCAGTGAGCCTGGCACACGACTGGCCTCAGTTACCTTATATACCCTGATAAGACAATGAACGCACCCCGCCCCCCCCCCCCCCCCCCCCCCCCCCGCGCGCGCTTTGGCATCTCGGTGAAGGATGGATGAATGGCTTGCATCAGGTCTGCCCCGTGCCGCACGGAGATCTCATTAGCATAATTTATGCCAGTTGTTTGTTCACCCTCTGAAGCGTGCCTGTAATCACCGCTGGCCAATCAGAAGGCGAGAACGCTCGGAGCCACGCGAGCTCCACTGTTGCTATCTGTCCTTGCAGGAGTAAGTCTTTAGAGCTTTAAGTTAAACCTCTGAAGGAAAAATGAAAAGAAGCCCCTGGCCAAACCGACTGGAGAACACAGACCCCCGGGCAAGGCACACTTCCTTAGATTGGCAAGACTTTTAACAAGGCGTACTTAATGCAAAAAAAAAAAAAGAATTAAGACTTAGGCTATTTCTTACAGTTGATTTGGAACCTGTGAAATTGGCCTATAAATAAATATATTTCAAATATTCTATTAAGGTTTTCTTGCTTACCATAAAGCTTAACCTCATGGGCACAAGTTTCCAAAACTGCCTCTACCATGTGTTTAAATATGTCATACCAAAGCTTTACAGGGAATTTTATTGATAATTAAAGATGCATCTCATAATTTTATTGTTTAATAGGTCCTATTATTGTCATGAAAAAAACACACACACACACAGATGTGGAAACACATTTTCAGACGCAGTGTTGCAACTACACAAGTGTTGCACTTCTCTGGTGTGAATTTGTGCCATGATGAAAGACGCCGTTAAATCCTCCTGCCCTGCTACGTGCAATTTCTTAAGGTTTATTTAAAGACATCTTTATGAGACAGCCATACAATTGACCATTAATTATTCAATTTATTCAATCGCCTGCATCTTGCGCCCCTTTTAAAGAGAAATAGAAAGGGGGCACTATTTAGGAATAGTTGGAGAAGAGACCTGCAGCGCTTTTCTCCTTGCGGTATTATGAGGACAGGGGGACAGTCATTTATAAATAATTACACAATGTTTAGAGTCTTCAGGCATGTATAATATATCAAAGCGATTAGAAGGTGAATTGTTCCATTGTGCATGTCTCCCCGCTCTTCTTTTCAGCTCTACACGCCTTGTCCCCCGTCCAATTTTTTGCGCCTCTGCGCTTTTGTCACTCATTTTCTCCTCGGCCTGCAACACTCCAATAGCATTATTCTCATTCAAATCGTCCCAGCATGAACAAAAACACCCTGCGCTCTCAAGCACTTTTAGAGCTGTTGCTGCGTGGTCTGAAGTTAGAGCCAAAAAAAAAATAATAATAAATGTACATGTGATATAAGAGCTAGGCGTACATCTTCAACAAATGGAATAAGACTGAATAGGAACAATCAGTTTCAAATCCCTGTTGTGGAAGCAATAGGCATAGATTTCTCTTTTCTTTCTGTGTGCTCTGGGCTTCTGCACTAACAGTGAACTTGTTTTATTGCTGTAGTTTTGAAGGGGCCTCCGGTGGCTCTGCTGCATCTCAGACACTCCTGATAGAGGAAGAGGTCGATTTTATTATTACAACACCAACCTGTCAGCAATAACTTCAAAGACGCAAAACAGCTTGAATACCCATTCGGCTTACTTATAGGACATTAGTGATCTGTCTTAACCGTGCACCTTATTGCACATATAAAGCGACTTATTTCCATAAAAGTGATGGATGGAAAATGGGACTCGGCGAGAACGGGCGGTGGGGCTGGAGTCCACAGTTGAGAGGGGTTGCCAAGGAGATTTTGACAGGATTAGGCACAAGTGCACGGGATCTTATTGCATTTCAATAGCAGAAACACGTGAGAAAATGAAACAAGCGCATTACTCAAAGAAGCTTTGAGCTGCTCCTCCGAGGCAATCTTTACACACAGCTTAGGATGCAGACAAACTGTAGCTTAAAAGTAATGCAAAAAAAAAAATCTTTTTCCTCATCCCAACATCCAAATGACCTTAAAGAGAAAAATAAATTGCACGGGAAGGGTCACATACTGAATGGCAGGTGTGTGTGTATGTGTGTGTGTGTGTGTGTGTGTGTGTGTGTGTGTGTGTGTGTGTGTGTGTGTG
>JAOUQZ010000035.1:16136868-16147159 GCA_028564935.1 Neosilurus hyrtlii
TCTCTCTCTCTCTCTCTCTCTCTGTGTGTGTGTGTGTGTGTGTGTGTGTGTGTGTGTGTGTGTCTAGAAACACAACTGTAGCTGTCTAGTGTTGAAACAACCTTAAAATGAAACGAAACCAAACTTAATAAAAGCTTGCATGCATAGTTTATGTCCATTACTATTAAACCACGCTATACTTCATATACCCCTTTCATGGAAAACATAAACACGAGTAATAAATCGTCAAATGGGGGTTCCATTACACTGTGAAAAGTGGGGCAGGGGTGATATCAAATAAACAGCTAACATGGAAGTGTTGTAAATTAAATACACTGGAGTACATACCATGCGCTCATGTAAACGAGCAGATGCCTCTCTGATGTATGTAAATGTTATGCGGATGTGCCTAGTTTTATTTTATTCACACCTTGCTTTTTTAAATTTGAAATTAGCAGCATGGTGGCACAATGCTTAGCACGTCCTCACAGCAAGAAGGCCTGGGTTCGATTTCCAGGCTCAGGCATTTCCGTGTGGAAGTTTGCAAGTTCACTAGTTTATATCTGATTTGTTAGTTTAGTACCTGTATACTATTCTTGTTGCTGGCATCTGGCGTTTTTGGAACTGACATATCTACATCCTATTCTTGCGAATTCACATTCTTTACAAAAATAGCAGCCTTCACCAAGAGGCGACTATAAACACACTTTAGCAAACTGCAACTTTTAGATGTAAGCAAAAACCACATGATGATGAAAATATTCATCTTTTCAGGGTAACACAAAAGTTTGTAAGGCTTTTCTTTCATTTCCCTTTAAAGTAATTGTTAAAGCCAACTGGATACTTACTAAATATGGTAATTCACATGAGTTAAAGTCATGTATTATGGATAAATATCAGCTCCATTTATGAAATCGCTTTTTAAATTAGTTAGCCTACTAATTCATTTTTTTATACTCTTATATAGCCAACGTTTAGTGCAGCAATACGTTTGGTCTTTGCTGCCACCTTGTGGCCTAATCAGCAAATACCATTGATCAATTGAATTTACATCATTTTTACAATAAATTTCAGTCGGGATGTTTAATACATGATATATATCAAAATATTAAGTCAGCATTGCAATATAAGACCGTAACAAAAATATATAAATCTAATTTTTATAATTTCTGGGGAATATTGTATGTATGTATGTTTGATGAAATAGAAAATTCTTAAAGAATTCAGTGATGTGATGATATTGTCCACATTACATAGCCCAAGGTTTTTTTTTGTACATTTCGAAATAGTCAAATATAATCTTAAATACTTTTTGAAATGTAAAATGTATTACAGTTCATAATTTCTTATGTTTCTGACAAGGCATTGATGAAACATCGATTTCTCCCGAGAAATTAGGCTATCAGAATTTTCTTAATTCAGAAAGATTGGAAACCATTCTGTCCACTTGTCAAATTTCACAGAGAAACACTGACCTCTGCTGCCTATTTAGCGTTACTGCAATCGACTGAATCAAATAGTATTTAGTCAATAATAGCATTAAAATTTCACTGTAAAAATCTGAATCTGAGTCAACATTATTGTAATATTATTATTTTTAAAAAATGATGATTTAATTCATAGATATAGAGATTAATGCACACCTGCTAAACAATATTACTTTTTAAAATTTGAAATAAGCCACACGGTGGCACAATGGTTACGTCCTTCTCACAGCAAGAAGGCCTGGGTTCGATTCCCGGGCTCGGGCATTTCTGTATGGAGTTTGCATGTTCTCTCCGTGTTTCCTTTGGGTTTCCTTCCACAGTCCTTAAACATGTACAGTAGTGTCTGTTCCAGTTTGCCCCTAGGTGTGAGTGTGAATGGTTGTATGTGTGTTGGCCCTGCAATGGTGTGGCGAGCTGTTCAGGGTGTACCTTGCCCTTACCCACAGTTGGCTGAGATAGGTGCCATCTTAACGACAGTCTAATTAGGATTAAGCGGCTTAGAAAATGATTAAATGAATGAATCATGACACTGCAATGGCCTGGCAAACTGTCCAAGGTGTACTCTGCTAGCTAAAAATTATTTTAATCCCAGATCCTCACTTATTCCAGTGATCATCCAGATGAAGGATAGTTTTAACACCTGGCAGATTAATGATTAGCTAACAGAAGCTGCAGGGAAAAAAATTGCTCATGGGGACATCCTGAACAGTTCGCCAGACCATCACAGGGCCAACACACACATAACCATTCACCCTCACACTCACACTCACACCTTGGGGCTGATATTATTGTAAATAATTTTATAATATTGTACATTATATTCCGATAAGAAAAAAAATCAGCCTTAATAAAAAAAAGTTTTGATGACATATAAGCAACTTCATAACATTATAGCATCATGCACCTTTTGATTAAAAAGCTCTACCTATTACCCTGTGTGTATCATGCACCTTTGACATATCATGCACCCTTCTGTGTATGTGTGAATATGTGGACAGATGTATATGTGTCTATATGTGTACATATAGGTATGTGTTTAAATGTGTATGTAGGTAATGCACATATTTAGCTTAGTGTAGTTCTTTAGTTGCCTTTTCTGCACTTTTTTTTTTAAATAATTGCTGCTTAACAGATTTTTATTGTTCATGCAACACTTATCAATAAAGATCTCTTTATATTAAAAATATGATACATAAAATGAAAAATATTATATTAAAAATATCTTTTCATTATCTTATTCCACATTACTTGCACAGAATGTCACACAACATGACATGTTACATTTTACATGTTTTATATGACTATTGTTTTTATAGTTATTTTTCCTTTCAATGCGACGTATTTCTTTTTTTTCCATTTTGAAATTTAAAATAAACGCTTTTATTTTGAAGTCGACTTTAACCGGAAGTGATTCAGGTTTGCGCTTTGTTCTGGAACTTGGGTTCGTGAGGTACTTACTACAACTACTGAATAATCTTTACACAAACACGGTTAAGCGTCGCGGATTAAGATATGTTTTATCACGTAAGTTGCCTGTTTATTTATCGAAAGTAAATAGAAATGGATTTATTTAACTGAATTACTGTTGCTTGACCGTTAATGCTGGTGCAGCCATGAGCTCGCGCGTTAGCAAGCAGTGTTTGATTAGCATCTGGATTAAAAGCGTCCTGACAGTTTAATCACAATACAGAGCAGTCTGCAGAGTCATGGGCACATGCAAATACGTCTTTAAAATAATGATATTATTTGTTTACAACAGGGCTGTTTCATGGTCAGGGTTGTATTTTTAAAATTATACAATGGGCCCCTGTAAGTAGGCACTTGTGTACTTTATGACTCTCTTGTTTATTGTATAGAGGAAGAGTCCCAGCTACACTAGTGAAATCTTTTCTCAATTCAGATAAACAGTTATATCAGAGGAAAATATTGCTCAAATTTTGACCGAGTACAGAATTCAATTCTCTCCACTGTAATAAAAACAGTAGCGTTTACCTGGAAAATTCCTCCTAATGACTAACTTTTACTTTTTGAGGGGTGTTTTCATACAATCTAATAAAGATGTTCTGCTGCTTGTAAGCTCTATTTATAATCTAAGGGGCTTCTCTCTGGATTTTTTCTGTCAAAAATGTCTTCTCTGGAAAATAGACATCACATGTGGAGGACAGAAGTGCTTTTTTTTAGATATTAATTGCTTTTTCTAAAGCAGCATAGTACTGTATAACATGCTGAAAAATATAATTGGGATTGGATGTGAAATACTTTCTGTACAGAGCTCCACACCAGCTCGATAAGCATGTCCATCAAAAAGTGTCTTCTCCGGAAAACCACAATGATTGTTTCAATGTTTAAATTCGCCCTCCTTAAATTACTTTTACTATGTATAGCTGCTTTGTGACAATGTCGATTGTAAAAAGCACTATACAAATAGAATTGAATTGAATTGTCATTGATGCTGTTGTTACCGCAGTTAATAACATATACAACTAATGTTGCATGAAATCTGCTCAGATGATGTGTTTAGTGAGCTTTTATTCTATATGAATTGTATATGAATAATATATGTTGTTAATTCCTTACAATTCTGATCACTACAAGAGATCTGATCTTCTAGAGACCCTGCACCTGTTATACTTTCACCCAGTGTAATTTCGACACCATTATACTTGTAGCTCTGATACTCAACACAAAAAATTCAAGTCCTATAAGGTGTTGACCGTTAACAAGAAACCACAAGAACCAGGAGTTTTATTTTTGAGCTACTGTGAACCCAAAAAGTATACCTTGATTGTGAAACAGCGCTATAAAATGGTAATGTTAATTAAAAATTTTTGTGCTTGACCTAGTAACCTTTAACAGTCTAGAATCAATTTAAATTAAAAATAGAGGGACAAAGACATACACATAGTTATATATCGGTGTATATACACCGATCACTTATACACTTTTTTTTATGACAGTCATAAGGTTCAGTATATTAGGTAGCAGTGATCAGTCAGTTCTCAAAGTTAATGTGTTGAAAGCAGGAAAAATTTGTAAGAGTCAGGATTTGATTGAGTTTGTCAGAGGTTAAAGTATCATTGATGGGCAACTGGGTCTAAAAAGAAACACAGGTCTTGTGGGATGTTCCAGATATGCAGTGTTGAGTACCTCCTAAAAGTGGTATAACAGAGTACAAATGGTAAATCAGGAATAGATTCATGGACACCTAGGGCTCAGTGATACGCACAGGGAGGAAAGAATGGCACGTGTTGTGTGATCCAACAGAAGAGCACAAACTGCTAAAAAATGCTGGCTATGATAAATAAGGGGCCAGAGCACACAGTGTTTTGCAGATTGCTGTGAATGAGTTTTGCATAACTGTAGACCAATCAGAATGCACATGCTTGACTGCTGTACTGTACTGAGTGGAGCAAAGGAAGAAGGTGGAAAGCTCTGATTAATCACATTTTATTTTGCATCATAATGGATAGCTGAGTGCATGTGCATCATTCTCGTGACAAAGAGATTGAAACAGGATGGACTCCGTGAAGAAGGCAAGCCAGCAGAAGCAGTGAGGTGTTTGGCTGGGAAATCTTTTGTCACAGTATTCATGTGGATGTGATTTATATAGTCTACCTAAGAATTGTTACGCACCAAGTACACCCCTTTATGGCAGAGGGATTCCTAATGGCAGTGGCCTCTTTCAGCAGGATAATACACCCTGCCATACTGCAAAGGCTGTTCAGGAATTATTTGAGGAAAATTGGATTCCTGTGGGATGTGCTGGACAAACAAGGTCAAACCATGGAGGATCCACCTTGCAATTTACAGGAAGTAAAGGATGTGCTGGGAACTGCTTGGTACCAGATACCACAGCAAACCCTCAGAGGTCTTGTGGAGCCTGTGCCTCGTTGGGCAGGCAGGTGGTTTTATTTTGAGGGCTGATTGGTGCTTATAATATATATGTATGTATGTATGTATGTATACACTTATACAGCCATGTAATAATAATGATATCATCTCGTCCCTTTTTTCCTCTGTCTATTTGATCAGCAATTGTGTAATAGACAATGTAGATTACTATGTTGATTTTTCATGAGTTTAAAAATGGAAGGCAAAAATATTTTGATGTGTATCCCATGTTTATTTTAGATCTCTCTGGAACATGAGATTCTGCTCCATCCTCGATACTTTGGCCCAAATCTGTTAAACACGGTCAAACAGAAGCTGTTTACAGAGGTGGAAGGCACATGTACAGGAAAGTAAGTCCTGACTGACACTGTGTAAACTCCCCAGTTTCAAAGCTCATAAACTCTTGCGTACGTCTTATTGATCTGTGTCTCTTTTCCTTTTTGTAGATATGGTTTTGTCATTGCAGTGACGACTATTGATAATATTGGAGCAGGTGTTATACAGCCTGGAAGGGGTTTTGTGCTGTATCCTGTCAAATACAAGGCTATTGTGTTTCGGCCGTTTAAAGGGGAGGTCGTGGATGCAGTGGTCACTCAGGTTAACAAGGTACAGCTCTTTTTTACAAGGCTCTCCTTTATCATCCATTTAAGTCTTTAGATTGTCCTGTTGTTACTCTAATCTGTTTTTAATAATTTTTCACAAAGACATGCCCAAGCAGTGATTGGTCAGAAAGTGCTGATTTTTCATGGCAGCATCTCTGAAAGTAGTGTTTGTAAGAAAAGTCTAAAGGGGCCCATTCACTTACTGAACATATTAGATAAACATGAATTATGGTGTTATCACTTGAAAATAAAATGGAATCCGCCACAATGTCTTGATCATTTTGATCGTTTAAAAATTATTCAAGTTATCATGCATGCACAGAGTCATTCACCTGGTCATGCGGTCTTGTTATTGTAATTGTAAACAAAGTCCGAACCAAAGCAAGATGTAAAATGGGTAAATAAGAGTTACTAAGCCCATGAGTTGGGGTGGTTTCACCAGAAAACCTTGTTATTCAGCCAAAATGGAAGATTAAACACATCAACTATTCACTAGAGAATGGACACCTATAGGGAGACATTTATTTCATATTTATCAAAAGAGTGCAGGTGCTTTTTAATGGTCAGTAAGTTTACTGCTCCAAGAAGGTCTTTCTGCTCTACAGTAAGTATTTATAGCTGCAATCCTCTGAGTGATAGGAACTGTGTTTTGCAGACATTCCAGAACATTAAATATTTTAATAATTTAAGGGGATAAAATACATGCAAATACTATTGAGGTTTTATAGTGCAATTATCTAACTGCAATGTTGTTGATTGTTTTGCCTATAACAGAACAAACTGTCATACTGTATTTTCACAATGCATTGAAGAAATATTCATTTTTTACTTTTTTTATACAGGTTGGCCTATTTACAGAAATCGGCCCAATGTCCTGCTTTATCTCACGCCATGTAAGCTTTACTACTGATTCAAGTGTTTTTAATTCTTCAGTATCTTTCATGTAGCCTTGTAGACTCACTTCACTGTTTAATTGTACAGATTCAGATATGAGCCCAGTCATAACAGTCCATGACATAAAGCTTCTGATAGTCCTCACACCATAAACACATCCACAAGCTTCAGAATCAGGCAGGATTTATTCTTAACGGCTGTCTACACCCATTTTTATATTTCTACAATATACATCAACTGTATGTGCTCTAACAGAAAAAGCAACGACAAATTTTTTTATTATTTATTTTTGTAATACTAGATGAAAATATAGCCGCTGTATTGGGGGAAACAGTTTTCCCAGGTTCATGTTATGTAACTACTTATGTTTGATTTAGTGAGCAAAAAACATGTCTGGGTGTGCCAGTTTTAACAGCCTTTTCCTGAAAGAACACAGTCTTGTTTAGGGACAAAATGTACTTAATCATGTTACCATAACCTGAACAATAAGAGATGTTTTTTAGAGGAAATTTGTTTGAGTCCGTTTGCACTGTGTATGCATCAATAAAACCAAGTACAGTTTCAGTAATTAGTTTCCATACACTCTTCAAGGACATGAATGTAATGCCAGTTTGGCTTTTCAGTGATTTCTTTGAATGTTTTCAAAATGATTATACAGCATACATCTTTTACTGAAAAAAATATTTGGAGTTAGAGTTGTAATTTATATTGGCTTGGATGAAATCACCACACGATCAAAATGATGCGTACTTATCAGTTAGTTACTAATACATCACTAATCTTATTATAAGGTAATACTGATTCTCTGGTAATGAAAGTTCCTAAATGTCATTTAACTTTGCAAGTCTGCCAAACCTCTTAGTTGTGATCACAATTAGCTACAGCTGATAACTTAAAAGCTTTATTTGGCAAGTACAAGTGATTCTGAGGAATAGTCAGTTCGCAGAGATCTGAAAGTAGACTTGAATGATCACATTAATTAAAGTGTGTTGCTAGAACCCTTGTTTCCCTTTTAACTGTGTTTAATAGAGTTGACAAATCCAGAGAGTATCCCAGGACCAATGGCTATGAGTCATGAGGGTAGCATCGGTTTTATTCTTCAGGATCAATTGTGTGAAGTTTTCATTACTCAAAATAGTTGATTTTGCTTAATAGACAATTTTTTTAATTAACTGCAGCTATTGTTACACAAGAAAATGCTTGTTTTCCTAAATTTATGGTTTACTGTATGGTCTTTTATTCTCTTTTTGTTTAGTCGATACCCTCAGAAATGGAATTTGACCCGAACTCCAATCCTCCCTGCTATAAGACTGTGGATGAGGTAAAGAGCAGTAGAGAGCTTTTTAGAAATGAAATTTTAATGATGCATTGTTTTGCTGTATTATTGTCTTAAGTGTAGTTCATATGTAAATGGTATTTCTTTTATGATCTCCTTTATAGGACATTGTAATCCAACAAGATGATGAAATTCGATTGAAGATTGTTGGAACTCGAGTAGACAAGAATGATATTGTAAGTTACTGGTTGCTTACTGTTATAAATCGCAGCTAAATAAAATCATTGTTTAACATTTATGCCCTTTGCGTAGTTAAAATTCATTCTTATTGACACTGTTTCTTTTGCAGTTTGCCATCGGATCCCTCATGGACGACTACCTTGGTGGGTATTTTGAATTTTGTTCCTGTATCTATTTTTTATTTTATTTTATAGAGGTGCCTTTATAGAGTCAGGTTTTTTTTTCTAAATTAAAGTCAGTTAATAGTTGAATCAGCTTAAACATTGCTGAATATGACAGACTTGATGATACTTGAGAAATGGTAGTAGAAAATTAAGGAAATATTTACTTAAATCTAGCTTTTATTACAGTGAACTGTAATTGTGTTAACTTGCCTTTTTTTTGTCTTTTCAGGTCTTGTCAGTTGATGTGTTTGTCAGAGCTGTTATCCTACAATATGTTTGTACATATTTATTTTCCTGCACTACTTTTAAGCAGTGTACATGTAGATTAGATTTTTTTAATTACTGTTTACCATAAACCATTTTTTTATTGACCCTTAAGTGAAATAGAAACAAAATATATGTAAAGAAGTTTTTTGAACTACATTTAAGGTCAGCACATACAATTTATAATATTGTTTACTTTTCCTTTTCTATCTTGATTAAAGAAAATGAGAATATTTGGAATATTTAGCTTTCTATGCATTTTGATGTAGAAAATGAAGCTAATATCAAGCTATTTTTCTGTTTGTCAGTGACATTTTACAGAAAACTGAGCCAGCTTATTTGCCATGTATACACACTTTTATTATTTTGGCTTAAATATCAACCTAAGGTAATGTCCAGGTGTTCCTCTTACTCCAGTGCTTTTAAATTGCTGTTTTTGGTAACTGTAGGCTTTCTGTATGATAAATCCATGATTCAATGTGGTATAGACTTTTATAAACATGTCTTGTGAATATAACTATTTTTGTGTGTCTTTTTTTGTTTTTCTGAAAATTTCGCTTTATTAGTTGGAAGAAAAAGCCATGGTGGTAATACAGCACATTTACCAATGATGCAGTAGACCGAGGTAGTTGTGCTAACCCTAGTTTAGTATAGGGCCTCGGGCATCGGAAGAAATATTCAGTTTAAACATAGTGTCCTGTACATACTCTACATGAAGTTTAGACATGGAAAAGGGTTCATTATGACAGATTATAGAGTTCATAGTATTTTGTTCAGTGTATGAAATGTATTTTATATGTAATTGAAAACTACCTCAAATATAATACAATAATATTACTTTTTTCACTGAACGTAACTGTATGTCAGTCATATAATTACAGCATATTAAATTTTAAATTAAATTAATTAAAGATTCTAGAATTATGTCAAATCAAAACCAAGTTGTTCTGTTCGGTGTAATCTAGTTGTTCTGTTCTGTGTAGTGTTAAACACTGTACAAAATCCTTTCATGTTTTCATCTCTTTATTTTTTTTCATCTCACCATACTGATAACATTTACTGTTCTATTGCTCTATTTATCTTCCAAAATTTTGTGGTCCACAAAGATTTACTAGAGCTAAACTCTGCAGTGTACTCTGTCTAATTTCCGAGCATTAGATTGAGATCTAACATTTTAGCTCTGGCATGTTTATTTTTTTCAGGCTCACAATGCCTTAGTCTACTGGAACTGATGCATTTCATATTTTCCAATGGACATTTTGTAAGCATCCTGCATTAACTGCAATAACAATTTCTTCTATCTGGAAAGGAAACTCCTGGCCAGCCACATGTCCAATTATTTATGGTGTCCAGAAGAATAAGATTCTGATACATCTGATCATTACAATTGGAATGAGGTTTTGTATACTGTGTGTGTGTGTGTATATAAGTATATGTATATGTGTGTGTGTGTGTGTGTGTGTGTGTGTGTGTGTGTGTGTGTGTGTATATATA
>JAOUQZ010000035.1:16161746-16175547 GCA_028564935.1 Neosilurus hyrtlii
TGAGATGGGCGCCAGCCTCCCCGCGACCCTAATTAGGATTAAGCGGTTCAGAAGATGAATGAATGAATGAATGAATGACCTAAAATCCAAAATACAATGGACAATCTATAGGAAAAAAAGCCCTTCCTCCCCTTTTAATTTAGGCTTTTGGCCTCTGTTGCATTACAGAATAGCTAGGCCCCTTACTAGCTGTAGTACTTCCACCATACTTTAAAGTATTCATGATTGAAGTGATTGACTTTTTATATTTTCATGCATCTAATTTTGTAGGCAATTAAGGTATTGTTGGCAAATACATTCATTTTCTGTATGTGTTAACGCCTTATATCTTGTATGAGTTGATTATATAAAGAAGTCTGAGCCCCATCAAATGGTTAGTTGAAAGCCAAGTTTAACTGATTAAACAGGTGGATTCGGGTGTGGCTTCTTGTTGGTTGAAACAAAAAACAAGCAGCCACCATTCATGGACAATATTGGATGTCAACGCATCAAGTAGAGTCTGCTCTGAAAGAATCACTTGAGATATACCAAACAGATTAATGTGAGGGTGGGTGCAGGTTTTTTTTAATTTAACCAGGCAGGAGTCACACCTGATTCTACTCATCTAATCACCTGGTCTCTGTCTTCAGGCCAACTGATAAAATGCATTTTGTGTGTGTATGTTCGCTTGGATTAAAAACCTGCAGATAAGATTGGACATCTCTAGGTTAGTGTTATAACTATAATTTCTTACAAAGATTACTAATGTCCCTCTACTTACTTTCGCCAGATTTCTAACAAACGTTAGAAGAAAAGTAGATAATTGAAGGAGTCTTCATTCATCATATACCTTATCACAGTTTTAGCTTTTGTTTTGACTAATAAGTCAGCAGTGCATGAATTGCTTTATTATGAGATGTTTGACCCTGGGGTTACATAGACCTTCAGGAGAGGGTGGAACCCTGTTAACAAGGAAAAAGAAAAAGGGAAGTTGGTGTTGGAACTTTTTTTTTTTTTGGCCTTCACTCTGTTTCCTTTTGCATTTGTTCACTCACTTTAGAGGTTAAATGGCTTATGAAAAAAGTCTTCATGGTTTGTTTAAGCTATTTGTCAACAGCAGCTATTCAGAATCCTGAATTTCTCACCTGTATTCCCATAATCTTCTCAACATGCACATGTTCACACAAGCCCTACCAGCTCACTTTAGTATTAGGTTCTCCCAGCACCCATCTCTTCCCCCAACACATACCTCCTGTCTGAGACCTGCTGTTCTGCAACAGGCTGGTGTTTATGAAGTGCTGCACTGAGGGACTGTGAGCAAAGCTTGCTGAACTATACGTTCACTTTTAATATGTCCCATGTCGGGGTACAAGTATGGTATGCATCTATTGGAAGCATCTAAAATGAGAGAGAGGTCATGGTCAGCTTCAGCATTCCTATTCTGAGTATGTAAAGAACTATTTTATGTATATGGTGTAACAATTTTACATGGTAGCAAATGAAGCAGATTAATTGATTTTATTTAAAAACAAACAAAAAGTAAATAGGGATTGTGTCTGTTATCTGATATCTGACACAGTATATCTTCTCTACGAGTAGTTTGCAATGAGTACGGTGTTGTGCTGATATTGGGGTTTTCCCCTAGAGTCAGTCACCATGCTGTTCTGCCAGGAAAAAATAACAAGCCTTGTTTGGAATCATGTCAAGAAAGCTGAGCATGGAAAAAAAAAAACCTCTCGAACAGTCCTGCTTAAAATCAAATATAAGCCATCTGATCTTATATACAGGCTTTAAATTACGTTATGGCATGTGTTTCCTCGGCGTAAAATGCTACAAGCCTGTGAACTGTGCTATAGAGTTATGTTTGTGCATGCATAAAAGCAAGGGAGAAAACTGCTTTCTGAATAATGTTGAAATTCCATCAAAGGGGTTGGAGGTCAGGCTGCTGAAGGGTGAAAAAGTGGAAGGTGCTGTCAACATGAACTGTCCTTTGCCATCTTGCAACTTTGCAAACACTTAGGCTTATGCTTCTAAATATTTTCCTAAGGCATGGCGAATGCTTTGTAGTTTTCACCCCTAAAAAGTATTTTGCTATGTGATTTTTTCATAGTAGGCGTTAGACTGAAGAGAGAAAACAGACAGCCCCTGCATGTTTGGACCTGAGACCCCACACATAAATTTTTAGGCTCAGATTACCAAAGGGGGAGGCGGCATTCAAGGGTATGCATTCTCATCCAGAACACTCCTATAATACTTCAAAATGTCAGACAAGAAAAGTTAGTGTATCCGTGAAAGCAGGCTACAAAACTGTTTTAAGCATTAAGCTGGACTATTCTGTGATTCGACTAAGCATACAGTAGCATTACATTTTGAAGATTCACACCATGCTTCAGAGGTGCACAGCCCCTAAACCTTACAACAAATATTTGCAGCCAGGGCCTCCTTAACTATAAAATAAATTTCATGAATCAATATAATTATTTTGTGAGCAAAATCCAACTGATCAAATAATAGGTTTACTTAAATTTGCAGAATAATATTCTATGAAATATAAGCTTTTTTATTTTTTAATTGTCTACCTACAAATTAGCTTAGAGTTGACATTAGGTGTAAAACTACTTATTTTTTTTTTGTTTACCATGTTTGGATTGAACATATTCAAGTGTCTCACTGGTAAATGGGCCCCTAGGGGTCCTTAGACTCCACTTTGAGAATCAGCTTATAGTAATGTACTATGATTATTCAGCAAATTATTTTTGGAGTATAATCTGGGTCCTATTAGAAATGGCATGTGTGTTCAAATCAGATGCAGTGCTGTTATGCTACCAGTACTGTAGGGTTCCATTACAACCTTGGGCACACCCTATGCCACCTTATTATTATCACAAAAGTCTCAACAAATCCATCGTAATGTAACTTCAGCAATGTACCAGTACTTTGTTTATGAAAGCATAGTATGTCAAAAATGCTTTTTAACACAGACTCTATCAGAGAATTTCTATACTGGTTATAGTTGTGTTCACTGTGGGGATCTGAATCTGCTTCTCATGTGAGACAGTGTTACTTTAAATATGAACACTAGAGGAATAGAAAAAAAAAGATGCAAAACATGCAAAAAGATTGTTTTTATAATTGTTGCCCAATGCATAAATGGATTTAATTACCTCAGGTCTTTGCTAAATCGAAACGTGTGGAAATTTCTGGTGCAGTATACCATATAAAATATCAGGCAATTTGATCCTTTCGATCATCATGTGTCTACAGTGAGGTGTGGTCCAAAAGCTGAGCACAGTGTATATTTTGAGCTTGTGATATTGTTTGCTTTCCAAACTGTTGCATCAAGAAGTGGTTGGGCAAGCTGCTGTTCAAGGATAAATACGTTACTCAGATCATAGGGCCTGTACTAACGGAGTCCGTTGTATACAAGAAACACTTCTGTTACATGAAATGTGTTGCTTTCAGTTCTTCCCACTTGCAAGTGTTTCCTTTCACTATTTCCCCAGCTTCACCTTTGTTGTAGGTAATGCAAATACAAGTACTTGGAAGGATGGGTGTGGCACTGATTTAAATGGGTCACATTAATATGATCTGAAAGTCTGACTTCCTCTTTTGGGCTTTGTGAAACCTGGTTTCTGGAAACATTGTTGTCACTCCATAGGAACCGTTTTATTATTGAGTACAAGTACCTTTAACACACTGTCCTTTAGCAACACAATATAGTTTAGTCATTTCGATATACCTATTAGTATGATAATGGTGATTCCAGAATTGGTGTTCCCTTAGTTCTAAAACAAATATTTGTTTACAAATAATTTTACATAACTGAATAGAAGAAATCATGCATTAAGGGTAATCTTTAAAAAAAAAAATTACAACACTTCAGGCAAAGTAGTTCATTACAAGGTTTCTTTTCAAGGTGTCTTTGCACTTAAATATGACAGTGGTTGCATTTGCTCTTAAATGAGTAAGTATTGACATTAACAAATTTGAAATTTAGCAAGCATAGAAAATATGGTTAACTTGCATGTACACTAGTGGTATGTGTACATTTGGACTTCCAGGGATTTCTATCTTGAAAGTGATTTCAGCATTCAGTTTGGCCATGTAATAAGTTATAGTCAAGTAGTAAGGGTAAAGATCAATAAAGTACTTTATAACCTATACTCAGCTTTGGCATTCATCTACGTACATGGCATTTAGTGGAACGAAATGTCATTATTGCGAGCTCCAGGTGCCGTAGACAATAGTATTATCCGTAACTGACAGTAACAACCTTAAACTAACCAATAATTGTAAAGCTAAATAAAAACTTAAAGACAAGGACATGGCTTTGTAAAGTAGCAGGGTAGACTCTTTAATAGGCATATTTTAATCCGATTTAAGGTGCAGATACAGGATTAATAAAATTGAAAATGTATAAAATTAGGGTGTTGGTATTCCAAAGTATACAATGTAAAGTGTGTGTGCATAGTCCAGTGTGATTAACCCCATGATGAGTGTGTGTGATGGGAGCAGCGGCTTGTGTGTGTGTGTGTGTGGTCAGGGCTATGACAGCTTCATTACAAAATAAAGTACAAGAATAAGAGACTACTTAAACCTTTCTACATCTCATCTTCAGGTAATGTACCTGATGCAACCTCCTGTTGAATATGTTCAAATAAGATTAATGCTGGATTTACACTGGGACCACGATGTCCACTATCTCAATGATACAAAAAAGTGTGGAGACCCACAAATTGTTTACTCTTTCTTTTATTTCCTACGCTTTCCGTACATTTTGTTATGATCTCTAACATTTTATGACGCCAACATTGTTCTGGTCAAGAACTACCTTGATTATCATCACGCCCCCTCAAGTTCTCTTATAATCACTGTGATATGCTCTCACATTGTTAGGTTCAGTTTAGATCTTTCATGTTCAAGTTCTGTTAAGATCTACAATTTATGACCACGATTTAAGCAAGATTGCCACACTTGGAGCATGATTGGGGTATTAAAAAAAGCAGGGGTCACCCATTCATTCTCTCCAGAGATACCAGAGAGGAACCTTGAAGGAATCATGTTTCCAAGTTCATCATGATCCCCCACAATGGTGCATCAAGGTCTGTTGCACTCTGTTAAGGGCTGTTAAGCTCTACTATGATTCCTACGTTCGATCACGCTCTCTCAAGATTTGGCGTCAAATTGTGACAGTCAAAAATTTTGTCACAATCATCGCAATTCCACCAAGTTCCCTCAAGATCATCAGGATTCCATGACCCCCCCTCGCTCACCATGATTCTCTCAAATCATGGGGATCGTGGACATTGAGGCCTAGTGTAAACCCAGCAGAAATGAATACTGTGGAACGGAACAGTGCATTTTTAATAACGTATAATGAATTACTCATGCAAGGAAATACAGGTCTCTAGCATAAGATTTTAAATGGATCGATGCACAATTTCTTTCTTTTTTTTTTTTTTTTTTTTAAATAATTACAGCTTTTTTTTTTAAAAAACTGGGCTAATACACATATGGTGCTAACTGAACATGTTGCATATATTGTTGAGCAGGATACTTTACTTAATTTGTCTTTGATCCACATAATGCCCCAATTATGGAATCACTTATTCTGCAAAAGAAGAAAAGGAATTTGAAACTGCAGTATACTAAATCACTTCCTTTTTTCAGGATTATAGATGAATCATTCTGTGCTATTTACCACAAATTTCATTATTTCTGATTCTGAATTAGGTTGGCATGGTTTCATTACAAAGCAATGTACATTTAAGGGTTTGCTCACATGTTTAATGTGTTTTTTTATGGAAATTTATGGTTTATACGTTTAAACACTTAATACAATGAAATGTATATAACAGTGTTTTTTTTACTCATAAGTTGGTGCTTGGTTTCTACCAATTTTTTCTGAAACCATTACATACTGTATATAAATTATGTGAGCATGAATCTCAAATGATGCTACTTGTTTAAAAGCCTATAGGTATTGATTAGAGGCATTTTCATAAATATCACAGAATAGGTCTTTACAAATAGAATTCTCCAAGTGATCTCTACCAAAGATTCAAACCCAAAACCATCCGATCATGAGCCCAGCACCCTAACCACTACACCACTGGCACCACCTACCAATCTCACACTATTGTGTGTTTGCATTGTTTATAGCCCTGTGTTTCATGTTGCTGTATTATGTTTTGTCAGTCAGCTCTGTATGAGTAATATGAAGGAAAGGTGATGACCCACTTGTCTTTAAATAATAAATTTTTGGGATGGACAATTTTTGGGATGTTCTCTATCCTAGACTACGTGCTTTATAAGAGATCTTTGTCAACTGTTGCATGAACAATGAAAATCAGTTTAGCAGCTCTCTTTTTAGCAGCAATTATAAAAAAGTGCACAAAAGACAACTAATGTAACTACACTAAGCTGTATATGTGCATAAATCTACATACACATATATACACCTACCCTCACCTATGGCTTTGGGAAGAACGAGATCGCGAATACAAGTGGCTGAAATGAGCTTCCTTTGCAGGGTGGCAGGGCTCTCTCTTAGAGATAGGGTGAGAAGTTCTGTCATCCGGGAGGAGCTCGGGGTAGAACCGCCGCTCCTTTGCGTTGAGAGGAGCCAGTTGAGGTGGCTCGGGCATCTGATTAGAATGCCTCCCGAACGCCTTCCTGGTGTGGTGTTTCGGGCATGTCCAACCAGGGAGAGACCTCGGGGCCGACCCAGAACATGCTGGAGGGACTACATCTCTTGGCACAAGTGGAAGAAGATCAATATGTATATATGTGCATGTGTGCATACCTACATACACATATATACACACGTCTATATGTACACATATAGACACATACATACATGTAGACTGTATATGCAAACACTTATACATCTATCCACATATTCACACATTTGGAGACGTACACAGTGCATGATATGTCAAAGGTGCGTGCTTTTTAATCATAAGGTGCATGATGCTAAAATGTTATCAGGTGATGGATTGTTAGTACTGTGTTTAACCTGTGCAAATCCTGAGGTGAGTACTTTTCACAGTAGATTGAAACTGTCAAAATTAATGCTATGGCTGGAATTTATTGCTCATTGTAGGCCTCTTATGAAAAAGGAGCAAAACTTTAGGTAATATTGTTGGCCATCTATTGACTGCAGCAGTTCAGAAATATCTTATCTGAAAAAAGAGAAAAATTTTGACAATATTGTCCAAAGCCACAGGAGTATTTTTTTCTATAAAACATTAGATTCTTTACAACTTAACATTAATACAAAAAAGTAATAAAATAATAGCGTATATTCAAGACATTATTTGGTAACCTGCTAGCCCAACATGTTTGCTTCAAGTTCTATTGCGGCACTTCAGCTGTTCCATGCATTTGTTAAATACCACTACCATCTCATTAATCAGTGTCACTATTCAGTGATCAAGCATACCAGGTGTGCTGGTACTGGAATGTAGATTAATTGGCTGATAATTACAAATACTGTGAAGTTGCAAGAAGAGATTTAAATTGGACAAGACACATCACTGACCTATCAGTGGAAATATGTTTATTGTGAATCAGAGATTGTCTTTAATAATGAGTCCACCATCTAAACTTTTGACATGAGAGATGTAAAGGACACTGAAGAAATTTAAAGAAGCTGACTATGTGATGAGCATATAATTTATCCTAAGACCCAAAAAAGGTTCTGCTTATGTTTAAAGGGGCCCATTCACTTACCAGACATATCAAAGAAACATGAAATACAGTGGTATCTTTTGGAAATAAAATATAATCGGCCGCAATGTCTTTCTGAAACCATTTGATTACTCCTGTACGTGAGGGTCAATGATTCCTGCATTTTTTATTTCTCTTGAAATTGTCTTCTTGTTTCTTAACACTTGGTCTCAGACTTTCCCACTTTCTAAGAATCAATGTTGCACTGGTAAGTTATTCTGCATGCACAAAATTGTTTCTCTGTTGACAGGTTATTTGATTAAAAAAAAGATGGATCCTGAGAAATGGAAACATAGGATTGAAGTTAATTGTGCTGTACCTTCATGGAAGAACAATTTTTAAACATTGTTTTCAGCAACACCATGTCAACCACAAACACACAGACAACACTAATAAGATCTGTATAGAGTAGAAATGTGATGGGACATGGAAAATATCAAATTAGTTTGTTGGGTACTACAGACAAGGGGAAAAGCATGCAGGCCCTTTAGATTTGGCATAATTTACCTCAGCTCTATACTCTTAGGAAAAGGGTCAAACAAGGATTTCTTAAGCTATTTTGGTTTGTCCCTCTGTGGGGGGATCCCCAATGTTTGTACTGTTTGTAAAATCCCCACATCGTCTTTAAAGGAGAATTAAAAGGTACAGATTTAAAAAGTTCAAAACATTAACCATCTAAGGAAACCTTGAGGACCTTTCTAGCAGCATTTTCCATCTGTACATTTTAGTGTGTTATTGTGTTTAATGTTTCATTGTAACGGAATGTATGTTTAATGTAATGAATGCTACCAGTTTCATAGCTTATGACATTTGCATAGCACCATACTTATCTTTATCCTATTTAATTTTCACTGGTTTCAGAGCAAAAATTAGAATGTAAAATTGGTCGAAGATATTTGTAGAAATTAAAGGTGGGCAGCTGTTTATCAGTGTATTAATATAACTAGCTCGTGTTAAGGAGAAGTGCTGCACTCTTCCGTGCCAGCCTGTCAAAATTAGAGATATGAAAGTTCTTAGCTGAGTGACATAAATGACATTGCGTTTCAAATCAAGATATAAAAGGCAACATTTATTTTGGGGGCAGTTATTGTAAACATGTTAACCACAGCGGTATCAACAGTGAAACTAGTGTTAAACACTGACATGGCTTTGCTGGGAGAGTTGTACGAAAACTTTCAATATAAAAAGTCTTTGATATTACATAACTAAAATCTTCTCTCAAGCCTGCAATGCATTTGGCTGCACAATATCCAGTTTTTACTACTTAACCAGTGTTTTGGCACTCATATTTATATACGGCACATACAGACAAGAGCTATTGCTATGGAAACATTCAGTCAAAAACCTGCCCCTTTGCTTATTATGTTGCCATGGCTGCCATCCCAGAATAGTCCTTGTTTGGCCCATCCCTCCCTCGTGTTGGTGAGTCATAATCTACGGGGAAACCACAATTCAATCCATCTGACATTATACACTTTTCTCTCTTTCCTCTTTTCTTAGAGGACGTTTGGAAAAGCTACACTGTATCACAAGACCTTGATGATTGGTACCCTGGGGTAATAAACTTAAACACTGTGGCCATAGCAACGGTCAAGGTTAATATTCGCTTCTGTTAAGGAGAGCCTGGCCAGAGGTTTGGCATCCCACTTCAATTAAAGTTTGTACATATTATTTAAAGCTTATCTTGGGGTGTGTGTGTGTGTGTGTGTGTGTGTGTGTGTGTGTGTGTGTTAAAGCAAGCAAAATATGGGAGGGAGTAACAGAAGGATAGCTGCACTTTTTCACAAAGGGCATGTGGTAAAGGAAAACCATATCCATATGTATACATTCCTCTACTCCGCCTCCATGTGTAAGTGAGAAGGGTACATACCAGTGGTATACTAAGCATTCTTCTTTCAAGCAGTTAAACTGGAATGTGCTAGGTAAAGTTAGTGCAGGCCTTGCAAAAAGTGTTAAACCAGAACTCTGTGTTCAACAAAGTTTCTTGCGAAACTGAAAAATGGTCTTGGGTGCAGTCATTTGATGTGCTGCTTCTTTTGTCCAATTCAAGAGGCGTGTGATGGCCTGATTCCACAGTTCTCCTGTTGTTCTCAGGAAAAACAACCAGCTAATGAAATTCACATGTGCCCATGATAATAGGCTACGATATGGCCCAAAAGTTTTCAGCACTACAAAATGTTTTAAAAATCAACTCAATTGCCACATATGCTTATAAAAAGCTACTCAAGATGAAAAGGATTAAAATGTAATAATTATAGCAAGACTAGGATCAGGTAATCAATCAGAGAAATGTCAAAATAGATATACTTGCTTTGTGAAAATATGCAGAACTAATGGGTATGCTTTAAAGTGCTGTAAGCCTCTCAGTGTTTGGATAGACAGTATCCCATGATCTATCAAGTGATATTAAACAGCAGCACATGCTCTTCCTGTGACATACACTGGTTGTTTTGTTGGCATGGACAGGGAGTTTCTTTGTGCTGTTTTTTAATTTTCATTATATCTAGTGCAACCTTTTTAGCAAGTCTAAGCTAAATGAAAGGCAGTACAAATGTTTTGATTGACAACATTACAGCCATTCATCCAGAACCTTACAGAACATGAGTCGAGTATAAACTTTTTAATATGTATTGTTTACTTGCTGCTGCTTTAGTTACCATGTTTAAAAAAAATAAACTTTAAAAGTTGCTCCTCTTATTCTGTGTAGTTAATCCTAGGACACACCCTAAAAATTCAGCCTGCTCTGCCCCTCCTTGTTCTTTGCTTCAGTCTGTGTACTAGTGGCACACCATGTATTGTAGTCATACAGGATGACTCATTCTGACACACCAACAGTTTGCTGTAGTGCACACAAGCAGACACACCTATGCTCTGCTCAACAGGAAACACACCCTTTCCCACATATCAGCATTAAAATACTTGATATATTAAGATTTTAATGCTGAGCCCAATGTTATGTGCATACAGAGTTTACTTAAATTAAAACCTGAAGTGACAAGTGACAATTCTCATGAAATTACAATCATACCAGACTGTCCATTATTTCATTTTTAACTGCCTGAGCGAATCTGCTCCACACCATGCTTCTGTAAAACCTGAATGGTTTGTTCTTTGGCATTTTTTCCCAGTTTGAAATCTGTATGATGGTGTTCTCCATAGATAAAACTATTGAGAATACAATTAAACTAGGGTTATTTATTTATTTTAAAGGTTTTTATGTATAAGAACTCTGCCAGGAGCATTTCATTATTTTTTTCACCTATAGTGGCCTGCCACGCCCTGCTCTTCTCTGCAAGGACAAGCTGTATAATAACTCCTCTGTTTACTGAATTCATCTGCTATTTGCTGTTTCTCTGTGCCGAACATGGGTGTGGCATGGATTTGTTGAAGGAGTGCCTTTATTCCCCCTCCTCTCTCTCATCTCTATCTTTCTTTCTCTTGTGCTGTCTCCCCTCTCCCTGTCCCTCTCACTCATGAGCTGATCCCCCCCCCCCCCCCCCCCCCCCCCCCCCCCCCCCCCCGCCCCCCCCACCCCCCCCCCCCCCCCCCCCCCATACATGTGCGTGTACATACACACGCATACAACCTGTTTACAAGGACATTACTGTATGTCTCCTGTAAGGTGTCTGAGTCAGTATCTAGCCAATTACTTGGATTAAGTTTACTCACTGATGTGCAAATATTATAGTATGAGGAGGCAAAATGTTTCGCAAGACTGTCAAAATGATTTGTCTGCATTTATATAAGAAGGCATACAGGAGAAATTAATTTACTGGAGAAGTAGTGTTGGTTTAGATGTACATTGTGTGTCTTACAGTAGGCAGAGTAACTTTTTTACTAGTTTACTGAAATGTGTATGTTTCGCTGAAAAATATTGCATATAACACCTCACAATATAAAACACTTAGCTGGACAGAAAGCAGTAAACGGATTCTAAGGAAGGATCGAACAATAGAACAGTCTGTCAGGGTTTACCGAATGTAGCCTGAGGCCTCTGTGAAGGGCTATTTTTACATAAGGGAAAGGCAGCAGTGAAGTTTTGAGATTGAAAGGTAAAACGAAATCTCTAATATTGCAAATGGTATATTAGAATTATTTGCAAGCACAGTACTGGCTTGAAGTTTTAGAACACCTTCATTTCCTCTTTCTCTCTCTCTCTCGCTCTCACTTTAATTTTAGCAGTTCAAGTCCAGTGAATGACCTTGAAAAGGAACAAAGATGTATGGTAAAAAAGACGGTTGGCTTCAAATCATTGAATGGCCAGCACAGTCTTCAGACTTAAACCACATCAGGATGACTTGGAATGAAGCAGAGTGTGTGAAGGCAAAGCAATCAACAAGTGCAATACATTCATGTAAACTTCTGCAACAGTGTTTGAAAGAATTTATAAAACAATATTTGACTCCCATTGTTAAAAGAATGCCATTAATGTGTTCAGCCTTAATATCTGCTGAGGATTAATATCTTTTAATGAGTCAAAACTTTAAAATGAATTGTGTTGAACATGAACATTGTGTTGAACCATTACTTTAACTCCAACTTTTGTCATCCAGTGTTTTCATTTCAGAATAAACAAAGAAACTGCACCTCAAAAAATAGAGGTAGTTGAAAACTTTTGATAGTGCACAGATTGCAAACTTTAAAGCTATATCTAGTAATATAATTCTGGTTAGGCACACTGCTTGTGTTGGAAAGTTTTAATTTCATTTCTCTAAAATAAAAATACTGTAATACAGCAACTTTAAGAAATGCTCTCAAATCCAATAAATCTTTCAATCCATGCACAATTGCAAAAAAACAAACAAACAAAAGTGACACTTTTTAAAATTCATATTTCAATTTTGCATAATATAGCATATAACCATGCACAAAGTTACATGTTTAAAGCAATCTATTTATGTAGCTGCCAGTTATATTGCAAATTATGTTTTGCCTGTTTAGCCTTCTCTTTTAAGTTGAAAGTGAAGTAACAAAATATAAGCGAACTGCACTACATAAAGGAATTTTTAATATATATTAAAGGGAAGCACAAAAAAAAAAACCCAAAACAAAACGAAATACCGTATGCAGGATTAGCGCAATCTGTTTGGTTTGCTATCTCAGGATTTAAAAAAACAAAACATCATTCCAAGCGGATAATGCTTGATTCAAAACAACGGACACTCCTAGTTTGTTGCAGGCACTCGAGAAGGTGGCGCCACGCTTTTAAATGGGGAAGAATAAATCGTAACAATCCAATTTTACTAGTTTTATTGTATTTCCTTGTAGTGTGTTCTAAAATTTTGAATTAGTGTGCAAACACACTTTCTTTTTCTAAGCTGATTTTCATATGCATCTGTGTAGAATGTAGACTAAGCTCTATGTATGCTAAGTGTCTGCTCAAAGCACTGTTAGCACTGCTGCAATTTTAGCTTTGATCTAAGTTCACAGCTCACCTGACAAATTTTTGCTGTGGTTAAAATATATGCTATAAAAAACTGTTTTATTTATTTCTTTTTTTATTTCTTGCTAAATTAATTAGTGTGAAAACTGCTCATGTGAAAATTATGGAGCCGGTTTGTTGCGTCTTGTGGATCAGTTTCTTATGATGATATGTACTAACACTGGATGAGTATGCTTAAAACACACCATAGCACTATTAACTTGGCACAAAGGGCACAGCTCACCTGACCAGTCTGTCATGTTAAAATATTTAAATATAAACTATAAAAATTGCCTTTTAGTTTACTTTTAACTATGTTACCACATGATTCTACCAAAAATATGAAAAGGGTTTCTAGAGTCACTGTTACACAGCTCTTAGGCTCTGCACCTGTCTGTGCTGGGAGCTTGCCATGGTCCATCCTTAAAATAAACCATCAAAAATTAATTTTAGTGTGATTTTATTTTGTGTGCTGATGCTCCTGTGTTTTCACCCGGGAAAGTCTATTCAGGAGTACTGGAGAGGAGGATCCGGCTGATAGTTGAACCTCGGATTCAGTAGGAACAATGTGGTTTTCGTCCCGGCTGCAGCTCTCTTGACCAGCTCTACACACTCTACAGGATCCTGGAGGGGGCATGGGAGTTTGCCCAACCAGTCCACATGTGCTTT
>JAOUQZ010000035.1:16176399-16187487 GCA_028564935.1 Neosilurus hyrtlii
TTGGCATCCCCCTGGAAGAGCTGGAGGAAGTGGCTGAGGAAAGGGACGTCTGGGAGTCACTGCTTAGGCTGCTGCCCCTGCAACCCAACCCTGGAACAAGCGGAAGAAGATGAATGAATGAATGCTCCTCTGTAGTGTGTATATATTAGAACAATTATGCACTTCAGGATTGATGGGTGTCATTTATCTTGCCTTTGGTGCATTATATTTGTTAAATGTGATAAATTATTGCCTATTGTACTTGGGGAAAGTTATCGCTGGATTGTGGAATGCATTCATTTAGTGGCCCTGGTACAGCCCATTTCTTTTTCTATATTTCAGTGTTCGTCTTCAAAAAAAGTATGATGTGAGTTTGTTTTTCTTGTAATTTACTCTTGGATGTTAATTTTATATAAAAAGAACAGACGTTCATTTAACCCACTCCTTATCTTCACTAGAGTAGCATAGTGGTGTAGTGGTTAGCACTGTTGCTTCGTAGCAAGAAGATTCCGGGTTCGAACCTCATGGCCAACTGGAGCCTTTTCGCATGACGTTTGCATGGTCTCTCCGAGTCCAAGTAGGTTTCCCCCAGGTGCTCCTATTTCCTCTCACAGTAACTGCAAACACCCACTATTTTATGTTGAATGGCCACTATGGTATAAATCAAACCATTAAAATATTTCAACGTGTATGCATAACATATTTAAATGGTTTGATTTTGATGTACTGAGTATGCAGTTGACTTATGACAAATATAGCGATCTTGTGATTTTATGATTGTATGAATGAGGGTAACTCTTGTCCTGGGTGAAAGGGTTGTCTGGCAAACCCTCCATGTTGCATTCTTTGTGAAGCTACAGAATGGTGATTTCAAAAACCTATAAAATTTTTTAAATTGAATTTACCACTCTTGGTGAACATTTAAAAGAATTATCATCAAATCTGTGCAATTTTTTGAGAAACTGACAGGATGTTTTTTTGGACCCTTGCAGTGTATACTTTATCACACCTAATGGAAGGCAATACTATCTAGACAATGAGTAAGAAAAAAAAGCACTAGCAAAATGAAAGTAAAAATTACATGCATGGCGTAATGCAGAACTGTAGCGCACACAGCCATATATAATAATATATCCATAAGATTATACATGTTTGCCTGTGTGAATCTATCACTGGCATTGTTTGAATAACAAGGCTTGTGTACAAATTTGAATATCAACTTCAGTCATTCAGCACCTAATGCAAAACCATTCTGCAAGAAGCCTTTTCTCTGGTATTGCCTGAAATTCACTGGGGTGTGATTTATTTTGAAGCAGTTTTGAAAGAATCATGGTATGTTAACTAAATTGCATTAACTATTGTAAAATGAAACCATTAAAGCCCACTAGAGAGCACTTTCATCAGAAAAATAGAGTCCTTGCAGGGCTTCCAAACATGGCAGTGTTGAAAGGTGCCTGAAACTGAACCTGATATTTAGCTAGATAAAAATTGGAATACTTTGTTTATAGGGAATGTCTGTAAGCAATTTGTGTAAACAACATTTTAGTGGTCACAAATCTACCACATGTCTTTGAAGGTCAGACACAGAAATTAGCAGTAAATGTGTTAACATCATAGTTTTTAAATACTGACCCCCTGACCCCCCCCCCCCCCCCCCCCCCCCAAAATAAATAAATAAATAAATAAATAAAAAATAGACATAGCTGATACTGACTCACTGCTTTCCCTTAGTGCATTATTATGCATGCTCTACATGTCTCTGGCCATTCACATGATCTCCATGGTGTAGTTCTGATGCTCACATTCCTACTGTATTTCTGTTGTTGTATTGTGTTTCTATTGTGTATCCTATTTCTGGTTGTAAACAGGGATAGGTATGGGCACTCTGTGATGTCTGTAAGCCTTGGGTGTGCCAATGACCCTGTCAATGGTTGTCTTTTCTTGGAAAGTAACCTGCCACTTTTGGCAGTTAGTAAGCATTGCATACTGGGAATGCCACACAAGACCTGCTATTTTGGAGAGGCTCGGATTCAATTATCCAGCCACTACAAGTTGATCCTTGCCAAAGTTGCTCAGATTCTCAGATCAGTTGCTTGCCCATTTTTTTCTGCTTTTAACATGTCAATTTTCAATAAAGTGGAATTTAATTCAACATTAAAAGCGGTCTCTTAATTTTTTCCACAACTATACAGTACTGTCATTTGCCAAGCATAGATCCTCTGTGGAGGATGTCCAAAGCCCCCGCAGAGCCTCCAAATTCACTGTAATGTTCCCTGTGGAGGCTCTGCCGTGAATGTACATCATCCCCATAGATACTTTTGAAATACTCTGTGAATCATCCACGGTTCCAGTTTAACTGCCCCATTCTAATGTATGTCAGTGACCATAATAGTGGGTTTAGTACATGCCTGTTTATCTTTGTTAATGGCTGTCTTCACTGGATCTTGTTTAAATCCACCATGCAGTGCATGTCTTTTAATTTTGTCACCACCACACACGTGCAATTGTCATGTATACATGAACATAAATGTCATCATGCAGTGAATCTCATGGCAATATTGCACATCGATGATTACATCAAACTGTTCTTTTTCTAGGCCAGAATGATAGTTCAAAATAGTGCATCTCAAAAAATTAGAATAGAAGTTATAGAGAAGTGGAGTGCTGTGAGGGGCAGTTAATCCAAGTCTATATAGTCCGCTTGTACGTGTTTTGTTTATCTCTCCAGACCCGATTATTCCTGCATGGAAGGTGGTGGTAACGATTGTGAGAACTCTAAAAACTGCCGCGCATGCGCTACCACATAAATCGAGTCACCCATGGAATTCTGGGAGGGCCACCGAGCCCAACCAAAGTGCCTCTGTCAACAGATCAACCTTCCTCTAATTGTGCCGCTCATGTGCCACCACGTAAATCAAGTCAGGCGGGAAAGTACAATTAGTGTTGCTGTTCTGCTCGCTGCGCTCGCTTCACAGCAATATATAAATATATACCTTTTTATATACACATATATGTATCTCAAAATATAAGAAAATATCTGTTCTAATTGAGACACTGTACAGGTTTTGTATGAAAAAGAGTTTAGTTCACAAGTTTGAATTTATTCTGCAGTCAAATGAGCTCAGTGCAGATTTGAAAAAGAGTATTGTGCATTTATTGAAGTCAAAAATGTCACTCAAGACAACCCAACCTATCAGCCTCAAGTGAGGGATATTGGTTTAAATGGTTAGACCTTAACCAGGCAATGCCTAGGCACTGGCCTGCCAATAACTACAGTCAAATAGAAAAACATTGCTATGGAGTGAAAGTTCTGCTATGCAAAAACTGGATCCATGCTCCAAATTTGACTAGTAAACATGTAAGAAATGGCTTAAAATTCAGGTATGTACCAGGAAACACAATTTTTTTTTGTATGGAAGAGTCATCAAATACTATATTTACAAACATTTACAAATACAGAAATAATTCTGCCAACAACATCCTGCTGGCTGGCACAAGCATCTGATCAAGATGGGAAATGCTAAGGGACATTTAACCAAATCTTAGGTGTGCTGTGCATACATATTTTTGATTGTGTGTGTATAATTTATTAATTTGAAAAATTATTTCAGTTAATAGTAATAATGTGGCGATATTTCAAGAATATTTGCATGAACACCACTAAAGGGTGTCATGGTTTATAATTCATATTGTTACTGAGACCTCATGAAATAATTCATTGCACAACCCTAAAAGTTTCTGCTATTTATAAATAATTAACTATGTATGTGTATAACAATGGAAGTTGGTGAATTGTCCTGAGACAACTGAGGAGGGGGACATAAACTGAGCCTGAGGTGCATAATTGTTTTAGTAGCGGAGGCCTTGAGTGGAGCACCATAGTCATGTAACATGGCCACAGAAATCACGATAACGCTTGGAGTTGGTGCTGATTGGCAGTATCGTATTCTATTGTTATATATCATATCGTTAAATTGAATCATGATGGGTAGCAATAAAAAAGATTTATTCATTTTGAAACTGAAACCCAAAAAATGGAGCCTCATAAACCAACACTCAGAATCATGCAAAAAAAAACAAAAAAACACACACTATTTTAAATGGGTGGACAAAATTTGTTGGAGCAAACAATGAAATCAAAAGCTTTCCAGAACCTGAACTTGTTAGGTGATATAAAGTGGAAATCAGCCACTGAAGGGAAAGGCCGTGAAAACCAAACCCAGGCTCGCACACCTATCAGTAGAGATGTCTATCGGAAACTTTGCCATAAGGCAGTGCCTAAATCTATTTATTATATACCACTTGCGAACATAAGCACACTAATGTGAGATTTTTATGGTTTGTTTTAATTATTATATTTCTTAAATTTCCATTCCTGCATAGTGTATATACTAATAGATATTATCCTAACATCATTGTAAACAGAACAGCTGTTAGTGTTGTCTAGTATCCAAATGTGCGTCTTGTTTACAACTGGAGAAGCCATAAAACGGTAGTATAACCAGCCCTGTTGGTTTCATGGCTACACAGGCCTTGGGTTGATTGTTCCGGCTACTGATAGTTGTCTATTAACTTAAGATAATACATTAGGGGTGAATAAAAGCTGATCATAAAAGTTAAGTATTGAATTCAGATGTCTAGCTGCAGCACAAGCGCAGTGCAACTCTTCCCTCATCATTTTCATCCCAAACTGTACACTTTCATAAAGTATAGAAATCATTTAGCGTATCTAATCAATGTATCAGTGCATCTGGGTTAAGCTGCATTGTGTCAAAGTTGAGAGCTGTCTGTCAAAGAATAAAGCTTGGTGCTTTCCTGCAGTTGTGAATGCGTGGCGACGAAAAGGCTTTGAGAGGAGCAGTGGGTGGACTGAAGCCAACCACTCCCTGCTTTTATGCCACCCCTCCACTCATCCCTCCCTTCTTCCCTCCTTCCTAGTGAAGATCTTTGCCGTGCCCTGTCCTCGGCCATTCTCCACAGCCCGAAGTTAGGACCACACTGCAAAGGTAGAGATTGAGAGAAGAAGAAGAAGAAGAAAACCACGTAAAGTGAGGGGAAGTTGTTAGACAGCATCAGACGGTTGGGACAGAAAACTTTTGGGGCTGTGGCAGAAAGGCATGTGCGCCGGAGGAGGATGCTCATGCCAAGGTGTTAAACCATTTTGGAAGCAGTGACCTGCTCCCAGGTAGGAAAAAAAACCACTCATGTTTCTAATGTCTTCTAAAGTTCTAAGTATTTTCCTCATGTAGTTTATAATGAAGCTCATTCACGCTGTGAAGGAGCTGAAAGCAGAGCAAACCCTCAGGAGGTGCAGCTGTGAACACGAGGACCTGTGGGTGTGCGCGCGCGTGTGCGCGTGCGCGCGTTTGCACAATTGACATGCCTGTTGCGCATTTACCTTCCGAGAGCTTTCAGACTGTAATGGTTCGTTTTTTTTTATATTAAGTGGAACTAACACAATAAACAGCTCTATAAATTGATTCTGAAGCGCAGGGAAGATGACGAATGCTTAAACATGCTCTGCAGGTAATTGTAAGGGAAATTTTTTAATACTTTGCATGCTATGCAAACACACTCCACACCCATGTAGTCGGGAAGACAAAGTCTCCAGCAGTCCTGTTCAGCGCGCAGCTGCAACGTGGATGAAGTTGGTGTGGCTCGCGCGTGTGAACTGCGCACGCACTTAGATTGAACAGGGAAAAAAAGTCTTAAAACGTTTATCTGATGCTTCTGGTTTCATTAAAAAGTGTTGTCTTTTTTTATTTTTTTTTTAAAAGTAATTTATTTACCTGTTGTTTTTTTTTGCCACGTAATGTAGGCACCAGCAAATGTGGTTATAAAATGTATTCCTTTTTTTTGCCACTGGACTTTTATTTTTTATATGTCCAGCTGACTGGCTTTAAGAATTTAGAGATTTGGTTTTCTTTTTGCTAATACATGTATCTGTGTCATTTATGGTACACCTGGCGAGGTTTTATTAAACCTAATGTAATATGTGAAGTTTAAATATTCCAAAATTGGAGGTTTTGCTACTCCTCTCCATTTTATGCCTTGGTTCTTCTTGCCTCAAGATTGTAGCCAGGGTGTGGGGAGAGGGGGGAGGAGGGGCTGGAGGAGGGAGGGTGGGTGATGGAATGTAGTGGTTTGGAAAGACTTACTAATTGAAACCAGGTCTGAAGCACGTAGTGAAAAGCATAGCTTGCTAGAAGAAACAAGAATGAGATTTTTTCTGCCCCACTCTGCTTATATTACTTGAGATCTACTTTAGATAGACTGGCCTAAAGGCAAATCTTTAAGTAAAAAATGTGTCTGTCAGTAAGTGTAAGCAACAGGATAAAAAGTTGCAAAAGTGTTTTTTTTTGGTTTTTGGATAAAGCCGTCAATTAACCTGGAATATAGAATATATATTTTTTTCTCTTAAAGCAAAACTTGAAGCAGGTTCTGAGGAACTGTACATTTCGATCCCATCCCCCTTCACTGCCACACCCTTCTTGTTCTGTCTTGTAGTCAAGGCTATCTATGCAATGCCTGCTGACCTGTTAATAGTTTGTGCAGTATAAATGAAATGCTTCCCATTTAAGAGGTGCTTTTACAAGAGTTATTCACAGGTAACTCTGACAAGTGAGGTTGTACGCCATTTAGAGATCTGTTACAAGTAACAGTCTTAATCGTATAGTTATTAGGTTGCTTATCTGAAGAGTTTGTACCACCAAGGAACGGAAAGAGTTTGGCCTTGTCTACACTTCCTTTGTCATTTCCTTACAGGCTTATAGAGGTTTTGCCATCCTCACCATTTGGAGGACTGTAGATGCGGAGCAACCCTGTTAGTGTTAGTGTGGTGTAATTATTGTTTACCAGTTTTTAAGGATCAAAGAGTCCCACAAAATTGAGAGCATTCAGACATGCAGTCAACTAGAAAATTATCTTCATTATGAATGTGAGTCACATTTTAGGAGATTTGAATTGCTTCTGGCAGGCATATTTTAATATATAATCAGTTGTACTTTTGATGCCTTCAAGCATTTGAGAATTCTGTCAGTATTGCATTATTTCACTATGTTTCAACTTGTCCAAACTAAATCATGGTTGGGAAATAATGACTCTGAACATCAGGAACAGTCACCCAAGGATGAAGCCACGCCAACATCTTAGTGACTCAGAATCACACAATTTTCCATGTGGCCTAAATCTGTGGCAAGAATTAGTCTGGTACATGTATGATGGAATATAATAGTTTTGGATCAGTTTTAAGTGTAAAATACACACACACCTTATGTTTTGGTAATAGTTTAGGAAAGAAAACAAGGTTTAAAAAAGAAAACGATTTGTACATAGTATGTGTATAGGTAGTTTGCGATACCATCTAAAGTGATGTATTCACAGAGTATATTTACACTTTTTCTTATTTAAACCTATTGTTTCCTTGAATAGAAGTGTTACAGTTAGGTTAGCCACCCACTATTTGTTCCTAATTCCAATTACCAAAACAAAAGGGGGGGAACCACTAAATATATTTATAAATGTAATGCATTTAGCTGCTAGTTGCTAAGGGGCGTGGAAGTATCATGAGCAGGATAAAATTCTGGGTGTGATCCATACAAGAATAAACATGAAAAAGATCAGAATAGCATTTAGACCTTGCTGGTTAGCCAACATATGAATGTATTTAATGATCCACATTAGCTCTTTTTCAACTTGCATCATCATGCCTGCCTAATTTATTAACAGAAGTGTTGCGACAAGATAAAACACTCTGTACTGTATTAAATATATGGATTCCAGTGACAGCATGTTCGACACCCGCTCCTTGCACTCCTTTAGTTTTCTCACATAATAAATTCTATGAGTAGAGTATTGAGTAATACGTATTAAGAGTATTGGAATACAACAATCATCCATGTGTGTGTGAAACAGTGAATACAGTTTGTTATGGGCAGAAGACATGTTTTGCAGGTCTGTGCTGTGTGTGCCTTAGGTTATCTTCATTCTGAGAACATTTATTAAAGAGATAACTGACAGGTAGTTGTTTGTCGTATTTCTTTTAGATTTCTGAACATTCCATTCACAAAACCTCAGGTATGTACAGAATTATGCGGCATTTAAAAACTTGGTGGATAACACTGGGCATGATCAAACAAGTATGCCTCTTCTGTTTTTTTACACCAAGTGAAATGCAACAAAATTATCCTAAAAGTCCTTGCAGTACATTTGTATTTATTTATTATATAATATTTATATACAAATTTGTGTGTGTGCGTGTGAACTAATACAATAAGCAAACAATATGTAGACTTATGTTGCTCATTGCCCACCTTTTTGAGCTTGTATTTAAATATATTTTTTTATATAGCATTGTTTTTAGTTAGTGTTTGACACTAGTTAACCATTCAAACCAGCCACTAGGCCTGTCTGGTTCTCATGTCCCCTGTCTCTCTAAATGTCCTTACATTTCCCTAAACAGACTGTATGTGACTACCTCAGTAAAATGTTACTTTATGGTTTTAGTGTCTTCTGATCTATTTTATGAGTTTAGTGATTTGATGGCTGTTTAGTCCTTATGTTCATTGCTTTTTTTCTATTCTATGAATAGAGAAGCTCTTTGCAGAGAACGGTGTTGATGTAGGTGTTCAGTTTAGTTGGTCTGTCAGAGCAAATGAAATATCAATTATTCTTAATTTTTCACGCCACAATACAGATACTTTCTAATTCATAGCCTGTGATCATATGTACCCAGTATATTTGCCACCTGAGGATGCATGTGTCTCACGGATATGAGTACCAAAGTTCTGCTAACTGAACATGAATAGTCTGTTTTGATGAGGCATTTTCACTGTGGGAACAGAGTGATTGGTCAGATTGTAGGACGTTGCTTTGGACTTAGTCACTGTAGGAGAGGCTGGGCTCTATTCCAGTTGGCCTGACTGCTACAGTGAGGAATGTGTGGGACTGGAGGCCAGGGTGGGGCCCTCAGCTCTCTTTGCAATGAACAGTGCATAGATGGCATGCTCATGGCTGTGCTTTCTTTTTTATAGGGTGTGGCCTATACTTTAGATGCATTATGTAGTGATTAGTACCAATTATAGATGGCACTTTTTCTTTACCTCATAAATGCTGCGTTTTATGCAAAATTAATCGAATATTTCCCTATTTATTTTATGTTGAATCTTGACTTCTGTGTAACGCCTTGCAGGCTGCTGTTGTCATTTTTTGGCTGTGGCTTTAACACGGTAGCAACAAAGTTAATATAAGTGGATCTCTCTTTTATGTCAGTCTTTTGAGTGTACACAGCTGCTCCGCCTCATGTTATTCTATGCAAACACAATGACAAACTCATCCAGCCTGGCCTTTATCACCACACATCCATGTCTATTTCAGTCGCAGCACTGGAATAGCTGGTGGTATAATGAAACAGCAGAATAGTAGAGGCATTGGCTATGGTTTCATAATCATGCATGATACTGAAATTTGTACAGATGAGATATGAGCAAAAAGAACATTTTGTTTTTGTCACAGAGAAGTTACTTAACAGTAACTTTTAATAGTGCCAGGGTTGTGAATCTGTCCGTTTCATTAACCATATCTAAATAAGATATGAAACGACAACTGATGTTATTTGAGGAATATTATTAATTTTTAAAATTATTAGCAATAATTATTACTAGCTTTTTATTCAGATTATTGGCTTATTATTTAGACTACTTGTTAAGCTGTATGTAATTAGTGTAAACAGTATTTCCATTGATTTGTATGTTATAATTCTACTCTGATTTACAGAATAGCTGTATTTACAGTCATCCAAGTAGCTATTTTCTCTGCATTTGGAATGGTCATTAGGTGGTGGAAATCAACCATGGTGGAGACACTTGATTACAGTTGTTCTGCGATGTAGTCATGGGCAGGTCCCCACTGGTTAATGTGTCTATGCTGACTGCAGCATTTGTTTTCATTGTCAATGAATGAAGTGGTGTTTTTGTCTCTTTTCTGTTGCTCTCGGTACTTGTCTGGTTCACAAAAAGAACCGGAAAGCACCATGACAGTGTCCTGAAAACCCTTCAGTTATTATCTTTGTTTACATTCTTTTAGACTAATAACCATTTGGATTAATGTCAATCAAGGACGGTAACAGAAATCAGGAATAGTAAGAAAAATTGAGATGTGATAAAATTTACCTGTTAGGAAACCATGTAATCTGTTTTCATGGCACATTTTCAAAATGTGTGGTTTTTTTTTTTTTTTTAAATAACCATGAAATAGATTTATTACAATATAACCCACATTTATATAGGTAAATTATGTGGTTGTGCAACTATAGTGTGTTCATTGGCACACATGATAAGCATATACTGAAAGGCATCAACAATATTTTCCAGAAAGTTCATGGCAGATTTTGCATCAGAGCTTAATCGGCCTTGTATTTACTGGTAGAGATAACATGAATGTAACTTATATTTTCTACATCGCTTTACATTTATCATGGCTTTAACAAACAAAAAGGCATGTCCAAATAAGGAACATATTCCATACATTTTCTCACATGGAATAGCCACTATAAAACTAACATTTCTTTGTGTCAGTCATCAGTGGTTGTTGTCTCATGTCATATCTTTAAACACGTCAAATGTAGAAGAACTACCAAGTAGTAAAAAAAACTAAACAAAACCTACAGATGACATTAAAGTTAACTTATAGTGTATGTTGCTTGGGTTTTATTACTCTGATGTAGCCTAATATAACCATCAGTTCATGTAAATCTATATCTAAGAAACTACTTGTTATATTTAGTGTGTGAAGTGCCATTGGTTATGAAACTTCCACAACGATAGAACACAAAAAAACAAGAATTTAACTGCTGCAAACTTGATAAACACCAAAAAGAGAGAGGCTGTGCTGTTTAGTTTAACCAAAGCACGACTTTTTGGATAATGATGCATGCTTCATCATGTGTAGTGTTGGTATAGAGCAGGGGTCACCAACCTTTTTGAAACTGAGGGCTACTTTATGGGTATTGAGTCATACGAAGGGCTACCAGTTCGATAGGCTCTCCTGAAATTACACATTTGCTCAGTTTGTCTTTAGTTATACATTATCAATAATGATTAATGATACTCA
>JAOUQZ010000035.1:16193151-16204122 GCA_028564935.1 Neosilurus hyrtlii
TTCTCACAATAATTATCAACAATAAAAATCAAAAATTAATTTTAGACGCAGCTCACTAGTGAGTTGTGCTATTTTAAGAACAGGCCTACTGGCAACTTATGTGGTCCTTGGGGGCGACCTGGTGCCCGCGGGCACCGTGTTGGTGACCCCTGGTATAGAGTATTGCTGAAAAATTGCAGTAGAGTGATCAGTCTCCATATGTTTACCACCAGTATGGGTGCTGTTTGTAATTATTGTGTTAAATTACGTGAATATGATACTCAATTAGCATTTATTATTTTATTCGAGAAACAATGAATCAGACTCTGTACATTAAAATTGTTTTTGATCTGTTAGACAGCTTGACAACGTGGTTAGATCTTGTACAATGCAGTAGAGGAATATATTTATTTACAGGATGTAATAAATTCATAATTTAATTTAAACAAATAATAATTTCATCATTTGTGGGAATTCAATTTCTGAGAGGGAAAAACAGTGCAAAAGTTGTTTCAATGTAACATTGGAACGGGACGTTTGGGTGTGGGTGGGTCAGATAAATCCCCAGGCTTGTGTAAAGGAATGCTGTCTGGTATTTTTTCCAGGAGCTTTTTCAGTCACTGTCGCCCTCTGAGGGCAAAACCGAGAAAGTGGAGAGCAATGGGTGGGGCTTTTTTAGAAAAGGGAAAATGTTTGCCTGTTTCAGTAGCCTAAAGCAGTGATTAGTTTATATGTGCATTACTAATATGAGAAGGAAAAATAGTAATTGTTTTGTTAAATTTATTAAATTACAGCTTTATCAACACTGAGCATCAGGGAAATAATTCATTGTTATTCATGCACCGTTTGTATTCTCCTGTGTCTAATACCATGCACATTTTCCTTGTACATTTTTACAGAAAGCAAGTGTGGCTGAGGAGGGTGTCCAGTAGTGCTAGAGCACCTGGTATGTTTTCCTTTTTCTTATGTCAAAAGCCTTCAGATTTTGGTTAAAAATATATTCTTAAAGAGGAGTACATGCTTACCATTTCATACCTTTCCTCCACTGTGCTGACATGGTTGCTGTCATTCAATTTCTTATTAAATTCTTACAAAATATAATGTAGAAATCACAGGTTTTTGTTATCTTGTGAGTGTTTAGTCCACTATGATTCAGTGGGCCATCAGCACATGGTAGTAAAGCCTTTAAAATATCACGTAGTAAATCACAGGCTGATTATTAAACCAAAAATTGGAATGTTGGCTATGAAAGCCATGCAGTCAAAGGCTTGCACTATGAAATATGACACTTCTTACCCACTCTGCACCCTCATGCTATGACCTGGCCACCTGTTCACAATGTCAGCATCCCTATGTGACACTGATTGCATGGATTTGATTTAAAGCTCAACAACACCACTTCTAAAGATAGCACAGCATAGGACATATCCCAGAACCATATAGCTCAATGATACAGTACCATGATTTATCAAACCTGTCTTTTTTTTCCTCCTTTCTCTTATCTCCCTGCACACAATTCAGTTTCCTTGCATGCTCTAGGTATAATGTGTAATGTATTTAAATGACCAAAGATAAACATTTATTTTTCATCCCACTTTACCAGGAATTTGTCAAATTTGAAGACACTAAAAGCCTGCATGTTGGTTAAAGGGAGTTGAGGAGATTGTTCTGGCACTGTGACAAAACATGCTTGAGACAGGAGAGGAATAACAAGCCACTCCTTACACGTACTGGGAGGGAAAATGCAACATTGCTGTTTCTCGGCCTGTTGCTTTTGTAAACACCCAGACATAAATAATGAGCCTTGCTTCAGATGTGTAATACACAAATTGAATTGGTCCCTTTTCAGTTTAAAAAGTTTGAAATGTTTGTATTATACAGAGAATAAAGGGTTTATGCACTCTGTTGGCCAAAACTAATTTCTACAGTTATTTTAGCTTTTGGATTGACATCCAACATCTGTTCGAAATACCATGATGTGTTGCTCATTTCTTGCAACCATTTTTTTGAGCGCAGACAGCGTGTTCCTCAATTTTTAATGGTTTAAGTTATAATTTATGTAATACCATGGCTTCTCCTTATGTGGTTTACTCTAGGTACTCTGGTTTCCCTTTCACAGTCCAAAGAAAGCACATAAGGCTAATTGGCTGTGCCCAAATTGCCCCTGGGTGTGAGTGTGATTTGTTGTGTGTGTATAATGGCCCTCTGATGGTCTGGTGAGTTGTTCAGGGTGTACCCTGACAGTTCAGACAGTTCTGTTCAGACAGTGTACCCACTGTCAGCTGAGATAGGCACCAGCCTTCCTACCAAGCTAGTAGGATTATGTGTTTCAACAAATGAGTGAGTGGCAATAACATTGCTGGCTAATGTGGTTATTAAAAACTAATAAATTAATGAGTTACACTGATGCATGGTGCTTAACTTTGTTCGTTAACTCTGCTACTGATTGAGAGTTTCCATGCTTAAACAAAACTGAAAATTAGTGCTTGGTACATTACAGCACGTGTGTGTGTGTGTGTGTGTGTTCATCCCTTCGGCTCAGTCACTCCAGTGTTACGTGTGTGTGTGTGTGTGTGTGTGTGTGTGTGTGTGTGTGTGTGTGTGTGTGTCTGCATTCATCCCTTCGGCTCAGGCAGCCCAGAGTTTTGTGTGTGTGTGTGTGTGTGTGTGTGTGTGTGTATATAACTAGTGCAGTATTTATGTAATGGTGATTCATTAACCAGTGGGTCACAGCCCTCCAGTGGGGAAAAGTGTTACTGCACACGGGGTCGGTCTCTAAGATTATCAATGTAACTGTGAAAATTAGTCATTGAAAATTTTACATTTTTAACAGTTGTCATAACTTAGGTAGTTTCCAAAACCTGTATATTATTTTGGGTTGCCAGTGTTTTCTCGGAGATAAATGTGTTCTGATTGCCTAGATTTACAATGTCTGTTCAGGAACTCTGTGGGACATACTTCAGTACTTATAACCTACACCCAATCTGTTTGGTTGTTATTGGACCTATGTAGTTAGACTATTGAATCATATCCCTTTGTTCTGTGTATTGTATTTCATGTCTTGCCTATGGGGTATGAGGAGATTATATCTGATAGTTTGCTTTAGGGAAATGAAGAAAGATACCTTTATGACCAAATTTATTGCTATTTATAAACTAAGTTTGTGTGAAAGAAAGTTGCAAATTGGTAGTAAGCCAGATACATTATTTTGCAAGTGGGATATTTGAAGGATAATATACTGAGGAAGGTCTTACTTGGTGGAAAAAGGAAAGCAGGTAAAATGGATGTTGCTCCCTCTACAACCTACACCAGCGTATAGAAATTATTGTTCTTAAATGAGAAGCTAAATATGGTGGTATAATGCTAAAGTGAGGCAAAAGTGCTTACAATGCAGAATAAAATGCACAGATGTAGAAAGTAATGAAAGGAGGCTATCCACAGTGTCGGAGGAAAGGACAGTTGCATTTTTACTGGAGATGTTTGGTTCTAAATTTATGGATCGGTTTTGGGTCATTTTCTAACCTCCAACTCGGTTTTTCTGTTTTGGTAGCGTTCGCACAAACAGGTAGGTGATCAACTGCAATATAAATAATAAATGATAAATTTAATATTAAAAAAATTAATAAATAGATAAGATTACATTTCCAGTAACTTTAAGTTTAATCACTGTTGGTACAGAGTGGGTTACTCTCAACAGATAACACAGAGAGCCGTGTCAAGTTGTGATTAATAAACATTAACATGAGTCTAGCCATGCTTTTGGGAGAGATTATATAACTACACGTAGATTATTCAGTGATTAATTGGTGGCGGTAGCTCAGGTGGTTAGGAGTCACGCTGGTGCATGACCCACAGGCCTGGTTTCGAAACTCACCTTGCTTATTTTAACTATCTAACAGTTCATACATTTGATTTATTTGTTTGTATAAATTTTGTTTTTCATGAGTCAGTCTGCATAAATTACAACCAGAACAGTGTGGGTTACAGTGTACAAATATGCATGTTGGTGTATTCATAGTCAAAAGGTCTCTTGTAGCTAATAGCTGGATGGATGGTTGAGGAGGTGGTACTAATGAACAATGTCTCTATTTAAAGCTGGAATGGCAGGCCCACATATTTATTGGGCAACCCTACAGAATTACTTAATGCAGACTGAATGCCTCGTAATATAAATTTTTAAATATTTATTTAAATTTTTATTTATTTTTTTCCTGTGCTGACACTTTTTTTATATTGAACTTTTATTTCCATATAAACATACAATTAACAAGCACCAAACACAAAATAAACAAACCACCAAACTAACATACAATTAAAAATAAACCAATAAATAAATAAAAATTTAAAAAAGGCACATCCCATGGCCTTATACAGTGGAAAACATGTTCTGTGATCTGATAATATAAAACGACTCCATATTTGGCTTTTTTCCCCCTGGGCATCGCATACCTTAGCAATTAATGATTCAAATGAAGCGGTCTCTGTCATGAGTTTAATACAATCCTCAGTCTGAGGCCCGTGGAGGCTTCTCCAGTTCCTCAGAATGTCTTGCAGCAGTTGTGTGCTGACACTTGTACTCAATTCATTTAACCTCACATAGAAAAAAAAAACCAAGGAGGTTGAAATTTTAAAATGGATAACATTTTTGTGCTTATATTTTCATAAAACGTACAGTGTCACTCAGAGCAGGTGACATCACACTTTATAATGTAAAACAACTGTTTTAGGTTCTTGTGTTTTTGTGTAGAATGTACTTAGACACCTTTACAAATCACTGTTTAATTTTAGTGTATTATGCACTGACTATGACTTTTTACTTCGAAATTCCATTGTTTTTGTCCCTCTTTTCGAATGGGTAATTATTTAAACATTTTTTTCAAATTAGTAATACCAAACTTTCTAGCCATTGCACAATAGTCAGTACTACAAAGCACTTCATTTCATACCTTCATTACTCCTCCTTAGTGTTTCATCCTTCACTCTTCCTCACATTTACTTCAGTTCACTTTTAAAGGCCTAAGCACTTCTAGAGATTAAAAGCTAGGACCAGCAATGTTAATAATTTTTATTAGATTGTCTCACCTTACTCTACTCCTTCCTTTCTTTTTCATCCCTCCATCCTCCCATTAAAATCCACTTATCCCATCTCATCTTTTTTAAGGTAAATTTACAAATTATTGTGTATATTCAAGTACAAATGTATGTCACCAAACTCCTTCAATTCCTATCCACTGATTTCACTACTGCATTAGCTTTAAGGTAAAAGCTCCCAAACTTTAGAAAAAAAACACACAATTACCATATCTGTCTGTCTGTGTCTATCCAGATTTTTGTATAAATGTTTTTTTTTGGAAAGTGTTAGAATTTCCTTCAGGAAATGCAAATCTAGTGTTCTGTATTTTAGCTGTGGAAATAGGTTATGTAGCTTGAACATTTTGATTCTTTGTTTTAAAATTATGGTATGATTAAGCATTTTTTTTCCTGGAGGTTGTCCGCTATGATGGATCCAATCAGAAAAGTAATGATTCTTTGTTTTGTATAATTTCAGGGAGAGATACTAGGGCTAACACAGCCTAGTCCAGCTGACACCTCAAGGGGAACCAGTGGAGAAATCAAGGATTTGAAGTTAGTATGTTTGTTGAAATATCAATTTGATCACACAATCGAGTGCTTATCAGTCAGAGCTTAAAGATACTGTTGATTGACATATGCTTCCAAACATAGACTCCTCTATAATGTTTACATTTGAAAACCATGAATATGATTTTAAATTTCCTGCTCACATCAACAAGGAAGAGCAGCTTATTATTGCAGTGTGTAAATATCCTGTGCTTTATGACTGCACACAGAAATTTTACAAGGATTTTACCTGAATCCTATCAATAGCTAATTTTAAGAAAATAAATAAATCAGTAGATAAAAGCTGTGTACAGTTCAGAATAAAGTACTGCTGAAAGTGTATTCCATCTAAACGGAGCTCCTAAACAAGTTATTCTCCCCCATGATGACACCAATCTTGTATCATTGGGGGAATCCAGTGTTGACGGCATGGTGCTGTATTCTCAAATAGAGAGCCGAGATGGTAAGGAGAGCGAACTGTTTCCGGTTCATGAGGCACAAGAGTCTCCATTCTATACTGATGTGTGATAATATTAATAATGATTATAAGCTATATATGATAATGATGATAAGTTTGCACGGACCCTGCTGTAGGGAAGCGTGTTGCTCACAGTTTCACTCGGAAAGATTTTGAAGCGGGAAATGTGAGGGAGTCACCTAGCCAATGAGAGCTGAGAGGAGAAGCAAATTGCCTCTCTTGCCAGACAATGTTGCGTGTTACTTGTTGCTTCCTGTGTGAATGCGGCTTAATGGCTAGTGAGGGTGCCATCTGTGAAGACTAAGATACACTATATAATATGAAATGAAAAACACATTGAAGACACTTCAGACTTGACAAGACACTTCATTCATCCATTCATTTGCTGAACTGCCTAATCATATTAGGGTGTCAGCAAGGCTGAACCTATCTTAGCCGACACAGGGTGAAGGTAGAGTACACCCTTAACAGCTTTCCAGACCATCGCAGGGCCAGTACACACGCACACAACCATTCACACTCACACCTAAAAGCAATATGCCAACTAGCCTAATGTGCATGTCTCTGGACTGTGGGATGAAACTGGAGCACCCGGAGGAAAACAATGCAAGCACAGGGAGAACATGCAAACTCAACACACAAACGAGCCTGGGAATCAGACCCAAGACTTTGATGCTGTGAGGTGGAGCTGCTAACCATTACACCACCATTTCGCCCCAAAGCCTTGATTTATATGAGCATATTGAAAGTTGTCTTTTATGTTAATTAGCTTCTTTTTTCCCGCTTGTCTAGATGGCGGACGAAGAGGACACAAGAGAAGTGCTCTTCCCTCAATGGATGGGCCCTGATAAACATGGTCTTACAATAGAGCAAAAGGGTCATGGAGAGATTTTTGTCAAGGAAGTGAAAGAAGAATCTCCTGCTTCTCATACTGGAAGAGTATTTCAAGGTAGATGATTAAATGTTATCTCCATGAAAACATGCCTATTCATAACACCTAGGACTTTGATAAAAAAAAATTTTGAACAGAACATGCATTTGATGCTATATAATTTTTATTCACTTCTGTCTCATTCATAGGTGATCAAATTGTTGGTGCCACAATCTACTTTGAGAATATGAGCTCAGAAGAAACAGCAGAGTTATTGAAGAATCTTAACAGACACAAAGTTGGACTAAAACTACAGCACAAGACAGGAGACAAATCACCTTGTCGCTCTCCCATAAGCACGATGTCATGGGAAACACGAAGTGGATTTGGAGGTTCTAGTCCTGATATTATCCTGGTATACTTGTATTTTGTTGCTTTTTCATTTTCAAAGAGCTATACTAAGAGTACTCATGGTACATCTTCATAGGAAAATGCCAGAGGTCAGACAAAAATTTTAACGTGTGTGTGTAATACATATATTTTTATATATATATATATATATATATATATATGTGTGTGTGTGTGTGTGTGTGTGTGTGTGTGTAAAATCGGAAAATCGACTCAGGATTTTGTGTGTGTGTGTATATATATAATATATAATATATATACTTATATATATAAAATTGTGCAATTTATATATGTCTCTGCAGGGTGGGGATGACGAGGAGTACAGGAGAATATACACTAAGAAAATAAAGCCGAGACTGAAGTCTGAGGACCTTGCAGAGGGAGTTGATGTACGTACAGAACGTCACAGCAGCACGAGTAGTGATGGCAGCACAATTACAACTATTACCCGCCGCATCACTACCTACACTGTGGACATACCAGGGGGATCTGACCAGCAGCAGATTGATATTTCCAGCCCAGAATTCAAGTTTAATGTTCCAGAGGGGGGCTCTGCTCAAATTAAACTGCCTCATGGAAATACCATAAGCACAGTCAGTGGGCAAGAAAGTTTAGGTCTTGGAGAAGGTAGATTAAGAGATTCAGAGGGCTCCTCTGAGAAGCACTGTAGTACATCACATGTCAAAACTTCCATTACAACAAAAGGAACAGAGGGAAGTGGGAAGGATGTGAGATTTAATATATATGACACTGGATTGTCAGCAGCAAAAACACATAGTGACGAAGGGTCTTCTGAATGGATTCAGTATGATAATAGTGTAAGACACAAGGTTTCACTCACATCAGACACAAACAAAGGTCATTCTGATCGCTCAGTTACACTTAGGGTAGGGACAGGTATCGATGAGGTAAGCAGCACTGAGCAGATGAAAAAACCCAAGGTTATTTCATGTACTGAAATTGAAAGGGGCATCAAAATGCCCAAAATGGATATTATTGGTTCAGAGGAGACAGAAGGAGGATTTAAAATGTCAGAATTTAAGAATTTTGAAATTAAGGGGCCAGAGGCTGAGGAAAATGCTAAAGGCAAAGATTCCACCAAAAGTGATTTTGTAAAAGCAGCACATGTAGAAATCAAGGGTTCTGGTGTCATAGACACAAATCAAACATCCAGTTCAAGTTCAGAAAAGGCTGCAGTGGATGGTAATAGTAAAGTTCTGAAAGTAAAAGGGGAGATTAAGGCCTCAGTGCCAAAAATGGTAGGGGACTTCAAAACAACTACTGTAGAAATCATAGGCCCACAAGCTAATATTGAGGGCCCTGATGGAGGACACAAAATGGCAAAAGTAAATCTGTCATCATTTGGAATTAAAGGTTCAAAGGTTGAAGGTCCTGATGTAGATGCAAGTCTACCCAAAGGTGAAATTGACATAAAAAGAGCGGTCATAGACCTCAAGGCACAAAATGTTGACACTGAGATACCTGAGGGGAAAGTGAAAACTGCAACAGTCAAAGTTCCTACCTTTGCTGGTGTAAATATATCTGTTCCTAATTTAGATTTGGACATTAAAGGTCCTAAGGTGAATGAAGATGTTAATATTTCAATTGAAAAAGTTGAAGAGGACATTAAAACAACAAACGTAGATATTGAAGGCCCATCTATCAATATCAAGGCACCAGAAATTGATATCGAGGGACCTAAGGGAAAATTGACAGGTCCAAAATTCAACATGCCATCAATTTCTGGTCCAAAGATCTCCAGGCCTGATGTGGATTTCCATCTAAAAGGCCCTAAAATGAAAGGTGAAGTTGATTCATCAGTTCCTAATGTTGAAGCAGATATCAAAGCACCTAAAGTGGACATCAAAGGCCCAGATGTTGATATTGAGGGCCCTGAAGGAGGACTGAAGATGCCAAAAATCAAAATGCCATCCTTTGGACTTAAGGGTCCAAAAGTTGAATGCCCTAATGTTGATGTTAGTCTCCCCAAAGGCGAAGTTGACGTAAAAGGACCATCCATCGATATCAAGGCACCAGAATTCGATGTTGAGGGACCTGAGGGAAAAGTGACCGGTCCAAAATTCAACATGCCATCAATTTCTGGTCCAACGATCTCCAGGCCTGATGTGGATTTCCATCTTAAAGGACCTAAAATGAAAGGTAAAGTTGACACAGATGTCAAAGCACCTAAAGTGGACATCAAAGGCCCAGATGTTGATATTGAAGGCCCTGAAGGAGGATTGAAGATGCCAAAAATCAAAATGCCATCCTTTGGACTTAAGGGTCCAAATGTTAAATGCCCTGATGTTGATGTTAGTCTCCCCAAAGGTGAAGTTGACACAGATATCAAAGCACCTAAAGTTGACATCAAAGGCCCACATGTTGATATTGAGGGCCCTGAAGGAGGATTGAAGATGCCAAAAATCAAGATGCCATCCTTTGGACTTAAGGGTCCAAAAGTTGAATGCCCTGATGTTGATGTTAGTCTTCCCAAAGGTGAAGTTGACCTAAAAGGACCATCCATCGATGTCAAGGCACCAGAAATCGATATTGAGGGACCTGAGGGAAAAGTGAAAGGTTCAAAATTCATGATGCCATCAATTTCTGGTCCAAAGATCTCCAGGCCTGATGTGGACCTCCATCTTAAAGGACCTAAAGTTAAAGGTGAAGTTGATGTATCAGTACCTAAAGTTGAAGCAGATATCAAAGCACCTAAAGTGGACATCAAAGGCCCAGATGTTGATATTGAGGGCCCTGAAGGAGGACTGAAGATGCCAAAAATCAAAATGCCATCCTTTGGACTTAAGGGTCCAAAAGTTGAATGCCCTGATGTTGACATTAGTCTCCCCAAAGGGGAAGTTGATGTAAAAGGACCATCCATCGATATCAAGGCACCAGAATTTGATGTTCAGGGGCCTGAGGGAAAAGTGAAAGGGCCAAAATTCAAGATGGCATCAGTTTCTGGCCCAAACGTCTCCACGCCTGATGTGGATTTCCATCTTCCTGGCCCTAAAATGAAAGGTGAAGTTGATGCATCAGTTCCTAATGTTGACACAGATGTCAAAGCACCTAAACTGGACATCAAAGGCCCAGTTGTTGATATTGAGGGCCCTGAAGGAGGACTCAAAATGCCAAAAATTAAAATGCCATCCTTTGGACTTAGGGGTCCAAACGTTGAATGTCCTGATGTTGATGTTAGTCTCCCCAAAGGTGAAGTTGACTTAAAAGGACCATCTATCGATGTGAAGGCACCAGAAATCGATATTGAGGGACCTGAGGGAAAAGTGAAAGGGCCAAAATTCAAGATGCCATCAATTTCTGGTCCAAAAATCTCCAGGCCTGATGTGGATCTCCATCTTAAAGGACCTAAAGCTAAAGGTGAAGTTGATGTATCAGTACCTAAAGTTGAAGCAGATATCAAAGCACCTAAAGTGGACATAAAAGGCCCAGATGTTGATATTCAGGGCCTTGAAGGAGGACTGAAGATGCCAAAAATCAAGATGCCATCCTTTGGACTTAAGGGTCCAAAAGTTGAATGTCCTGATGTTGATGTTAGTCTCCCCAAAGGGGAAGTTGACCTAAAAGGACCATCTATCGATATCAAGGCACCAGAAAT
>JAOUQZ010000035.1:16214310-16229962 GCA_028564935.1 Neosilurus hyrtlii
TGTGTGTGTACATACACATTTGACTGGAAATATGTGAAATTGTCAAAAGTGCAATGCACAGGTCTGACTTTCACCATTCTTATTTTTGTCTTCAACTTATTTCAAATAACAATACACATTGGTTTCTTAAAATAAGATAGATAAGTCAGAAATCATAAACAATTAAAAAAAAAAGGCTTTTCCCAAAAGCTTAAGATGATTATGTAGACCGGTGTCTTGTATACATTAATGTTTGACATTTGATATGTGAATGCCTTTTTTTGAAATTTAATTTATTTTTTCCAGTCTCACTCAAAAACAAGTCAGGACAAATTGAACCAAGTTTATTTTGAACTAAAGTTATAATTATTTTTTTGGGCTGAAAAGGTCATAGACTGAAGATGCAATGGTCAATTTTGACCAAATATGATTTATTTTTCAACATAGTTTCCCCTGCTGTCACCACACTTATTCCATCACTGTTATTGAGCTTGGGCAAGGGTTTGGACAAAAAGTTTGAATGGGTGTGTGTATATGTATGTATACCTCAACATATTAAAAATATATGGAAAAAAAAAGACGAAAGAAACATTATTTGGAATGTCACAATCTCTATTTGCTTTTCTTATTCGCTCAAAGACATGCAAAACATAAAATTATGCCTACAAATTGAGACATCGGTTTCAATGTTTTTGATCGATATTAATAAATTTTTTTTTTTTTTATTTTAAAGCAAAAGATGACTCTGTGTGTATGTGTGTTAATACACTGCCCTGGCAGAAAAAAGTTACGGACTGTAATAATTTGTTGGTCTGCCCTTAGCTTTGATTACAGCATGCATTTGCAATGGCATTTTTTAGATACATTGTACGCAATGTCACAACATATATTTCAGTCCAGGGTTGTCTTCATTTTTTAAATCAGATCTTACGCTGAGGATAGAAGAGTCAAACCACTGTACAAACTCTTCAACCACTCTTCTGTCATTTTTTTAAACTCAAAAGATCACATGACCTTTTCCATTGCTCCAGAGTCTGATATTTATGCTCCCTAGCAAACACTACCATTTAGTCCCTATTCTGTGAGTTGTTCTCACAGTGTGTGTGTGTGAAAATGCTTTACATATGTATATTACTTAATAATAATAACAATTTGACCAGTGCGATTAATGTTTAACTGTTGCTTAGGATGGGGGTTCACAGAATTATTTTTTTTTCTTGGTAGTTTCTTGTGATGAGAATGTCCCATGGGACCTCAACAGATGAAAAGACTACTGCGTGCGTGTGCGTGCATGTGTGCGTGCACGCGTGTGTGTGTGTATGTGCGAGAGAGAGAGAGAGAGAGAGAGAGAGGAGACACAAGGGTATGTGTGCATGTGTGTGAGCATAAAATAAACCTGCACAGTCCAAGCTAGAGGAAAAGAGGATCCTGCTTTTTGAGGATGACAGCATTGCTGCCCATTCTTCTCAAGCTACATGATTTACTTCACTAGGATCTGACCTCTGTATTCTGTCATTTTTAGCAGTCTCTCAGTTCCACATCATTAGCTGCTGGAAAATTGGGCTGGGCTTTTGGAACTGCTACTCATTTTGGATTATTTCTTCTATATTTTTCATGGGTGTATGCAGTAAGGCACTGAGCAGCAGAAGAGAGGGAAAGAAGACGATGGACAGAGAGTCTATCATTCTCATGCTGTAACTGAACAGCAGGAGCAGCAGACAGAGTTGAATGAGGGGGTGGGGGGGGTGCTATAAGACAAAAGCTGCAGACACTGTTCGCTCACCGACCACAACGTGCAACAAAAGACAAAAGAAGAAGGAGAGGCTATTGAACGTAAGACTCAGGCTTTTTGCCTCCTTATTGTCAGTATTCCATGAGCCACTGGCTCCCTATTGAGGACATATAGGATGTCTGTTTCAGGGAAAAAAGAGTTTGATGTAAAACAGATCCTTAGACTTCGCTGGCGCTGGTTCAGTCATTCCTCTCAGACATCAGCAGGAAATGTGGGGTACATTCAGCAAGAGGGATTCGAGCATGGGTGCACATCAATCCAGAGCCGCCTTAAGAGTCACTCCCGGGATAGAGGAGGACTTCGTAAGAGCAACAGCCCTGTGCACAGCATTCTGTCTCCCACCCCAGGCTCAACACCTGTCTATGTCAGAACGGGCAGTCAATCATGGCACCAACAGAACATCATCCAGCACCTCCAGGCCAGTGAAGAGTCTCCGAAAAACAATTCTCTATCTAGTGCCAGCAAAGGGAATGGCAAGAACAGCCAGGAAAATTTTAAAAGCAACCCAGAGGAATGCCTTGAAGAAGAAGCCTCTGACAGGTAAAAAAAAAAAAACTGAGCAGAAATAGAGAGGCAAACCTGTGAAGATGCAGAGGAACCATTTATGTTACACCTGAAGACACTTTTCTCTGTATTTACTGCATGATGTAGAGATAGTCTACAGACAAACATGAATGGCGGATCTTATGTTCTGGCAGTGGGTAGATTTACAATAAATTCTATGGCAGCAGTGGTTTAATCACCATTATGTAGAGGCTACTGTATTTACTGTCCATATCTGTTCAAACTGATTATGCCAGCTGCATGAACTCAATAAGGGAAGGGTTTGTTTTATTGGATTGGATTGCTAATATGCTAGCTCCTCAGAGAACATCACTGACCCATCGAATTCATCATGCACTTGCCAACACTGTTCACCCAGGAATGGTTTATTTACATCGCACATTGGGTGCAGAAACATGGCTCTTTGAAATATCTGAAGATATATTATTCATTAGGCCGACATCTTCCTGGCAATAGTTGAGACAAGCAAAGCATGTGCTTTTATCACATATACAGCATATACTGAAAGATACAACAAACTATGCAGTAAATGTTTGCCATTTTGCATCCGATATATGTTTAATTTCATAAATTAGTGCACACTGATACATTCGTGCTTTAGTTTTACATGATAGAGCAGGAATGCTGCTGGAGCAGAGACCATGGTATCAATTGTATGTTTGTATTAATTGTATAATTATAAAACAGGCAATGACAAAACCATGAATTAGCTGTAGAAGAACAGATTTAACAAGACAAAGTTTCAGTGAAGGTTTTTTTTAAATGGAAAAAGTAATTAAGTTCCACAGATGCATTGCACAGATGCACATTCACAGTATATATATATATATTACAAACAAAGACTGCTTTATGATATTTGCTGTTAATATTTTTAATTTAACTGTTTAAATTTAAATGTAGTTTGAAGCTACTTCAGCCAGCACCTTGGCAAACACAAATGGCAACACTAGCATTATAACTGTATATGATGCTTTAAAAGAAGCTAATTGTCCTTTCAGGGCGGCACGGTGGAGCAGTGGTTAGTGGCAGCTGTTCAGGGTTTATCCCGCCTTCGCCCAGTGTCAGATGCCGGCTGTGCTCATGATAATTGCTACAGTGGCCTGAAAGCCTATATAGTGTTAATGGCCATGTCTATTGATTGATATTGCCTGCGTCACAGCAGGAAATTCCATTATATCATTTTTGTTAAACAGTGAGCCTTTGTCTTTACTTTGCTAAATGTGAACACATAAAGAAGTGAAATTTAACTGTTAGATATAATTGCAAATTGATTTAAACAAATCTTAACACGGATACAGTTTCGTTGCTGTGGGTTCCTTGCTTTGAGTTAAAAAATTTATGTAATTTTTGAAAAAACAACAAGAACAACCCAACAAACAAACAAATAGACTCTACAAAATATTTGTTGAAGCTACATTACTAATAAATTCTGTATGGTTCTACACATTTTAGTGGTTTGTTTTAGCAGTAATAGACGATTACTGAATGAGGCGAAGTATGGTATTGAGAATGATTCAGATGGAGGGGGTGATAACACTCTTTAAGATCTGAATAATTCTCCATATCGTACAAAAGCTGAACTCTATAATTGTTTCATTGTTCACTTTTGTAAGTATGTGTTAATCTGGAGGAAAGTGCATCATAGCCAGAGTGGGTCAGTCAGAAGTGCTGTATGCTATTCCCTGCTAACACCTTTTATGATTCATTTTAGATAAATTCCACAAAAATGAAATAAGGAATATTAAAGAAATGGAATAAAAGTATCACAACAACTTTATCATCTTATGTTACGAGGAGCATGGCTCTAGCCTTGAGGGCAGGCATCAATTTTTTCTGGGAGGAGAGGGGGAGGTAGAACATAGATATCAAACAATAATAATAAATAGGCTACACCATTCTTACAGCACTGTTGGGTGGCTACTACTCATTGCTACTCACTTTTAGACATAGCTTACAACAGCATAAATAATGAGAAGATAAAATGAAGATTTCACATCTCAGGGAAGCAGTACTTCACTGTACATTGTACCAACTAAAGAACCTATATGGCGGACAGGCAGCTGCCATGGTGTGTAGCCTGTCTATTGTATATGAAATCAGTGAGGAGGAACATTGGTACATCATGGAGTAGTCATTTATCTTATCAGATGTCAATGATGTGTAAGTCAGCTCATAGAAGAATACCAAGAATTAACTGTTGGTTTTCCACCAATCAGAAACGAGAAAATATTTGTATAAATAATATTGTCCATTATTCTTTAATTATCCAATTTATAATATATGCTGGGCACTATGTTTAGAATATTTCTGTTGATGTTGTGTAATAATTCTGGTAGGGTTGAGACCTAATACACATGAATTTTTTAGTATTAGCTCCTAGAACTTACAGATACAGAGGGAAAAGGGTAAATGCAGAGCATGTTAACAGGGAGTTTGATTACTCATCTCAGAGGCAAAATACTGTATTGGTAAATATTCTACATGGGTTGAGTTCACATTTAAAGCATCAAGTATCAGATCCATAGATATTTATATATAAACTGATGAAATTGCTGTTCACTTATAATAGGGACAGCTATCATTTTTGTTTAGCAGATGTAGTCAAGAAATTTACACTAACTCCACCTCATAAGTCCACATCATAAACTGAAGATGCATAATTTGTCATAATTCAGCGCACCAGTATTAGTAGGAAAGATGATACACTTTTCTTTCTGGCAATGCTCATGAAAGCATCTCTCTCTCAAAATGGCCCCATGGAACATTAATGGTGAACCTTCTAAAAGCACTGCTTAGCAGGACAAAGATGATCTGAGGATTGTTTTCCAGCTGTGTCATATCCTGTTTGTACTTGGAGTCTCACAGGAAAGAAGAAAAGCATCTGCCTTTCCTCCTTTTGAATGTGACAAGCCAGAAATCTTTCCTCCTATACGGGTTGCTGGTGCACATTACACAAGTGTAGTGCTTCCTACCCTGGCCACTGGGTAGCCTACCCTGGGTATAATAAAAAGTATTAAGTATACTCATGATAACATCTGACATAGTTGCCTCAGAGAGAAGTTTTAAATAATCTGACATTGTGAAACAACTTCATGAGACCAAAGATTTCCTAAAGTAAGATCAACAATCTAGCTCCAAAATACATGTTGGTTTCCCCAATTACCTATGTTGTGTGTGTTGGCATTTGTTTTTCTGGATTGTCAGACTTACAGCAGGTTTATATGTAACAGTGCCAAAGGGACTACGGAAACTACAACATATGGCACTAAACTAACAACATCCTAGTTAGAGCTTGATTATGAAATCCGAGCTCAGTCAGATATCTAGGTAGCAACATTTCTGAGGTGCTTAATCCTTACAGTAAAGTTAAATTCATACAATTTACCCATATACATATAAATGGGAATTCTTGACTGAGCTTAGTTGCCCACACACACACAAGCCTATTCATGAGCTATGTAATGGCATCTCTATAAAAAAAAATAATAATTAAGGTGTTATTTTTTGGAAAGCACCAGAGAGATATGCAGCTATGTTTATAGTATGTGGCAGGGAATGGCAGCTCAGTATATGAAAGCATGTTTTTTGACATTGCCAAAGCTATGGTACAAATGTCGTGGTGTTGTCCAAGGTGTATTGTCATCTCAAAATCAGTGTTCCTAGGACAGGCTCCAAATTGATCATGACTCTGACCATAAATAAAGGAAGTTTTAGCTAGCACACATACCCTAATTTGTGCTATTTTGAAGTTATGTTTCAGCTAATTATTTTTTAGGTTAGATATAGCCAGATTTTTGTTAAACTGTCAAAATAAGAATTTTTATTTACAAATAATCTGTACACTATATTACACATAGATCAGTGCAAATTCAGGACATTATATTAATGCCTCTTCTATGAAACTACCTTTTTTTGAAACTACCCTTTTGTTTTTAGTTTGTTAATATAGGAATCCCCCCCAGGTTCGGTCCTCGGACCTACTTTGTTCCTTTTATATACAAATCATAATCAATTATATAGGTATGGAAATGTGCAACATTTATGCAGACAATGTTTTTATATACTGCAATGGAGAAAATGTTTCTGTTCTTAAAGAAATGTTAAAATATTTAGTTAATTGTGTTAAAGAAACGTATGATAAAAAAAAAATTAGTTGGAAATGAAAAGTCAAATACTATGATGGTTACAACAAAACAAAAAGAAGTCTTAATAGTTGATAATATTGAATTGTATTTCACTACTGACTGATTCATAACTGTATCAGAATTGGATTACCTAGATTTAAAATTGACAAGTAAATTGGAATACATATGTGCATTTACCAAGCAGTGAATTGAATAAGATGGTGGGTGCATTTTCTAGGCTAAGACACTTTTTACCAAGACATGTCATGATACAATATTATAAGAGAATTATTAAGCCAAAAATAGATTATGGAATTACAGTACAGGGTTACACCAATGATCAAAATATATAGAAAATACAAAGAATGCAAAATAGTTCAGCAAGGGCAATTTATTAGAGCTATGATTAAAGTTATGAATGTCAAGCAAAGAAGGAATTATTTCATGTCAATTGTTTTGGTTAGCATGCCCACCTCACAGCAAGAAGGCCTGGGTTCGATTCCCGGGCTCTGGTATTTCTGTGTGGAGTTCATGCATGTTCTCCTCATGCTTGTGTGGGTTTCCTCCGGGTACTCCGGTTTCCTCCCACAGTCCAAAAACATGCACAGTAGGCTAATTGGCTGTTCCAAATTGCTCCTAGGTCTGAGTGTCAATGGTTGTGTGTGTGTTGGTTCTGTGATGGCCTGGCGAGCTGTCCATGGTGTTCCCCAGATGATGAGATGGACCCAGCCTTGAAGGCTGAAGGGTGAAGTTAGTATTCGGCGATTTAGCACATGAATGAATGAATGTTGTTGCTCCATGCATGCATGTTGATCACAGGAAGGTTTTAGTTATTAGGGTCCATGTGTCTGGAATAGTTTACCAAACTTTTTGAAGAAGTGTATTTAGGAGTGTAAATTAATTTAAGTAAGGAGCAAAGGACCATTTTACCAGATTATGATTGTTTACACTGGTGCTTTTATAAGCATAATTGTGTATTGTACTTCATTTTGTTTTATTTTGTGTTTACACCAGGGCCTCATTGAAAAATCTTTAAGCTAAATGGGTTAAATGTTTTTGAAATGGATAAATATATTTGAAATGAAACCCTGAGTGTTTGAGGAATGTGGAATTATAGAGAATGTTTTGGATGATAACTCAGTGCCCTCTTGAATGGTGTGGAAAAAAGAATGCGATTATGGTCAAGTAGGTATTATATGTTTTCCCCTCAACTACAGACTTCAGATCATATATCTATAAAATGTTGACGCCTTAAATGTCAACACCCTGTTTTAACTAAAATATGGTAGGAGAGGTGCACAGTATTTTTCAGGCAGAATATGATGCCTCTGGCTTAACATGCTGCTGCATTGCAAGCAAATATTCTGAAGAGCTATTCAGAAGATCAAAGCCTGTTATGCCTTGAAAGAGCTTTAACCTAGGTGGGTTTAATTAAAAAGTCATGCCTTACTGTGATATATCAATCTGGGTGCTTGAACAAGTACAATAAACTCGAAGTGAGAAGTCTAAAATGAGAGGACAGTTTGTTACTGTTTTCTAAAGGGAGTATTATGAATAATCATATAGGTAATATGCGACCGCAATAAAATGGAATTATTATTAGATAAGGGGCTATGTTGTGAATGAAGGATTTGTGCTGTGTTGTGAAGATACTGTGAATATTGATTTAGTTTAGCTGAGTTAAAAATGATGTCACTTTTTATATCTGGATGGTCACAGCTAATCGGCATGGTGGGTTGGCCCTGCAGTGGTCTGGCGAACTGTTTGGGGTGTTCCCCACCTTCGCACGTAGTTGGCTGAGATGAGCGCCAGGCTTGGATTTAGTGGCTTAGAAAATGAATGAATGAATGGACACAGCTAATATTACCAACTGTGAACACAGTAAGTGAATGTAGAATTTGTAATATAAAGTATTATATACATTTGCCTTATTTTTTATAAGGTATCCCTATAATATCCCATGTGCAGTATATCTAAATTTAGCAAACATCAAGTGCATATTACAGTTTGTACACCGTTTAATTTGAGACCTATATTATACTGTTGCAGTAAACCCTTGCCTCCTGCAATGCAGATACCGATACAAATTATTGATGCGTCAAGAATTTGAATTTAATATGCTAATCCGCAGCAATAAATCCTGCTGCAGTCATGGCTCCATGTTAAATCAAATTAGAAATTTAATCCACAGATCCATTAGCCTCGATTTAATTGGTAGCTACAATAGTCAGCCACTGAGATGGTCATGTCAGAATGACACAACATGTACATGTATCAGACACCTTCATTCTGGTTAAGAGTAAATCTGAGGACATTTTTTACATATGCAACAGTTCCAAAGAGACTTTGACATGTAATCTATCAAAAGAAATTATATGAAAACAGTATTCATGTTAAACACAGCAACAACACATCTACAAGTTTTTTAGCTGGAAGAAGCAATGATCTGACTTAGTGGCAGGCAAGACTCAGTAGATGGATCCTTTCATCTTTTTACCCATCTGGCATGCGGTTCTGCCTGAGGTTGTTTTTAAAATGTGCACTTTGAAATGCAGATGTGGTCTATTCACCACTGATAAAAAACTTTTTTGTTATTTTTTTATTTATTCATAGAAATTCTGACAAACGTTGATATATATTGTGTAGAGATTAGTTAAACAAGAAACAGCAATCTGGAACAGTGTTTTCCTGGAATGGCACAAATTGATCACATTGTGATCTCCTCCAAAGACTGTCTTAAGGAACAGCTACAAACTATATGGAACACAGTGCTACAGAAATTATGGAAAGAAGTTTTCTGTTGAATTTTGTGTTTCATATTCACGGAATTTGTTCAGTTAGGTGGCATAGTGGTAAGCACATCCAGCTCACAACAAGAAGGTCAAGGGTTCAAGTACTGGGCTCAGTGAAGGCTTTTCTGTGTGGAGTTTACACGTTCTCCCAATGCTTTTGTCAGTTTCCTCCAGGTACTCCAGTGTCCTCCCACTATCCAAAGACATGCACGTTAGGTCCATTTGTTGTTCTAATTTGCCTAATTTGTGCTGGCCCTTTGATGGATTGGTTTATATATATGTTTTATTTAACCTGATTTGTATTCTTCAGGCATATTTGTTTTGTTACCAATTCCACACCTGGTCACAGGGCTGTGGTAAGTGAAATCTCCACCTAAATAAGGAGGGGGGGGGTGAGTGATGGCGCAACTATTGCAAAAACAACATCTAAAGTACACTATTGCAGCAAATTCCAAGTAAACCAAGGGTTTATCTGTGAGAAGAGACAGCAAAATAGAAGAGAGTAGCATCCCTGTATAGAATCTGCAGACCTCAAAATCCCTTTAGTGCATACTTTACCTTTTTAAATCTCCTTATACGAACCCATTTGTTGAGATAATAAGTTATTTTATTACTGAAGCAGAAGCAAGCTTCATGGTGTTGTGGGCATAATCCACACTGGTTTCTATAGCGTGGCACAGTCACAATTTTGTAAGAAGAAAGATTTTATGCAATATTTAAGGATGACTTTGACTGGGATTAGATGTAATACACATTTAACACTGTAGTTCATTTGATTGTGATTAATCCCACTGAAACAAGTAATCAGGGAAGGGAAAAAAGCAACAGATTCTGGGCTATAGTGATATGTATGTGTAAATGAATTCCGAAAAGACATTTTTAATGGCAATATTCAATTCACTTTCATCAACCCAGCGCATACTGACAAGAAAAAAAAAAGGAAAATAATAAACGCTTCCACACAGAGCTTTCTTTGAATGCTTTATGAATATAATTATCCCTACAGCACACAATATAAACTGAATGAAAATAATTCTTTGAGTATGAATCCTAGGGACTCCATGAATTCAGATTCTGCCTAAAAGGGAGCGTGAGCCCTTCTGCATACAAAAAAAATCTGGTTTAAAGCACAGAAGGAAAATAATCTGGAGGAATATAAACCCAGTCTTTCTGTCTGGGTGATAAACATTTTCTGCAACACACTGCTCTGAGGTATTACAGATATGTGTAATCCTCTTATAAAGTAACTTACATTCATCATGCACCTTTTATGCTTAAATGATCTCTTTATAATATCACTAAGCAATAATACTGCTATTAATGACATAGGAAGGCGGTGTTCAACGTAATGTCTGCTGTCTGTAAATGACATTTTGCTTGCTCACTGTCCTCCTGATCTCCATTTGCTTCTTTAATACAACAGCACATATATGTAAACCTCACCATCGTAAGTATTATTCTACTCAGTATTAAGCCTGCAAATTAAAAATTTACACTGCATATAAGTCCTATTTCTTACAAGTTACAACTTGTACTTTTAAGGACCAAATAATGCTCATAACTTCTGTTGCCTGAATGAAATCTAATCTGACTTCAATAGGGTAGTCATAATACAATTACTCAGCCCTCAGCACACATAGATTTTAATTTTGTTCAGTTACGAAACCAGGTAAAACTTCTGAATCCGCTAGTGAAAACAAACGAAGTGCTATTATATAAGCTAGCTTCAAGAAGAAAATGACTAACTAAAACACACACACACACACACACACACACACACACACACACACACACACACACACACACACACACAAAATGAAAACATTTACTGTATATTGGTACTGATATGCCAGCTAGCTATTAGCTTGGTAACATTAGGCAATAAAGCAGGTAAAATATTCAGTTAATGTCAAGTTTAGGAAATTGATATTTGGGATACTTAAAATCGTATTACAAGTTTCTTCCAGACATGAAAATACCTTGTAAAACCATCTAAACCTTTCACAGTATTCAAAATAGGAGGGACATTTTCCAAAATGCAATAAAGACCAAAATCTGTGATTGGTTACTTCACGTGAACCTTTATTTACCTGACAAAAGTACTAATAATTTGGACAGTACTAATAATTTTCATTTTTACTTGCACTAATACTATAAGTATATGCCAAAGACTCTTGCATACTACTGTAGCAAGCACAACAATGCTGTGATTCACAAAAATACAGCTGACTGCACACCAATAGGAGAGTAACATTTTTTGTTGTACCTTGACATGAAACATTAGAGAGCAGATGTGTTATGAGTCTAATATTACCTGTAAAACCATGTAAATAAATATTAGAAAATAAAGTTTTCTTAAAAATAAATAAACATGTCTTGTGGATAAGTCCCATTGCACAACTACCACCAGCATTTGTAGATACTAATTAAAATGAAATGAACTATATATACCTCCATTTCTTTGTTCTGGGACATCAATAAAATATTTCAGATTTAAGATGATATAAATTTATATGAGACTATACATTACCTAGAATTTGCACTATATACAGTAATATTTAAACCAAATAAATTTTTATAAATAAACAAAGAAAAAACTCATTTTCTAGAGGTTCATATCTTTTTGCATAGCAAATTATGGATAGCAGATTATTCATGTGCGCTATAAATGTGTGCTTAATATGTTTGTTGAGCACCAATTCTGGGTGTACTTTTGTTATTATTTTTTTTGCAGTGGCATGCAGTGTCCTTCATGAAGTAAAGCCTAGGGAGAACGTAAATGTTTCCTGCAAATTTATGGTCTCTAAGAGAGTAATACAAAAGCAATTGCGCTCCTAGATAGTGGGAGGCATAAAAACTCCTTTCTGTGTTCCTTGAAGCTAATAATAAAGCGATACATCTTTCATGTTTACAACCACCTTATACCATCTTTTTTTTTTTTAATTCAGCAAACAAAGCATTATACCAGAGAATAGACAGCAGCAGGACAACAAATTACTCATATATTTAATGTAACAAAAATAACTTGGTGTATATGTATCTCAGAATGGCATGCATTAAAACATACTGTATTTCAGCATTGGGAAACAATCTTTGGAAGAACAGATGTTACTCTACTATGTGTGATATCAAATAATGCATATTATAATACATTTCAACAAAATCTGACATAAGTGAAATTATACTGTAAACCACCAAATGCCCTCTGAATTAGCAGCAGCAGCAGCTACTAGCCTTAAAATATTAATGACTTGGGGATTCGTGTAGCAAACCATGTATGCAAATCATGTACTCAAGTGAACAGGGAAGCACAAATTACATTCAGTCTAATCAGTCCTGATATATTCCTTCATACCTAAGCAAATATTATATGTTACATATGACTGAAGTGAAAAGAAATTGCCCACAATAAGATAATTATATGTTTAGGCAAGTAGATCACCTACTTTAGTTCATTTGCTTTCATTTATCTTCATGTCATCCTTTTACCTTGTACATATTAATACAATTTGGATTTTTGTCTACAGAGACATGATATGTGCTATGCATCATGATCAACTAGAGGAACTAAAACAGCATTTAAATCCTTTCCACTACATGGAGACATGATTACAGGGAATAAATCTTTTCAGCTAAAAATAGAGAGGGTGTGAACTCTGTGATTAAGCTAATTTGAGCTGCAGTGTGCTTCAGGTAAAAACAAAAGCTAAATTATGATGACAGTACACATGTGCCCTTTAAAGGTAGGATCCTGATTCAAGTACCAACTCTCAGCGTAGAGTCATTGATTCCACAAAATAGCCTTCAGTGGGATTTACTATGTAATTACATGTTAGTTGCCAGAATGTTATATAGAGACAATGTGATTGTTATTTTTTTTTTTTTTTACTGTGGCAGTTCATATAAATTTTTGGATAGTGTAGCTGTAAATTGTAGGCAACAGTAACATACTGGACATGGAATTACCAAAGGCAGCATGGTGGCATAGTTGATGGTTGTATGTGTTGGCTCTGTGATGGACAGGTGAGCTGTTTAAGGTGTATCCCGCCTTCACCCAGAGTCAACTGAGCTAGGCTTCAGTCTCTCTAGAAGGGTAAATTGGTAATCATCAAATAAATGAATGACATGGAATAAACAGATAATATTGGTACAAAGTAACAATAGGGATTTGAATTTTTGATGCATCCTAACTTTAACTGTTTGTTCAGTCAATACTTTCAAAACAATGAGCAGAAAAGGGTTCCTGATAGATACTAAGTATGGAATGAAATATGAAGTGACATGTAGTTATAGGAAATGATTCAAAGGTTGGACAATGTGATGCCATTACCATCAATGAAGTTGACATAATTTGTGTTATATTATTGAAATACATTAGTTTTTGTGATCATCTGTGCTATAGGACGTATAAATATTCATTTCCATTTCCCCTTTTTTAATTTGAATGAAAAAAAAAACAGTTAGCATGTCTTGTGGCATAAACACCACAAAGCCCTCTGTCTTTAAGACCTTCCCTAATTGAAAATAGTTTTATATAACAGTTGATAAATAAACTGTAAATTCACAGCTTGATCACTAACTATTACAAATCACTGACCAGAAGACTCATTTTATAAATGTTAAATTTCTGTACCCTCACCGAAAGCTTTCTCATATCAATGATAGCACACATTCTGAATTCATTTATTTGATTTGTGAACATCTGCACTATAAGTTTTTTTTTTTTTTTGGAGAAATCAGAATTAAGCATTAAACAGAACTGTGTAAAAGCTTATACTTTCTCCAGGCAAGACTTTAGAAAGAAGGTCATACTTTGGACAAGTTAAATGTCAGTGATGGATTTTTTTTTTGCTATGAAGGGCACCAAAATAACAGTTTAGGATTGTCTGTCACAGCTCTGAAGGATTACTGAAATGCTTCACAGTAGCATGTAATCTACTGGACTGCAGGGAGAGTAGCTTAGAATTAACGTGATCACAGTGTTGGGAAGAAGCCAGATGCCTTGCTGAGCTCATGTCTATCCACAAGAAGAATATTTTTTTTTTGTATGGTAAGCTGCCCCCTTGGTATATTATGCTTCTCAATCCACTTATTTACAGAGTTTAGCTTTAATGGTTTTAATTATGAGTGTGAAGGGCATACGTGCAGGAAAGTGATATAGACTATTATGAATTTCTAAGTGAGATGTACTGAGGAAAATCTTTTACGACATTTACCTGCATGGTGCTTACCTCACATTTATCACTTCGTTCAACACTACATTTCAGGTATGGGGACACTACATAACTACTACTCTTAAAATACATTATCCACTCTGCAAGTACATCAGTTCTAAAAACTGCTCCCTTATGGTGTTTAGTAATGAATCCCCTGAGATATATCAGTTTTAAAAGTTGACTTCTTACTGACACTTCCTGCATGTCAAGTAGCAATTACTTGATTCAGTGTATGTCTTCTTCTTATGGACTGGGACTTTATCTCTGATGTTCTGGTTTTTTACAGTTTGACTTTGAGTAGTTACTCTAGAATGAGCTCCAACTGCTCAGATGAATTTTTCCAGGCCACAAACCATGCAGAACAGACCTTCCGGAAGATGGAGACTTACCTGCAGCACAAGCAGCTGTGTGATGTGCTTTTGATAGCTGGTGATCACAAGATCCCTGCACACAGGTACATTTTCTCCCTGCTAAATTGTCTCTTCAACCCTTCTGAATGAAAAACATCTGTAAAAAGAGATGTAATTCTGTATGTTACATTTGCTGTGAGCAAAAAAGTAAAAGCTTTTGGCCGGTTGGCCAATATAAATTTTAAACACTTATAACATACTTGGTCACCTCAGTTTTAGGAGACAATATGTGTAATTATCTGTGCATAATTGATTCCTTGCATATGGGTCACTCCAGTGTTTTGATGTAACATGTTAGAAAATGCATTTATGCTCCCCCAGTGACTGAGTGTGTCAATAAACTAAACTGAGACATTACCAGCTTTGCATGGTGTAACCTGGGTAAACAAAAAAAGCAAGCGATTTACTAATTTATAAAAAACAATTTATAAATTAATTGTGTTCCTGTCAGGGCAAGATTCAGTAAACTAGTATTTTTGTGGATAGCTAAAGTAAAAAAAACAACAACCATGTTTTAAATTCTTTCTCTTTTTTTAAAGGCTTGTTTTAAGTGCAGTTTCAGACTACTTTGCTGCCATGTTCACCAACAATGTGCGGGAGGCAAAACAGGATGAGATCAAAATGGAAGGTGTTGATCCAGAAGCACTGAGATCATTAGTTCATTTTGCATACACTGGTTAGTTTCTAATGTTTGTCTAATATTAATTCACACACACACACACACACACACACACACACACACACACACACACACACACACACACACACACACACA